>OY284473.1:2113625-2658180 GCA_958336335.1 Dilophus febrilis
GATGGATGGATGGATGGCTGGTGGAAAGAGTATTTGAAGCCATTTTCTATTGGTCTATATTTCGATTCTCATCGTCGTCCACATCATCATCATCATCATCAAGTGTTACAAACAAGTGTAAAACTCCAAAACTGGTGTGGTGGCGGTGGCACAAAATACCGGAGAATGCCACCACTGGAGAATGCACAGCTGTAACTAAATTTAAACTGTGCGTTTAAAAAAAGAACAAATAACGCTTAGCAGTATTATTTTTTCCCCAAAACTGGCCGCTGGCATTCATTTAAAATATGTTCTGGCAATACTGAAAAAAAAACCAAACCAAACCACCAACTGCGTAGCCCACTGCACCCGTTTTTTTTTTTTTTTTTTGTTAAAGTTCATCGCCGTCGTCAGAATCCAATTCGTAAAAGCTAACCAAAGGAATAAATACTCTCCTTGTCATATATATATATATATATATGATGCGGTTGCGCAAATTAATGTGTGTGGTTTGGTACGAAGTTAGTCGATGTTTTTATCATTACGTGGCCTGTACACTGTGCAGCACAATTCTTTACTACTTATAGCCGCAGCATTCCATTCCAATTACCAGCAGTATAGGTAAGAAGAGTAGAAAAGATGATAGATGGTTTCTACTCTTATCTATTCCTACCTACACCTCCCGGTAATGGAACGAATGGAACGCAACAATGTTATATATTTCTATTTTCCTCTGCATTACAAAGAAAATTTATTTTTTTTTATGTTTTATGAACTCTCAAAAATAACACCAACTGTAAAAGAACTTCAAACAAAAATAAGAATTAAAAAAAAAAAACCATAAACAAAAAAATTAAAAAAAGTAATAAAAAAAAAAAAATCAACTCAAGTCAATTAAAAAAAAAAAACAAAAGCTGTCTAATTCTAATTTACACGTTTTTTTTTTTTTTTGTTTATGTGAATTTATCCATCAACAAAAAAAAAAAAAAAGGTTCTTTTTTTCACATTACACCCAATCACGCACCGATATTGCACCAAACTCCCACCGATATTACACCACCACACACACCCCCCCCCCCACACCAAAACCAATCTAACGTGAGTGTTTTTTTTTTGGTTAAAAACGCCGAGTTTCATTTGTACCGTCGTCGTTCACCTAATACACACGGTGAATGTGTAGCTGTAACTCTCTCTATTCATTACACCAATTTCAATACCATTCATTCACCAACCACTAGGGGGTGAATGGTCATTGATAGATGATTGCGTGTTTTATAGTTTTGGTTTTTTGGTGTTTTGGTGTTTGGGTGTTTTGATGTTTTGATGTTCGGTGTGATTGGTGTGTGTGATGATGGAAAAAGAAATCGCCATAATACAAAATATTAGAGTAATAAAAATTATTGATATTATTTCTGACAAAGTGTAAAAAAAAAAAAAACCAAAAAAAAAAAATATTAACAATAATTAAAATGTAAAGGAATGAAAAAAAGAAAAAAGAAAAACAGAAAAATGAAAAATAAAAAGAAAATCCCGCAGAAGATAAACAAATCAAAAAAAAAAAAAAAACACACAAAAAAATTAACAACAACAATATTTTTTAAGATGATCGACTCAACTCGATCAATAATAAATTTAGAAAATTATTTAAATTATGGTTTTTACTACTTTTTTTTTACTATTTGGAAAGGTAAACCTGAACAGGGATGGAGGAATGAGATAGGCCGATCATTAGAAAACTTTCTCCGAAGAGAAAACTGTTCAGGAACTCTTCAGCAGGTTGAATTCCGAGCAATAGAAAACTTTCTCCGATGTGAAAAATGTTCAGAAACTCTTCAGGATTGAATTCCAATCAATAGAAAACTTTCACCGAGGGGGAAAAATGTTCAGAAACTCTTCAACGGATTGAATTCCGATCATTAGAAAACTTTCTCCGGAGGGAAAAATGTTCAAGAACTCTTCAGGATTGGATTCCAATAAATAGGAAACTTTCTCCAAAGGGAAAAATGTTCAAGAACTCTTTAGGATTGAATTCCAATCAATAGAAAACTTTCTCCAAAAGGAAAAATGTTAAGGAACTCTTCAGAATTGAATTCCGATCAATAGAAAACTTTCTCCGAAGGGAAAAATGTTCAAGAACTCTTTAGGATTGAAATCCGATCATTAGAAAACTTTCTCCGAAGGGAAAAATGTTCAGGAACTCTTCAGGATTGAACTCCAATCAATAGAAAACTTTCTCCGAACCGAAAAAATGTTCAGACACTCTTCAGGATTGAATTCCGATCAATAGAAAACTTTCTCCGAAGGGAAAAATGTTCAAAAACTCTTCAGGATTGAATTCCAATAAATAGAAAACTTTCTCCGAAGGGAAAAAATGTTCAGGCAATCTTCAGGATTGAATTCCGATCATTAGAAAACTTTCTACGAAGGGAAAATTGTTCAGGAACTCTTCAGGATTAAATTCCGTTCATTAGAAAACTTTCTCCACGGAGAAAAATATTCAAGAACACTTCAGGATTGAATTCGGATCATTAGAAAACTTTCTCCGAAGAAAAAGATGTTTAGGAACTCTTCACAGGATTGAATTCCGATCATTAGAAAACTTTCTCCGAGGGAAAAATGTTCAATAACTTTTCAAGATTGAATTCCGATCATTAGAAAATATTCTCCGAAGGGAAACATGTTCAAGAACTCTTCAGGATTGAATTCCAATCAATAGAAAACTTTCTCCGAAGGGAAAAAAGTTCAAGAACTCTTCCGAATTGAATTCCGATCATTAGAAAACTTTCTCCGAAGTGAAAACTGTTCAAGAACTCTTCAGGATTGAATTCCAATCAATAGAAAACTTTCTCCGAAGGGAAAAATGTTCAAGAACTCTTCAGGATTGAATTCCGATCTTTAGAAAACTTTCTCCGAAGCGAAAACTGTTCAAGAACTCTTCAGGATTGAATTCCAATCAATAGAAAACTTTCTCCGAAGGGAAAAATGTTCAAAAACTATTCAGGATTGAATTCCAATCATTAGAAAACTTTCTCCGAAGTGAAAACTGTTCAAGAACTCTTCAGGATTGAATTCCAATCAATAGAAAACTTTCTCCGAAGTGAAAACTGTTCAAGAACTCTTCAGGATTGAATTCCAATCAATAGAAAACTTTCTCCGAAGGGAAAAATGTTCAAGAACTCTTCAGGATTGAATTCCGATCTTTAGAAAACTTTCTCCGAAGCGAAAACTGTTCAAGAACTCTTCAGGATTGAATTCCAATCAATAGAAAACTTTCTCCGAAGGGTAAAAATGTTCAAAAACTGTTCAGGATTGAATTCCAATCAATAGAAAACTTTCTCCGAAGGGAAAAATGTTCAAGAACTCTTCAGGATTGAATTCCAATCAATAGAAAACTTTCTCCGAAGGGAAAAATGTCCAGGAACTCTTCAGTATCTACCCGTCCATTCGTCGTCGCGCTCCGTTTCCATTAGAAAGCAATCTCTTCCGTCCTTTCCTCCATCCGTTCTTCGAACTCATCCGTTTCCATCTCCCCAAAAAGAATTGTTATTTAAGTAATTGGTTTTTTTTTTTTTTTGATTTTTGTTTTGTTATTTTTAATAAATTAAAATAAAAGTTCAAAGAGACGGTAAAATTTTATGATAATAATAATAATAATTGAAATTGAACAAAACAAAAGCAACACACAAAAAACCCATTTCCATATCAGATTTTATTCTGTTTTGTTTGTTTATTTCAAATTCATCATTGCATTTTGCATTCGCAATTTTTACTTTTCCATATTGAAATATTATTCAAATTGTTCAATTCCCTTTTTTTTTTTTTTTTTTTGTATTGGTTTTGTGTGTTTCATAGAGTTTCATAGATGAAAGTTCTATTGAAAAAAAATAAAAAAAAATATGCAGTTGTTTGGTCAAAAATAGGAAAAAATAGAAAAAAAAACAAAAAAAAAACCATTTTCCATATCCATAAATAAAATTGTGATGTCCGCGCGCGCGGTCATTTCAATTCAATTCATTCATTCATTCATCATCATTCAATTCAAATCAATTCAATCTCCTCTCATACTTTATTTATAGTATAGCAACATATCATTTATAATAAAGGTATTATTTTGATGAAATGAAAATGAAATACAAATAAAACCATGAATATATAAAAAAAAAATATTTACATAATCATAATAATAATAATAATAATAAGCTAATGTATTTTGTTGTTGTTGTTGTTATTCGGTTTTTATTGTCCATTACCCATTCCATTCCCATTCATTCATTTCCATTCCTTGGGGTGGACTCTCAATTCCTTTTGTTCAATTCCTCTACTATTATTTAAAATGTATGTACGTGTACGAATTATGGGTGGATGGGTTGGTCTTTTTGTACCTCAGATCAGAATCGAATTTTGTGACAGTTGGAAATAGACAGATTTGAAAGATTGAATTTCGATCATTGGAAAATGTTCTCCAAAGGGGAAAATTGTTCAGAAACTCTTCAGGATTGAATTCCAATCAATAGAAAACTTTCTCCCAAGGAAAAAATGTTCAAGAGCTCTTCAGGATTGAATTCGGATCATTAAAAAACTTTCTACGAAGGGAAAATTGTTCAAGAACTCTTTACGATTAAATTCTGTACATTAGAAAACTTTCTTCGAAGTGAAAAGTGTTCAAGAACTCTTCAGGATTGAATTCCGAGCAATAGAAAACTTTCTGCGAAGGGAAAAATGTTCAAAAACTCTTCAGGATTGAGTTCCTGTCATTAGAAAATTTACTCCGACGGTAAAAATGTTCAAAAACTCTTCAAAATTGAATTCCAATCATTAGAAAACTTTCTCCCAAGAGAAATATGTTCAAGAGCTCTTCAGGATTGAATTCCGTTCATTAGAAAACTTTCTACGAAGGGAAAATTGTTCAAAAACTCTTCAGGATTGAATTCCAATCAATAGAAAACTTTCTCCAAAGGGAAAAATGTTCAAAAACTCTTCAGGATTGAATTCCAATCAATAGAAAACTTTCTCCGAAGAGAAAAAATGTTCAGGCACTCTTCAGGATTGAATTCCAATCAATAGAAAACTTTCTCCGAAGAGAAAAATGTTCAAAAACTCTTCAGGATTGAATTCCAATCAATAGAAAACTTTCTCCAAAGGGAAAAATGTTCAAAAACTCTTCAGGATTGAATTCCAATCAATAGAAAACTTTCTCCGAAGAGAAAAAATGTTCAGGCACTCTTCAGGATTGAATTCCAATCAATAGAAAACTTTCTCCGAAGAGAAAAAATGTTCAAAAACTCTTCAGGATTGAATTCCAATCAATAGAAAACTTTCTCCGAAGGGAAAAATGTTCAAAAACTCTTCAGAGGATTGAATTCCGATCATTAGAAAACTTTCTCTGAAGGAAAAAATGTTCAGGAACTCTTCAGAGGATTGAATTCCGTTCATTAGAAAACTTTCTCCGAATGCCAAAATGTTCAGGAACTCTTCCGGAGTGAATTCCAATCAATAGAAAACTTTCTCCGAAGGGAAAAATGTTCAAGAACTCTTCAGGATTGAATTCCAATCAATAGAAAACTTTCTCCGAAGAGAAAAATGTTCAAGAACTCTTCAGGATTGAATTTCAATCATTAGAAAACTTTCTCCCAAGAGATATATGTTCAGGAACTCTTCAAGATTGAATTCCGTTCATTAGAAAACTTTCTCCGAAGGGAAAAATGTTCAAAAACTCTTCAGGATTGAATTCCAATCAATAGAAAACTTTCTCCGAAGGGAAAAAATATTCAAGAACTCTTCAGGATTGAATGCCAATCATTAGAAAACTTTCTCCCAAGAGAAATATGTTCAGAAACTCTTTAGGATTGAATTCCGATCATTTGAAAACTTTCTCTGGGGAGAAAAATGTTCAAGAGCTCTTCAGGATTGAATTCCGATCATTAGAAAACTTTCTCCGGAGCGAAAAATGTGCAGGAACTCTTCAGTATTGAATTCCAATCAATAGAAAACTTTCTCCGAAGCAAAAAAATGTTCAAAAACTCTTCAGGATCAAAAAATTTCCAATTGAACAAAATTCCGTTTTAAAACCTCCGTCTCCGAAATTCACATTTAACAGACATTTAATTTTTTTTGAAATTTACGATATTTTCGTCGAGATGTGATAGGTATTTTTTTTTTTCTGTTTATTGAATCTTGAATCTTTGCCCCTTTGCGAATGGATAACGGGAAATGGAACAAAAAACCAAATAAACAAACAAAAATAAATGGATTTTCAATTCAATAAAATTTAGCATAAAAGCAAAAAGCAACCAAAAAAAATTCCTCCCTTCCACTCTCCATCCATCCATCCATCCATTACGTTCCTCCTGTACGTGCCTGGTTTATAGAATAAATTGATAGAAAAAAGCTCTTTTATAGTTACAAAAACTAACACAGCATAATGTTTTTGTAATTTTTTTTTTTTTGTTATTATGCAAACAAACAAACAGAAAAAAAAAAAAAGATGAATGAAAAGATAACAAACAAAAAAAAAACCAACCAACCCCAACCCGGAACGTTTTTGTTTTTTTTTTGTTCCCATTTAAATGTGGGTGGGTGGGGGGAGGGGGTGGTTTTCTTTTTCCATTATCCATCCGCCAAATAACAAAAAAAAAAACAAAAATTTGCATGTCATGAATATGAATTTAACAACAATTCAACATCATATCAATTCATTTCCTTTTCTTTTTTTTTTTTTTTGTCCTCTGTCTGTCTGTTTTTTTTTTGTTTGTTTGTTTGTTTGGGGTTTTGTTTGTTCTTTTGTTAGTCCAAATCCATCCATTCATTACCATCCATAACGTTTGTATAGAGACAGAAAGAGAGAGAGAGAGAGAGAGAGAGAGAGAGAGAGAGGGGGGGGGGGGGTAGAGATAGGTATTTCAATAGGTACAAAAGACATTTACCTTTTTTTTTTACAATTCTACAGAAAATTAAATTAAAATTAAAAATAAAATATAGAAAAAAATGACGGACGAGACGACGAAAACTTTTCAAATAAAAATAAAAATTATAGAATTGTTGGGGATGTCCGACATCGAAACGTTCAAATACAAACACATCAGAGATTTTGGAATGAGAATGAAATAATTTTCATATCTCATTTGTTCTTTCTTTCATTCCCATTTCATTTCATCGTCGAACCACACATTCAAATATATTATTCCTTTATTATTATTATTATTACTATTAATTATACATTTTTCAATTGGTTTTGGTTTGATGAGGCGGCGGAGGCGGCATCGGAGGTTCTTCTTCATTTCTTCATACAATGTACTGTAAAATTGAATGTAAACAGAGTAGAGTCACGTGATATTATGTGAGGAATAGGACTTGAAATAAGGAAGGAAGATTTTCATTCAACGGAAAGGGAAGGGAAAAATCTCTTCAGAGGATTGAATTCCGATCATTTGAAAAACTTTCTCCAAAGGGAAAAAGTTCAGGAACGCTTCAGGATTGAGTTCCGATCATTAAAAAACTTTCTCCGAAGGGAAAAATGTTCAAGAACTCTTCAGGATTGAATTCCAATCAATAGAAAACTTTCTCCGAAGGGAAAAATGTTCAGGAACTCTTCAGGATTGAACTCCAATCAATAGAAAACTTTCTCCGAACCGAAAAAATGTTCAGACACTCTTCAGGATTGAATTCCGATCAATAGAAAACTTTCTCCGAAGGGAAAAATGTTCAAAAACTCTTCAGGATTGAATTCCAATAAATAGAAAACTTTCTCCGAAGAGAAAAATGTTCAAGAACTCTTCAGGATTGAATTTCAATCATTAGAAAACTTTCTCCTAAGGCAAAAATGTTCAGGAACTCTTTAGGATTGAATTCCGATCATTAGAAAACCTTCTCTGAGGAGAAAAATGTTCAGGAACTCTTCAGAGGATTGAATTCCGTTCATTAGAAAACTTTCTCCGAAGACAAAAATGTTCAGGAACCCTTCAGGATTGAATTCCAATCATTAGAAGAGTTTCTCTGAAGGGAAAAATGTTCAGAAACGCTTCAGGATTGAACGCCGATCATTAGAAAACTTTCTCCAAAGGGAAAGATATGCAGGAACTCTTCAGAGGATTGAATTCTGATTATTAGAAAACTTTCTCCGAAGGGAAAAATGTTCAGGAACTATCCAGGATTGAATTCCGATCATTACAAAACTTTCTCCGAGGGTAAAAATGTTCAGGAACTCTTCAAGATTAAATTCCGATCATTAGAAAACTTTCTCCGAAGGGAAAAATGTTCAAGAACTCTTCCGATGATTGAATTCCGATCTTTAGAAAACTTTTTCGGAACGGAAAAATGTTCAGGAACGCTTCAGGATTGAATTCTGATTATTAAAAAACTTTCTCCAAAGTGAAAAATCTTCAGGAACTCTTTAAGATTGAATTCCGATCATTAGAAAAATGTTTCCTGAGGGAAAAGCTTCAGAATCTTTTCAGGATTGAATTCTGATTATTAGAAATTTGTTCCGAAACGAAAAATCTTCAGCATATATTTAGGATTGCATTTAGATCATTAGAAAACTTAGCCCGAAGGGAAAAATCTTCAGAATTTCTTCAGAGGATTGAATTCTGATTATTAAAAATATTTCTCCGAAGGGAAAAATGTTCAGGAACTCTTCAGGATGGAATTCCGTTTATAAGAAATTTGATCCGAAGGGACAAATCTTCAGAATCTCTCCAGGATTGAATTCTGATTATTAGAAATTTGATTCGAAGGGAAAAATCTTCAGAATCTCTTCAGGATTGAATTCTGATTATTAAAAAACTTTCTCCGAAGGGAAAAATGTTCAAGAACTCTTCAGAGGATTGAATTCCGATTTTTAGAAAACTTTTTCGGAATTGAAAAATCTTCAGGAACTCTTCAGAGGATTGAATTCCGATCATTAGAAAACTATCTCCGAGGAGAAAAATGTTCAAGAACTCTTCAGAGGATTGAATTCTGATTATTAGAAAACTTTCTCCAAAGTGAAAAATCTTCAGGAACTCTTCATGATGGAGTTCCGATCATTAAAAACTTTCTCCAAAGGGAAAAATGTTCAAAAACTTTTCCGATGATTGAATTCCGATCATTTGGCATTCAAAGCCCAAAATTCCATTCCAAATGGAAATTTTTCCAAATCACAAATAGCCGACGGCCGCCGTTCGATCGCTCGTCCCCCTACGCCCCCCTCGCCCCCCCCCCCCCCCAAAAAAAACCTATCGCTAACTAAACGCTGCTGCGTCTGCGCGGTATGCTAAATAATAATAACAATAATAATAAATAAATAAATTTGTTTTTTATGGTCATAAAAAAAATAAAATAAAATAAAAAAAAAAATCATCGGATTTTATCACATTTTAAATTTATTGCACAATGGTTTAAATTAAAACAAACAAAAAAAAAAACAACTCTTTTTTTTTTTTTTTAAATCAGTAACGGTCCTGCTGAATAACAATTTCTTGCGCACCTCACCATCCACCATCCACCATCCACCATAATCATTAAGGGCTCTTGTAAATAAGACTATTTTTGTTTTTGTTAAGGTATCCTCCAGGCTATTTCTCTCTCTCTCTCCCTCTCTCTCTCTCTCTCTCTCACTCTTTGTAAAACATTTCTGCAATTCATCCTTCTAATATTAAACTATTTTGAAAAAAAAAAAACAAGAGGGCGCTCTATACTACAAAGAAGAAGAGTAAGAAGTAGAACCTCCGTCTCCAGACAAAAGTCCGACGTTTTTTCTTTTTTTTTTTTCATTGCGGCATGTTTTTTTTTTTGTGAAATGTTAAAGGACCGGTCCTGAATAATTTGTACCATAAACTTCTTTAATAATTTCAATTTCAATTTATTTTTTGAAGTCAATAAATTTTAAATGCCGAATGACGACAAAAAACAAAACATACAAAAATACAAAAAAATCATGATCTCATGTTTTTTATTTAATTTATTTATTTATTTATTTATTTCTTTTGGTGGTGTTTTTCTTTTGGTCGATTCGATTCGATGATGATATGAAGATTAACGAGACGACGAGAGACGATTAATTTTAATTTTTTTTTGTTATTTATTTTATGGCTTGTTTTGGTTGTTGTTGTTGTTGTTGTTGCTGTTGAAAAGGTGGCGTTAAGCAAAATTTAATTATTATTATTATTATTGTTGCTATAAATAAAATATTTCTCACGATCCTTTTTCATACCAATGCAAATGCAAATGCAATGAAATGCAAATGCACGTTATTTCTTTAACATGAATGAATTTTCGCATAGGTATGTATAAAATATTAGTAGACAGATCAATTCATTATAAAGAAATCTTTTTTAATGGTGGTTTAAGACTGGAAAATTCGCCTTCGGATTTAGAAATCGCGTTCGCATTCTCCGAAATCCGAATCCATTGAAGAGTTTTTGAACATTTCTAAAGAAGTCCCGATAAGTTTTCAAGTTTTCAAGTTTTCTAACGATCGGAGTTCAATCCTGAAGAGTCCCTGAACATTTTCCCCCTCGGAAAAAGTTTTCTAATGATCGTATTTCAATCCTCTGAAGAGTTCCAGAACATTTTTCCCTTCGGAGACAGTTTTTTAATGATCGGAATTCAATCCTGAAGAGTTTCTGAACATTTTCCCCCTCGGAGAAAGTTTTCTAATTATCGAAATTCAATCCACTGAAGAGTTCCTGAACATTGTTCCCTTCAGAGAAAGTCTTCTAATGATTGGAATTCAATCCTGAAGGGTTCCTGAACATTTTTCCCTTGGGATAAAATTTTCTAATGATCGGAATTTAATGTTGAAGAGTTTCTTAAGATTTTTCCCCTCGTAGAAACTTTTCTAATAATCGGAATTCAATCCTATGAAGAGTTTCTTAAAATTTTTCCTTTCGGAGATAGTCTTCTGATGATCGGAATTCAATGCTGAAGAGTTCTTGAACATTTTTCTCTCCAGAGAAATGCTTCTAATGATCTAAATTCAATCCCGAAGGATTCCTGAACGTTTTTCCCTCAGGAAAAAGTTTTATAATGATCGGACTTCAATCTTGAAGAGTTCCTGAAAGTTTTTCCCCTCGGAGAAAGTTTTCAAATGATCGGAATTTAATTGTTGAAGAGTTTCTTAAGATTTTTCCCTTCGGAGAAAGTTTTCTAATGATTGGAATTCAATCCTAAAGAGTTTCTGAAAATTTTTGCCTTCGAAGAAAGTTTTCTAACGATCGGAGTTTAATCTTGAAGAGTCCCTGAAAATTTTTTCCTTGGGAGAAAGTTTTCTAATGATTGGAATTCAATTCTCTGAAGAGTTCTTGAACATTTTTCTCTTCGGAGAAAGTTTTCTAATTATCGAAATTCAATCTTGAAGAGTTTCTGAAGAATTTTTCCTTCGGAGAAAGTTTTTTAGTGGTCGGAATTGAATTCTGAAGAGTTCCTAAACATTTTTCTCTTTGGAGAAAGTTTTCTAATAATCGGAATTCAATCCTGAAGAGTTCTTGAACATTTTTATCTCCGCAGAAAATTTTCTAATGATCGAAATTCAATCCTCTGAAGAGTTTCTAAACATTTTTCCTTTTCGAGAAAGTTTTCTAATGATCGAAATTCAATCTATGGTTCCGATATAACCAAATGTTTAAGAAACAATCGTATTTGAAATATACTACGCAGTTTTTGGAAAGGTGGTTACTGCTCCTGAGAGGAAAAACCCTAAGAAGAAGGAGGAGGACGAGGTCTAAATGAAGTGTTTAATAGACCACGGGATGGGGAAGACTTTTACAATGGTTGACATTACAAAAATTGTTGTTGTTGTTGGACTGTGTTCTAATCCTATATCTGAGTTTCTCCGGCTCTGGCAGTTTGATTCCGATTGTGTTCGCCGATTGGGAGAAAACTTCTTCTTCTTCTGATTTTAACAACTGCCTGGAGACTGGAGACCAAAAACCAATTAAATTTTTCTGAATTCCATTTCAACTTGTGTGTGTGTGTGTGTGTGTGTGTGTGAAATGTCATTGAACCCGATCGGGATCATAAAAACCCAATGGAATTTTGTATTTTAAATAGGAGACGCCACCACTGACAAAAAGAAATAACAAAAAATAATAATAATAATAATAATAATAATACAATATTTAGAATATTTTAATTTATTGTTTTGTGTGTGACGAAAAAAAATTTATGTTTATTTTTTATTCTCTTCACTTTACATTTCATTTTTTTTTTTTTTTTAACATTTTATTATTATTATTAAATTATGTTCTTATTAAGTAAATAAATCTCGATCTGATTGCGATTTCTTTTTTTATAACACACAAATCATAACACTACACGATTCAACACCAAAACACCCAAACATCCAAACAACCAAACATCCAAACACCCAAACACCCAAACACCACCAATTCATGAACCAAGTACCGTTCAAGTACCGTCAAGGTTTTTGCTTTTTTTTTTGGTTTTGTTTTTGGATAACTCCACCGTCGTGTTTTTGTTTGTGTTTTTTGGCAGTGCAAAAGTGTGTATATGAAACGTGAACGGCAACAAAATAGAGGTGCAAAATAGCTATTTGGCTATTTATATATAGATATTTCCACTGAAATCCGAATCGAACGACAAAATAGGTGTTATCACGGTGGTAAATGGTGTTGGTGTTCAAATGGTGTAATGAAAATATCTACTACAATTGAACCTTCAATCCCCCAAACACCCAAACAGTGAACGATGTGGACGACTTTGTATTCATAACCAAAACAGAGAACAGAGAGATTCGGATTGGAATTGGGTGTAATATCCGTACATGATTGGGTGTAATATCGGTGTATGATTCGGTGTAATATAAAAAAAAAACGTCATTTTTTTTTTTTTTTTTTGTTATTTTTGTGTCATCTCTTTACAATATTACAATAAATAAATAAATAAATAAATAAATTTTAATTTTTAAAAAAAAAAACAATCACAAGAAGAAGAAGAAGAACAAGAACAAGAACAAGAATAAGAATAAGAGAAAGAAAAGATGAAGATTGGAAATAAAAAAAATCCAAATGGAATTTCAATAAATTTTCAATCAATGACAGATCAGAGTTTTTTTTTTGCTTTGCTTTTTCTAAAAAAAAACCTCTGTCGTCGTCATCATCATCATCATCATCATCGTTATGTTAATTTGATTGTCCTCTATCAGTTTCAAAAAAAAAACAATAACATAATTTTCGTGGGGTTGGGAAAAAAGTTGGGAAAAAAAGTTTTTAAAAATGAAAAAGTTTGTCCGAGAACTTTCGTTCGAGTTATCCATCCGTTATTCGATCCATCCGACTCTCAGCTCAGCTCTCGTTAATCGTTAATCGTTAATCGTTAGTTAATATATGAATATTGGTTCTCGAAAAAATTGTTTTGATTCACGGATGGTTCACGACGAATGGGTTAAAAGGTTGATGGATTAATTATTACAAATATGCAAATAGTAGCCAGGAGTCGGAGCCGCAGCCGAATGATTTATGCCGGGAATATAATATTTCAAGATGTTCTCTTGTTGTGCTATAAAGCATATCTGTCTTTAAGTGGAAATCTTTTAATTGTAACTGTGTAAGTGGTGGAGAGATCCAAGCGATCATCAAAATATTAACAATGCAATATAATCAGAGAGAGAGAGAGAGAGAGAGAGAGAGAAAGTGAGTAAGAGATGTAAGAGATATGAATAAGTTTCATTTCAACTAATACTTTCTGATAATCAAAGGCTCTAATCTCTTCAATGGGGCACTCGGGAGACGGCTAATCTGAATGTGAATACAGTCGACATTGAGTTGAGAATAGCTGGAAATGAGAGCGAGACAGAGAGAGAGAGAGAGAGAGTGAGAGTGAGAAAGAGATATGATTGAGATTGAGATTGAATGAGATTTGAATGAGATATGAATCATAGACATGGTAGAATAGCGGGCAATGAGACCGAGAGAAAGAGAGAGAGAGAGAGAGAGAGAGAGAACAGGGTTATCGTGGATGGGATCGGCTTAAAATAGGGATTTGTGTGAAACCGCAGAATTTAACCTCCAGCTTCATCAAACAAAACGATCATATCTGCCTTGATAAATGCCCCGAGAAACAAAAAAAAAAAAATGGAAAACGGAAAAAAGTTTTGGGCTTCCCCCCCCCCCCCGCCTCCTACCAATTGGATTTCCCAACACGAAACAGTTTTTCTTCGCAGTCAAAATGCATCATTAACCTCCGACGGCGGGCTGTAAACAAAACTGGCAAGGAACCGAAACCGAAAACGAAAGTAATTGAAAGTAATCATAGAAATTCTTGTAGAAATTCTAAGGCGAAATTTTTTCTCATAGAAATTTCTCAGGGAAATTTCTCAGGGAAATTCTGAGGGAAATTCTAAGGGAAATTTCTCAGGGAAATTCTGAGGGAAATTTCTCAGGGAAATTCTAAGGGAAGTTTTTCATAGAAATTCTACGGAAATTTTTCATAGCAATTCTAAGGGAAGTTTCTCAGAGAAATTCTAAGGGAAGTTTCTCAAGGAAATTCTAAGGGAAGTTTCTCAAGGAAATTCTAAGGGAAATTTTTCATAGAAATTCTAAGGGCAATTCTCAAAGAAAGGGAAATTGTCATAGAAATTCTACGGAAAATTCTCATAGAAAATTCTCAAGGGAAATTTCCCAAAGAAATTCTTAGGTAATTACTTAGGTCTTACGGCGGCGGCTTCTTACACGAGGGGCGTGAGATTTGTGTGGGAACCAGAACCAATCGCTGTCATCATCATCATCATCATCCATCCCCAGCTTCTCACCCACCCAGATTCCCGACCTCCTCAAAACGATCATATCTGCCTTGATAAATGCCTCGAGAAACAATTGGAAAAGGAAAAACAGTTATGGGCTTTCCCCGAACAGCTTAGCTTACCAGAGCTGCGCTGACACCCGAACCCAAAACATTTTTCTTCGCAGTCAACTGCTGCGGGCGGGCAAGCAAAACTGGCAAGGAACCGAAACCGACGAAAAAATATCTGCAGATTCTATAAAAAGGAGAAGGAAACCTAAAAATACTGAGACTCTTCGAATATGTGACACCACTTTAAAAGGTAGTAATATATGTAGAGAGAGAGAGAGAGAGAGATACTTTTCGGTACAGACGTTGGAAAGGATTCAATAAATAGTTCGATAACGAAGAGTTATCTCTTGACAGCCAGTCGGCTTAATATTTTTCTAGCAGTCAACGTACACGGAACGGTTTTTACGTAACTATACTCGCTCAAGTCACAGCGAGGAGGCTTTTTTCGGTTTTTTCGGTAGGATGTCAACTTATTAGTTGGCGGCGGGGATTCCGATACTTTGTCCGAAAAATGACTGAATTGGGATTATCTCATCCAAGAAGAGGATTTTTTTTTTCTTTTGGTTAAGGGGTTTTTGTTTGGGTTTTTTTTTTTTTTTGTTATTTGTTATTTGTGAATTCCGTCCGTTGTTCGGAGACTTCAAATACAAAGATTGGTTTTTTTGTTTTTAGGTCAATATAGAATTTTTTTGTTCCCTCCAAATGTTGCTTTTATATACGTACACAATGTAATTAAATGCAATTTCCCTTAAATGTCCAAAGTCCCGCGGGTGGGGGGGGGGGGGAATTTTAATAATAATCATAATAATAATAGGTATTTGAAATAGGAATAATAAGGTATATTGATTTAAATATGATAATTTGTTTGCAAAAATCCAACCCAATCCGCGCCCCTCACAAATAAAATTATAAATACAATAAATAAATGAATGAAAAGATCTTCTTTTATATCATCACGCCCGCTCGTTCTATGGCTATTATATGAATAAATTTCAATTTTGTGTACGTGAGATACACAGAAATTTGTATATATAATTATCATAATATTACTATATAGATATAAAATAGATATAATTTTGTGTTATGTATAACTAAAAATATATCATTTTCATTCATCGAATCATTCAATCACGTAATTAACATATTTAATTTATTGTGGAAAATTCAAGGAAAACGCCACCATTCAATTTTAAATTACACAAAATTAGATACAGAGATCGCCGAGCGCGCCCCCGCACAATTTCCAATCAATCAATTAATCAATCAATCAATCAATCAATCAATTACGATTAAATATCGATACCTTTTCTATCTAATTTATTTATTTATTTATTTATTTAATTATATTATTATTTGTAATGTTTGTAAAAAAAATAAATTCAATTTTATTATTCATTTTCAGTTTATTTGTTTTTAATGTTTTTTTTTTTTAAATCTATACAAAAAAAAAAAAAAAAAAAAACAGCATTTGCACTATTATCATTCAAATTATATCTCTGTGAAAAAACGCACCGAGACGATCAATCATTTACTTATGACGACGCCGCGACGATGATGATGATTAAGACGCGACGGTTGTCCTTAGAATTTTCCTTGAAATTTCTCTTAGAATTCCATAAGAATTTCTATGAAAAAGTACCTTAGAATTTCTATAACAAAATTCCCTTGAAACTTTTCTATGAGAAAAGAAAATGAGAAAATTCCCCTAAGAATTTCTATGAGAAAATTCCCCTAAGAATTTCTATGAGAAAATTCCCCTAAGAATTTCTATGAGAAAATTCCCCTAAGAATTTCTATGAGAATTTCTACGAGAAACTTCTTTAGAATTCCCTTGAAATGTCTCCGAGAAATTTCCCTAAGAATTTCTATGAGAAATTTCCCTAAAAACTTCTGTGACAAAATTCCCTTGAAACTTTTCTATGAGAAATTCCCTTGAAACTTTTCTATGAGAAATTGCCCTAAGAATTTCTATGAGAAATTCCCCTAAGAATTTCTGTGAGAAATTCCCCTAAGAATTTCTATGAAAAATTACCCTAAGAATTTCCATGAGAAAATTCCCCTAAGAATTTCTATGAGAAAATTCCCCTAAGAATTTCTATGAGAAAATTCCCCTAAGAATTTCTATGAGAATTTCTACGAGAAACTTCTTTAGAATTCCCTTGAAATGTCTCCGAGAAATTTCCCTAAGAATTTCTATGACAAAATTCCCTTGAAACTTTTCTATGAGAAATTTCCCCTAAGAATTTCTATGAGTAAATTCCCCTAAGAATTTCCATGAGAAATTCCCTTTTTTTTCAGAAATTTCCCTTAGAATTTCGCTTGAAATTTCTCCGAGAAATTTCCAGGACAAAATTCTCCTTCAATCTCTTTTGAATTTCTCTGAGAGAAATTCCCTTGAAACTTTTCTATGATGAGAATTTCTCTTAGAATTTCTCTATAATAAGAAATTTCCTTAGAATTCCCATGAAATTTCGTTAGAATTCCCCTTAGAATTTCTATGACAAAATTCCCTTGAAACTTTTCTATGAAAATTTCCCTTGAAACTTTTCTATGAAAATTTCCCTAAGAATTTCTATGAGAAATTGCCCTAAGAATTTCTATGAGAAATTCCCTTTTTTTTCAGAAATTTCCCTTGAAATTTCTCCGAGAAATTTCCAGGACAAAATTCTCCTTTAATCTCTTTAGAATTTCTCTGAGAGAAATTCCGTTGAAACTTTTCTATGAAAATTTCCCTTGAAACTTTTCTATGAGAAATTCCCCTAAGAATTTCTATGACAAATTCTTGTAAAATTTTTATGAGAATTTCTACGAGAAACTTCTTTAGAATTCCCTTGAAATTTCTCCGAGAAATTTCCCCTTAGAATTTCTATGAAAATTCCCCTAAGAATTTCTATGAAAATTCCCCTAAGAATTTCTATGAGAAATTCCGCTAAGAATTTCTATGAGAAATTTCCCTAAGAATTTCTATAAAAAATTCTGCCTTCGAATATTCATTACAAAATATCACTTTCAAATTCTCTTTTGAATTTTTCTGAGATTTTCCCGTACAATTGCCATATGAGAAATTCTGTTGAAACTTTTCTATGATGAGAATTTCTCATCGGAATTCTTAGGGAATTTAAATTTCAAGGGAATTCTAAAGAAATTTTTTTATATAGAAATTCTCGCAACTCACAAAGCTGTCTTTAATTACACGAACCAACCCCCCCCCCCCCCCAGCTCCCTCCACCTCCACACACTACGAATTCATAACTTCAATTCAATCTATTCCATTCTTCCATCTGGAATTCTAAATTGAAAATGGAATTTCCACATGGAAAAGTTTTCCAATGGAGTTTTTCTCATAGAAATTCTAACTGAAATTCTAAGTGAAATTCGGCAAAGGCAGTTTCTGATAGAAATTCCAAGGGAATTTTCCATCATAGGCCTTCAAACACAAACAAACGAAATTAATGTCAAATTTGGTTTGTGTTGGAAATTTCTTTAGAGAATTCCCATGGTAAAATTCTACGGCAAATTTCTCCCCCAGAGCAATTCTAAGGGAATTTCTCTCAGAGAAATATTCAATGGAATTTCTCATGGAAATTTTAAGGAAATTCTAGGACGAATTAAATGAAATGAAATCCACCAACAGAATTTCTCCTCATAGAAAATCCCAGACATTTCTTTTTTATGGAGAAAATTCTCCATAAAATAAAAAAAAACCAATAAGTCACTTTAGTCAAAACAAAAAAACAAAAAAATAAACAAAACCAATTTATTCAAAATCATTTAATTAACCAAAAAATTAACCCCTCGTTATCAAAGTAATTAACTCTCGCTATTAATTAACTATCGATTGAAAAAAAAAAAAACTAAAAAAACACACACAAACCAAATAAAACTATAAAAATAATTTATTTGAAAAATTTTGAATTAATTTAAGATTTTGAATTAGTTTTTTGAATTGTTTTTTTTTTTTTTGGCGGTTTTATAATAAATCAATCAATTTGTTTTTCAAATAAAATAAAACTATCTCAAAAATAACAAAGAATTGGGTGAAATGACTGAGTGATTGATTGACTGACGATTGACAGACAGACGGACAGATTGGGGAAGGGGGAAATGTTTTTCAGGAAGGAAAAATCTCCCGAAAGCGAAGAAATGACGAATGTGGGGGGGGGGGGGGAGGGTGAGCTTCTGCTTCTGTTCTGATTCGCTGACTGAGAAAATAAAAAATTAATTTTTAACTTCCGGCTATATCGGAACAAAAGAGAAAACGACTTATCGGGAGGCTTATCGCAAATCCCTAACGAAATTTAACAGAGAGCTAAGAAGGTCTAAGAGGAAAAGCTGGAACGACTTCTGCGAAAAAATTGACACACTCCCCAGAGGCGTGTCGAGTTCAGAAGGCGCTAGCTATGGACCACAAGAATCCCCTAGGATCTATTCGATCAGGGGGAGGAATTATGTCCACAAATGGGGAGGGATCCCTTAAAAACTTAATAGAGGTGCACTTGCCGGGATCTGTAATACACAACCCAGAAGTGCAACAAAAGGACGAACAAGTTACCACAGGGGATAGCTGGCCGCAAAAAGACAAAAACCGGGCATATCAGACCAGTAAAAAAATATGCACGGTTGAGGCAGTCAGTAAGATGGGCCATAAACTCATTCGAGCCATTCAAATCCCCCGGAACCTGATGGAATTTATCCCATTTTTCTACAAAGATCCCAAGATCGTGTAATGGCGACAATAGTAGAACCTCTTCAGAGCTAGCCTGGCTCTAGAATATATTCCCATAGTGTGGAGAGAAGTGCGGGTGGTATTCATGCCAAAGTTGCCGGCAAACAAAACGCTTCAGAGGCAAAGGCATATAGACCTATAAGTCTCACATCATTTTTCCTTAAAACGTTGTGGAAAAAGTGATAGACAACTACATAAGAAATACTGTACTGACAAGGCAGCCGTTGGCGACAGAGCAACATGCCTATCAGGCAGGAAAATCGACCGAGACTGCCCTACACAACACATCAGTGTCCGTGAAATAGAGGGCACTCTCGTTGACAAACAAATACTGATGTGCACCTTCTGTGATGTACCTTCTGGGTGCCTTTGATAATACAAACTTCAGGGTGCTAAAGAGGGCAGCTATAGGAAGGGGCATTAGTTCTGCTATAGTTGGCTGGATGACGCACATGCTACAAGAAAGGAAAGTCAAGGCAAGATTGGGTGATGCCTGTATAAGTTTTAGGCCCACTGTGGGATGCCCGCAGGGCGGGGTTCTCTCGCCACTAATGTGGTTACTGGTGGTGGATGAGCTGCTCCTGCTCAGAATTAGGGAAGAACACATAATGTGTGTGTGTGTGGGATACGCCGACGACATAGTTTTAATGGTCAAAGGCAAATGAAATGAAACCACAGTTGCGCAGAAAGAATGCAGCAGGGATTGAATGTGGTACAAGGCTGGTGCAGAGAGGTGGGACTGAAGGTCAACCCAAAGAAAACTCACTGCCTACTCTTCACGAGGAAAACAAAACTGAAATACGGGGGGTACCTACCATGGATACCATGGAGCCCTAGAGATACAGATGGCCAAGGAGGTTAAGTATTTGGGTGTTATACTAGATACCCGGATTAACCCGGGAACCCCCACATCAATCAATATATGTTAAACAAGGCATACAGGGCATTTCATGCCTGCAGACAAATGATTGGAAAGACATGGGGCCTGACCATCCTAAAATGATGGTATGGCTATATATATATACCTCCATCATAAGGCCAATCACTTGTTATGCGGCCCTGGTGTGGTGGCCAAAATCAAAATCAAAAGGAGACGTTGGGGTCTCTAAATAAGCTGCAAAGAGCAAAGAGCAATTTGCGCATGCGCGACCGGGGCAATCCGAAGTTGTCCAACGGTAGCTTTAGAAAAACTTCTAGGACTGGATCCGATACATATATCCATATCCAGGCAACAGCAATGGCACGGGCATGTGGGCTAAGAACCCCGGTTAGACCGGTTCAAGGCGTCAAATCTTGGACATGCATCTATTCTATTCTAAAGAGAATAAACCTGGAGAAGGAAGACCTTCTGGAATTCTCGGATAATATGATCAAGGTTGTGTGGAGTGCAAAAAGCACTGAAATGAAACCTGCTCCCTAGACGGGAGCGCAGCCGAGAGAAAAAATTGCTGCCATGCCATGCCATGCGGTTGTATGTACATGGACATGGAGGGCAGCACGGGGCCCGCAGGAGCCAGTACTGGCATGGTTGGACCAATGTTTAAACATAGTCAGACCCTCAGTAAATATAACACGACATTCCAGGCGGCGGCGTGTGCCTGTGCCAGATGGGTGCAATAGAACAATAGCCTCCGCCTCGGGGATACAAACATAATGAGATATATATTATATCAGAGAATCAAGTGGCAATTAGGGCGCTGGAAGGACCAGCCTGTTCAAATCAAAGCTAATAATATATGCGGCTGTCATAAAATAGCTCAACAGGGTGGCCCAGAAAAATAAATTAGTGATAATAAGGGCTCCTCACACTACCGGAAGCAGAGGTAATAGCAGAGAGGCCAGTTACCTGACGAGGGCGGCAGCACCACCAGCCACATTTGTGGGACCAGAACCATCGCCATCGTCATCGAACTCCACTTGCTTCATCAAAACGGCTTCAAAATGCCTGGAAGGCGAGGGGAAAGGGAACAATATTGGTTTTCCTTACCAGGACTAACAAACACCGGAAACGGTTTTTTAGTCAACGGTTTCACCGGGCTGGAAACCGGGCAAGGGATAGGGAAAAACGGGAGAAACTGAGGCAACTATCGTGTGGTATGCCTCAGGGCACGGACCGTTTTTAGTAGTTTAATCTTTATAAAACTCGTAAGTCCATATGCAAAAGTATGCAGATTCTGTAAAACAGAGAAGGAGACGTCGATACATACGATACTCTTCGAATATGTGACGCTCTGAGAGATAAAAGACACAGGCAATTCACAGGCACAGACGTAGGGGTCAAGACGATAACGAAGAGATATCTTTTGACAGTCTGCTAAATTTTATAGTGGAATTAAATTTAAAATTTAAAGTGTAGTACGCTCAGCGTAGCACATGAACTTTATTTTTTTATTTTATTATTTTATTTTCAGGGAGTACAATAGATCCAATGGGTCGCAGCCGTACACGGAGCGGTTTACGTAATTACTCCAACCTACAGGTAGGGGTTTTAGTCGGTAGGACGTCAACGTAGTTGGCGCAGGAGTCCGACACTCCGTCCGTAAATGGATTTCCCCTCCCACCAAAAAAAAAAAAAAAATATCGGAACTTGTGGATAAAAAAACCATTACTTCTTTTTCCTCTTCTTCTTCTTATTCTTCTTCTTGTGGGTGCGGTGGAAGCGAACCTTTTATGGGGTTTTCGTTTGAGTTTTGCGGCGGTGAATGAGAAATGAAAATGAAAACAGTTTTGAGATCTTCTATTTTTCTGAATAAATTTTTTGTATACCCAAAATGAATGTGTGTGTGTGTTAATTTGAGGCAATTAGAAAGATAATAAAAAAAAAAAATTTAAACTAAACTGTGATTTTTATTTCACGCATGCCCTTTTAATTATCACATTGTTTTGAATTGTTGAATTGTTGAATTGTGTTTTTTTTTGGTCAGTTGGTTTTTTTCTTTATTATTTGAGTTTTTTTTTAAATATTTCATTCATTAAAAAACGAAAAAACCAAACAAACAAAAAAAGTTATTGAATGAAGAAAACAGAAATAAAGCAGAAAAAAAGCCCCAAAACAAAGAGAACAAAAATTTTTTTTTATTTTTATTGTTATGCGATTTTTAGCGATTTTTAGATAACCAAATAACAATAAACAATGAATTTATTGTTTTTGCTTTTTTAAATTAACATTTATTAAATAAATATTATTTTATGTTTGTTCTCTTCTCTCATCGTTTGTTTAATTCATAAAAGAAAAAAATCATAATAAATGCGATCTCTTTGTCTTCATTCGAAAATAATGTCTTCATCATCATCATCATCATCATCATCATCATTGTCATATTGTCATATTGGTTGCGTTCCATTCAATTATACCAGAAGTAAAGAAGAGTAGGTTTAGAGTAGAAAAGAGTAGAGATTTTTTGTCTATTCCGAGTTCGAATTACGTACTAGCTATAGTACGGAGTACTTCAACGTATTCGTTTCTACTCTAAACCTACTCTTACTTACACTCCTGGTAATTGAAGGGTTGTGCTAAATTCGAATTTGTCTTTGGTTTTAAAATAGATTCAAATCCATTTGGTTTTTGTGTGGGTTTTTGTGGGCTTCCTGACAAAGAGGTTTCCCCAGAAGAATCGTCCTATACAAACCTTCCCTTCCCCCCTTCCACCCTCTATTTTTATTTTTATCGAAGGATGTGAAAACTTACATAGAACTGCACAAGGGGGTATGTAAGATTATTATTGATTTAGAACCCGTTTGCGAGCCGCCACCATTTTTTGGTACCGAAAATATTGAGTAGTCCGTCCGTGCTCACAGAGACGTTTTCTCTGAAACATCTCTTTTTGAAGGGAATTCGGACGACCGAACTCTTACCCAACCCCCCCTTACCCCCCCCCCCCCCCGCCCCCCCCCCCGAAAGAAACGAGCCACTTCTGTCTATCCTCTATCCATCCATCCTCATTGTTATGCTGCTTTTTGTAAATCCGGATAATTGACCGAATTTCCATTGTACAGCCGTTTCTTCAGATCCTTAAAAAAGAGCCTGCCTACGTCCATCATCCTTGAGAATATTCATCGCTCCCCTTCCCCTTCCCCTTCCCCGCCCGCCCACCCACCCATCCAAACACCATGAAGCCATGAAGCCTAAAGCCTATTAAAGTTTCTAGTACCGTGTGTGTGTGTGTGAAAGCCACCCGAATTTCCATATTGAAGAGTTTTTTTTTTTTTTTTGAACGAAAGAGGAACGAAAATCTTACAAAATACTCTACAACAACAAGGATTGTGTCAGAAATTCCCCTGCTGCTGCTGCTGCTGCTGCTGCTGCTACTGATCTAAAACAAAAAAAAAACCCCATCCCCGTCGATTGTATGCTGCGGTCGATTTGATTTTAACTCTTTTCCTGTACCGACCCGACCACCGTCTGATGTGGAGTTTTCTAAAGTAGTCGCAGGCTTCTTCTTCAGCCGGCGTGCCAATGCGACCTTTGCAGAATTCCGTTTTTCAGGAGTTTTTACCCTTTCGCCGTTTTCTTCCTCTCCACTCATTGTCAGTCGAGAGAATCCACTTTCGCCACCGGACAAACACCGGACGGACGGACGGCGGCGGCGGCCAAATTGGAGTTGCGCAGTTGCGTAATCTTTCGTAACTTCCCAAAATACGGATTATAACATCCTGTTTGATTTTGTTCTCCATTACTTTTGGTTGGTTTTTTCGCATAAGGTACTTAGCTGCGCATTCCCTAGTGACGCCACCATCACCACCACCACCACCACCACCACCACCACCACCACCACCACCACCAGTGGAGGTGTAACTTGAAGATGGTGGACTGTGAATCGTAATACCACTACAACCCCCCCCCCCCCACCCCCAAATCTCTTTTAATTTAAGCGCGTCGGGATTGAAAATTTGCCGCGTAATTGAAGGTAATTGAAAAGTTTTCTTGACACACATATTTAAATATTAGCCTTCAGCACATTCACAGACAGTCCTTCAATTTCAATTCAAATATTTTTGAATAAATTTAGAAAACCCTCAACAGCCGTCCCGACCACTATCCATTTTTATTCAATAATTTACCTATTTTAAATAAAACCATAAAAAACATTCAAGCAAACAAGCAAACGACTTGCTTTCAAGGGTGCAATAATTTCTCTATATAATATGTTATAATATACTATACAATAACAGTATTTTATAAAAATAAAACCGGGAAAATATGTCAATCAATTTATTTTGTGTAAATTATCAATTTAAAATTATTGATTTTATTTCTATTTGTTGTTGTTGTTGTTGTTGTTGTTATTTCCTTCTGTTTCCTAAAAAAATTTACGTACGCATTTTGAACTTGAACTCAATAAAAGCAAAAGCAAAAGCAAAAGCAAAAAACTATCAAATCAAATCATATAAAAAAGGGAAAGGAGAGGAAATAACACATAAATATAATGAAAAAAAAAAAAAATCAAACAACCCCTCATAAAAACATTAAAATAAAATTGAAAACACATCAACAAACTAAATCAAATCAAATCAAATCAAATCAAATCGTACATAGAAAAAAAATTAAAAAAAAAAATATGTTCAAAATAACTAAAATAACTTTTAACACTTTCAATATCTTTTCTGTCTTCTGTCTCTTCTGATTTTTTGTATATACACAAAATTAGAAAACAAATTCACACACAATTTCAAAAATCACCAAAAAAAAAAAAACAAACAAACAAGGAAATTAGATTTTTTCGCTTTGAAGAGAAGGGTTAACTCAAAACTCAATTATGAATATGCGGAAAACTGACTGAAAACATCCGTCATCCGTAGGACAAAAAAAAAACAAACGACGATTCAAAAGTTTAATTCTTTAACCTTGAAAAGAAGTAAAAAAAAAAACTCGCAGAAACTTACTCAAAAAAACTCACTCAGAACTGAATTACTCAGAGAAAAGCTCACACAGAGAAAAAATCACTCAGAAAAATCCATCGGAAAAAACCGCACTCAAAAAACTCATCAGAGACAAACTCAATCACCCCAAAAAAACCCATCCAGAGAAAAGCTCACCCACAGATAGAATTTCACTCAGAGAAAAATTCACTCACATAAAACTCACTGGGAGAAAAACGCACTCAGAAAAATTCACACAAAGAAAAAAATAACACAGAGAAAAATTCACTCAAAAACCCACTCAGAGAAAAACTCACCCCCCCCCCCCCCCCCCCCCCCAAATTAACTCAAAAAAACTCACTCAGAAAAACTCATCCAAAGACAAACTCATTCAGAAAAACTCGCCCAGAGTGAGTTTTTTTTGAGTTAGTTTGCTGAGTGATTTTTTCTCTGGCTGAGTTTTTCTCTGAATGGGTTTTTTGGGTGAGTTTTTTTTTGAGTTAGTCAGTTCTGGCTGATCTAGTGCGAGTTTTACTTCTTAATCAAGGTTAAAAAACTCACTCAACAAATTTTACAACAAAAGCAAACTACAAACAGCACTAAAAAAAAGCTCACTCAGAGAAAAACAAACTAAAAAAGACTCACTCACTCAAAAAACGCAACCCAGAAAAACTCAACCGAAAGACAAACTCACTCAAAAAAAAAGCACTCATAAAGCTCACCCAAAGGCAAACTCACTCAGAGAAAAACTCACTCAAACTGAAACTGAACACCGTTGAGTTGAGTATATTCTTTTAATTTTTTTTTTGTTTCCTCTTTCAAATTGCCGTGCGTGCGTGCATCGAATTGAATCAATCAGGACCATCCATCTCAACCCACCCCCCTCCCCCCCCCCCCATTAATTTTTTAGTTTGTTTCTTCCACATCCCTTGATTATTGACACCGTTTTGAATTGAATTTTTTTTTTGCCTCACACTCACAATGTCCCCGGTTCGGTATCATCCTTATGTTATGTTCTGATTTTTTTAAAAGCCGGAAGATTTGACTTGGAGAAAAATGTGAGCAATTGTCTTCATTTTCATCTTCATCAGCAGACGGAGCCTACCGCCAGGAACCACCTTTCATCCGTGAGAATATTCATAACTCTAATTCCCTTCCCCCAAAGCCCGCCCGACCGACCACAAGCCTAAAGACCATAAAAGTTTCTAGTTTTGTGTGTGTGTGTGTGTGTTTGAAAGCTACCCGAATTTCCATATTGAAGAGTTTTTTTTTTTTTTTAATGAACGACGGGAAAATCTTTCATAAGACTCCACAACAACATTGGTTTGTGTTAGATTCCCCTGCTGCTGTTGATCAAAAAAAAAAAAAAAAAAAAACCCGGCCCCGTCGATTGTGCGGCTGCGGTCGATTTGATTCGAACCAGACCTGCGCTTTTCGGTACCTCCAATTTACACCTACCAAGGTTTTTGCCATCACTCATTTAGATTATGTTCCTCGATCATCGGTCATCGAAAATATTGAGTAGTCCGTCCTCACAGAGACGTTATCTCTGTTGTTGAAGGAGGAATCTCCGGTCTCCTCCCATCTCACTACTCTCCGTTGGAGGAGGAATGAACGTCCGGTTACCCTCTTCCTTCTTATGCTATTCAAAATGCCGGATATTTTTGCCGAACAATGCGCGTTTCTTCACATCCTCCAGATAGAGTCTGGATGTCTCCATAAGATCATCCATAAGAATTTTCATGATCTCCGTGTTGCAAGAGATGATGCCTGCTGAATCCTCCATATGTCCAGCAGCTGTGAAAGTCACCAATTTCATGAGAGTGAGAGAAAAAAAAAAAAATCACGGACCTAAGTCCGGGGACGTAATCGCCGTTTTTAAAGTCAGCACTTACGTTCTCAATTCCACAACATTCACCATTATATGATGCCACCACCTTCACAACCATCCAACCAACCAACCAACCAACCAACCAACCAACCAACCAGCCATATCACAATGTGATTTTAGGCTGTTTTGGCAGTTCTGAAGCATCGGCGTTGCCCCGCGCCACCCGCCCGTGAGGTACATTCCATTGGTGGTGTAGTCCCAGGTGGTTCTAGGTTTTTATTCTACTCCACCATCAACCTTTTTTTTTTTCGGTATTCCAAAAAATGTCGTGTGTTGAGAGAGAGAGAGAGAGAGAGAGAGAGAGATATTCGGGATCGGTTTTTTTTTTTTTTTGTTTTAACCAAATATTGATTGATATCTTAATGGATCTGCTTCTTCGAACGTTGTTTTTTCAGGTGCTCCACTCTACTATTTCACTTTCAGTTCCACTCTACCACTTCCACAAAAAATAGAGAGAAATCCACAACCCCCCCCCCCTCATTTTTTTTTGTTTACCTATACATCAATAAGTGCTTCTTGTGTACGACGTGTGTTTCTTCTACCAGTCCAGCCTAGCCTAAACCTATATCGATGAGGAGTTCGTTTTTGCTTTTGCTTTTTTTTTATTTGAAGAATCACACCAAATTAGAAAACAAACAAACAAAATCACAAACAAACAGAGAAAATTATCCGAAAAAAAAGTAAATGAAATTAAATTAAATTTTTGTTGTTTTTTTTTTTTTTTTATTATTATTATTATGTTACTTGTACTGTAATTGGTTTTGTTTTTTGTTGATGACGACGACGACGACGACGACAATTTTTATTGATTGAAATCTCTAATAAATCTAATATAAATTGGAATTTAATCATAAAATAAAAATAAACTAATTTTTGTGTTTTTTTTTTTGTGTTAGAAAGTATTGTGTTTGGGGGTTGTGAGGTTTCTGTTTCTGTTTCTATTCTGAATTGTGTGGGAGGGAACGGTGAAAAATGGGAATGGGGGGGATTTTTTCCCATCAAATTCATATTCAATGAAGTAGTTATTTTATTTTATTTTATTTGTAAAGGGATTTTTGTTTTTTTTTTTTTATTTTTCTTTTCCAATATATTAAAGTAATAATTTCATTTCGATTCACTTCATTACATTTTGAACAATTGTAAATAAATACAATAAATAAACGAACAGAACAAAACAAAAACAAAAACAAAACAAAAACAAAATAAGTAAATAAAACCCAGCAGGATATCATAAATTTTTGGATGATGTCTGTTTTATTATTATTATTATTATTATTATTATTATTATTATTTGTCATTTGTCACATTCCTGTTTTCATATTTAACATTTAACATCATAGATTTAGAGGGATATTTTTTTAGGGTGAGTTCTTTTCTAACACACAACATTCCAGCAACCAAACACCAAAACACTCAAACACCAAAACATCCAAACATCCAAACACTAAAACACCCAAACACCCAAACACTCAACCACCCAAACACCCAAACACTAAAACACCCAAACACTCAACCACCCAAACAGTCAAACACCCAAACACCCAAAAACCCAAACACTCAAACACCCAAACACCCAAACACCCAAACATCCAAACAACCAAACATCCAGCATCCAACACCCAAACACCCAAACACCCAAACACCCAAACACTCAACCACCCAAACACTCAAACACCCAAACACTCAAACACCAAAACATCCAACATCCAACATCCAAACACCAGCAATCCATGAACCAAACATCGTTCAAGTACTGTCAAGGTTTTTTTTGTTTTGGATAAGTCCACCCTCGTGTTTTTGGTTTGTGTCGGTCAGTTCAAGTGTATGTATGAAATGCGAACACAAAATAGACCGGAGTAGTGTTTGATTATTTATATATAAAGGTTTACACCGACGAAATGGACGACGCCGAGCCAAAACTCAACTGCAAGAGAGAGAGAGAGAGAGAGAGAGAGAGAGTGTGTGTGTAATAAGTGGCGCTTCATAAACATGACATTTAGTGTTCGAACTAATCGGAAAGAATCAATTTATTGTAGATCGATTTTCAGATAGCCCCCAAGTTATAAATCGTTTGGTTCGACCCAATGACACTTTGTGAAGTGTCCAAATCCGTAAGACAAATCCTTAGCTAAATAGTTAACATAACACGCAGTCAAGAGCATACACAATTCAATTTTCACTCTATGCTCGAGAGTTAACTTATGGTTAAATGACATATCTACTACAGAATCTATACACCTCCATTCAATTCCCCCACACAATTCCCCGACTTTGGACGGTGTGTATGAATGAAATTAAAAACTGAGCCGTTGTGCCGTCCAAACACTCACTTTAGGTTTAGACTTTAGGTGTAAAATTTGGTGTCTGGTGATTGGTGTGTGAGTTGGGTGTAATATGAAAAAAAAAACGCTATTACTTTTTAAATCAAAACTGTTTTTGAGGGTTGAGTTGAGTTGAAGTTGTTGAACAAAAAGAAAATTGAACAAAATAAAAAAAGAAAAAAACAGATTGTTAATGTTATGACTTATGAGGACGACGACACGATAATTAACTTGTATTATTATTATTATTAGGTTATATTTTGATTATTTAGTATAAGTAAAAAAATTTAGATGATTGTTTGAAATCTTTTGTGGGTGTTTCATGACGGGGACACTGGGGACCGGGGGACTCTATAAATAAGTAAATAACTATATAAATACAATAAATGCAAGTGTTTTTTATTGTTGTGTGTGTGTGTGTGTGTGTGTGTGTGTGTGTGTGTGTGTGTGTGTGGGGGCGAGGGATTTAAGTTTCCTAAATGATTTTATATTATAATATTGTTTTCGTTTTTTTTTTGTCACCTGCGGTGTGGTGTATTATTATGTATTATTGCAACAATTTTGCTTGCAACGTTTGCCCACATAAATTTAATTATTATTTACAAATTGAATTTCATCTAAATAATTTTGTAATTTTTACGAAGAGGAGGAGACAGGAGGAGACATCTTCAAAAAAAAAAAAAAACTATCCTCCGAGGCTGGCTGGGGTCCACCAGGGATCCACCAGGGAACCGATTCCAGGGGCTGAAACCATACAAAAAAAAAAAACCCAACTAAATATTGTACCTTCCTTCCTTCCTTCCGATTGACACCTATACTCATTCGGCCACATTTGTCATTCCGCAGATTTCTTCCGCAGATTTCTCAGAATCGATTATTGATTATCGAATCGAGTTGCATCCCCGAAAGACGTTATATCGTTTTGCTCATTTTGCTCTGAAGCTCAGCATATTATCTAATTCCACGTTCATTTTGAAGGGGATTTTTATGGCGACCAGTTTGGTCTTCATCACAGACAGACAGACAGACAGACAGACAGACAGAAACGAGTGACTGTTTTATTCTTAGGCTACTCTCCGTCTAAATCCGGATATTTGACAACAAAAAAAAAAAAAAAAAGGATATCCGAGCCATAAAGCGCACGTCCTTGAGAATATTCATCCAGCAGCAGCAACAGCAAATACATAAAAGATGAGTGCCGCCTGCTAAAGAATTCACGAATCATCCATGTCCATGTCGGGGGTCCAGGCCCGGATTGTAAAAATTCCGACCGAAAAATTTCTAAGAGTATTTTTTTTTTTTTTTGCGTTGCATTCATTCAATTAAAGAAACACTTTCCTTGCGGTTATTGGTGATTGTTTCTCTACTCTCAGTCAGTCTCAGAGTTTAGTCGGCCAAGTGTTTGTGGTTTTTTTTTTTTTTTTTTTTGATTGTCTGATGATGAGTCCTTTTACTTCTTTTTCCATTCTGATCTTCGGATGCGTCAAAATCCATTTTTTTCTCGACTAGGTCCCATTTTTACACAAATATAAATTGATTTTACTGCTAGAGCTCTGGCGTGCTCTGGCGTGTCACCCGGTTCTGTTAAAGATTATGCTGGCTGGATGGAGTTTGTTGTGTGTTGTGTTAGACTTGTTAGGATATAATCTCTTCTATTATATTAACCCTTTGTGTCAATAACCCTTTGGGTCCTTAACTCACCCTTCTAGAAATTAATCCGGGGAAATAAGTTTTTCCGGGTATTTTTTCTGCCGGACTTTTTTTTTTTTTTTTAATTTATTTCTTTTTATTTGATAGAGTTTTTTTTTAAGATTTTTTTTTTTTTGGTGGTTGAACTTTTGCGAGTTTGGTTGCAAAAAAAAATTATTTATCCGGAGATTTCTTTTTTTTTTCTGGATGATCCTATTTGCGGATTCAGGAGCGGATTCACCCCCCCGGAGAATGCAACAAATCTACCCCTCAGAGTGTCTCCTTGGTACGGTTCTTTTTTTTCTTTTTTTTTTTTTGTCGATTCAAAATATTTTATGTAGAATTGGTGTGTGTGTGTGTGTGTGTGTGTGTGTGTGTGTGTGTGTGTGTGTTGATTGAATTTTTTTTTATATCCGGCAAGGCAAGGCACAATTATGTGTGTGCTTCCTGGTTTCAGCGCAGATGAACTCTGCGATGTTAACCAGATAATATAATAAAAAATGACAATGGAATCCGGGGGCCCAAAAAACTATTTGCTCTGCTGCTGCTGCTGCTGAGAAAGAAACGGAATCCACTGGATATTGAAAATCTGAACGCAATAATGAACGCAGCCGCCCCCATTTCTTTACTATCCATAAGACAGAGTCATAGCGACAGAGGCAAGTCCATTAGAGCGTTGAGAATGAAAAAGAGAATTCACTCTACTGTTTTCAAGGACTAAAATGAAAATGATTTTACTTTCCGCCTCACTGCTCACTGCTCACTGCTTTCTGGTTTCCAATTACCCAAATAAGGGGTGGTTTAGATCAACGCAGGTCAAATTGGAGGTTTCTGTTGTGGTTCCGCCTCTCTTCTAGTCTCTTCATTGGCGCTCTTCTCTTCATTCAACAAAAGTGTAATAGAGTTAGTTGAAACTCCCCGCGAGCTCTGTCTGTATTTTTCTCATGTGTAATTTTTCTGTTCTGTCTGCTGACGTCTTCTGACATCTTCGTCAATCCTCCATCGCCACATTGAACTTAACCAACTTAACCAACTCAACCAATAATCAACAAATCAATAATCGCATGCGCTTCAAATTAAGAGGTTTTTACTGTAATTTATAAATTTAAAAAAAAATTAAACAAACAATCACATAAAGTATAAATGCAATTGGAAAAAATACACAAAAAATTCAATATAACATAAATTTATTATGTTTTTTTTTTTGTTTTTCTTTTGTTTATTCATCGAAAAGAGATTCTGTTATTTAAAAATAAACAAAACAAAAAAAAATATTATTATTTATTGTTTGTGTTTGTGTAAGTCAACGAAACAACACAAAAACAAAAAAAGAACAATAAAAATTTAGTAATTTTTTTTTTGTTTTTTTTTTTTCTTTTTCAATTTTTGTTTACTTTTCTTTCTTTTCGAATCGAATCGAATGGTAAATTTCGTTTCTTTTCGACATTTTTCACAACACATCAATTCAATTCAATTTAATATCTGACACCCAAACAACTCAAAACACCCAAAACACCAAACACAGAAACACTCAAAGACCCAAAACACTCAAACACTCGAACACCCAAAACACCACAAACAACCAAACACTCAAAAACTTAAACACCCAAACACCCAAACAAGCAAAACACCCAAACACCCAAAACACCCAACCAGTCAAACACCCAAACACCCAAAACACCCAAACACCCAAACACTCAAACACCAAAACACACAAACACTCAAACACCAAAACACACAAACAACCAAACACTCAAAAACCCAAACACCCAAACACACAAACACTCAAACACCCAAACACTCAAAAACCCAAACACCCAAACACTCAAAAACCCAAACACCCATACACCCAAACACTCAAAGACCCAAACACTCAAAAACCCAAACACCCAAACAACCAAACACTCAAAAACTCAAACACTCAAAAACCCAAACACCCAAACACTCAAACACTCAAAAACCCAAACACCCAAACACAGCAACACCCAAACACACAAACACCCAAACACTCAAAAACCCAAACACCCAAAAACCCAAACACTCAAACACCCAAACACTCAAAAACTTAAACACCTTTCTTTCAACTATCGGCTAGTAGCTTTTTTGTACATGTCCAAGTGGTATTTGTTTGTGTGTGTGTGTGTGTGTGTGTGTGATGAGTGCAAGTGTGTTTATGAAACGCGAACACGACAAAATAGAGGAAAACAAAAATAGTTTTGGGCTATTTATATATATATATAGGTTTCGACACCGAAATCGAAGACACGGAGAAGAAAAAAACACAACCGAATGAGATCGGTGTAGAGTCGATGGTGAATGATAAATGGTCAGATTGTGGTGTTGGTGAACGTGTTGATAAATGGTGTTATGAAAATATCTACTACAATTGAACCTTCAATCCCACAAACACCCAAACAGTGGACGATATGGACGACTTTGAAATTAAACCCAAAACAGAGCTTTTATTTTTTTGTCACCAAACAATAACACTCACTTTAGGTTTTTAGTTGGGCGATGGGGATTGGGATTGAGTGTAATATCAGTGTGTGTGTGTGATGTGGTGTAATCTCGGTGTGATTGGGTGTAATATGAAAAAAAAACGCCAATAACTGTGTTTTGTGAGTTTTTTTTTTTTTTTTGAATTTTTACTTCAATTGTTTATTTTGGTGTGCGCGCAGATCACATTTAAACATGTTTTTGTTTTTGTTATTGTTTTTTTTTTAATTAAGTATCTTCTTCTTCTTCTTCTTCTTCTTCTTCTTGTTTGTATCTTCTCGTGCATTTCAAATAATTAAATTGTATTTAGAAATTGTAATTGAATTATTGAAGAAAAAAAAAACAATTTTTTTTTTTTTTGTATCTTCTTAAACATAATAAAGAAAAAAAAAACTTACTAACAAAAACACAAATCAAACGACGACGACGGACGACGGAGTTAATAAAATTAAAAAAAAATAAAAATATTCAAAATAATGCACTTTTGTTATTGTAAGAAAGAAACCCCCCTATTAAGAGAAAAAAAACCCCAAAAAACATCCAGAAAGGATTTTAAAAATGAAAATCTGTCTGTCTGTCCGGTTGTCTGTTTGTCTGTTTATTTAATAGAAAAACGCGTTCCGTTCCGAATTTCAAAAGAATTTGCAACAACAAAAAAAAAATACACATTTGCAGAAGAAAGGATCTCTTGTCCGTTGACCGTTGTTAAAAAAGAACTCATAAAGGAGCTTTTAACGTAAAGCTTTTAATGGAGCTTTTAAAGAACGAATAGAAAAAGTTCTATTACATATACCATAATAGATAGAAAGTTTCCCCAAAAAAATGCAAAATGAAAATTGGAAATGTTTTCCAATTCAGTTCAATTCAACCGAAAGGGGGAACAATTTTCTATCAATTGACGGAAAAAAATTGCCCAATACGAAAATTTGGAGAGTCATTCAAAAGAAGAAGAAAGGATTTTCTCTAAGTTTTTCTATTTTCAATCAATCAATTGCGGAAATGGCGAAATGTTTTAGTAAATTTAGAAAGGATATTGAAAGGGAATTTTTCCAGAAATTGACCGAAAGTCCTTTAATTTCTTAAGAATTTTTTAATTTTTTAATTTTAAATTTCAGAAAGCATTCAGAAAGGCTTATTTTCTATAAAAAAAAAAAAACGGAGGGGAGTTTGTTTCTATCAATAGTCATCAAAAAAATACGCGCTGACGTTGAAGAACCCAACGCAAAAGAATTTTCTATCAAGAAACGATTTCGAACAAAAACAAAGTATTTTCAAGATGAAATTTTTTTTTTTGAAAATTTCCACATGTGGAAATGAAACGAAACGAAAGAAAAGAAAGATATTTAGAAAACAAATTAATTAAGAAATTAAGAAAAAATTTGCCCTAATGGTGAGAGAAAAAGTCATCATTGCGAAAGAATTTTTCAAGAGGATTTTCTGTTTGTCTGTTTGTTTGTCTGTCTGTTTATCTGTTTGCATGTTTATCTGTCAATAATAGAAAAACGCTCCGTTCCGAAATGAAAGATTTCAAAAAAAAAAAAAAATAATGGATTTTCTATCACTAGAAAAGTTCCCAATTAACAAAACCGGGATCATTCCATAAAGGAATTTTTGATCCTATATTGTTATAGAAAAGCCTTTTGTAGAAATCCTGTTTTGGAAATCCAACTTTGGGATTCTTCCCGAACAGAATTGCATTTTTCGATCCCGCTGTAAAAGCTTCCCTTTTTACGGAATGTTCCTGTTTTTTTTTTTTTTCTGTTTGTTAATTGGGAACTTTACAAAAATTATGGATTATGAAAATCTACAATCCTTTTTATGTTGGAAAATTTTTTTTCCTAAATTTTTGGGATATTGACATGATGGGGAAATTTGGGGGGGGGGGAGGGGGGTCGAACGAATTTCAAAATCCCTTCCAAGAAATGCCGGAAAAACAAATAATAAACCCATTCAGAGAATCTCAAGAGATATTTCAAAGATATTTCACTGTTTTTTTTTTTTTTTCGGAATTAAAAAAATTTTTGAGGCGGAAAGCGAAAGAATTGGATTGGATGCGGCGCTAAGCGACCGACGTGAATTTTCTATCGAATCGAAAGGATTTTGCACAAAAGAAGTATTTTCTAGAATAAATTTATTATGAGAAAATTCCCGAAACGAAACGAAATGAACACGAAACGAAAGCATCAAAAAAATCATTCCAGAAAACAGTCAGATTCATTTTTATTTCTAATCGAAAAAATCAAATATCGGTCAAATTTAATTTAATTTAATTTTTTATTGAATTAATTAATTATTATTTAATATTTAATATGTCCGTGCGAGCGGGCGCGCGCGCGCGCACACAAATGATGGATTAATGGAAGGGTTGATGAACTCGCAAATCAAAACCAAATCAATTCAACTTTAATTGTTTTAAAAAAAAAAAAAAAAAAAAAAAGAAAGGGAGATGAAGAAGAAGAAGAAGAAAATTGAAAAAAAAAAATACAAAATACATTACAAAAATGATGTAATTAAAAAAAATTAAAAAACATTTGTTGCCGTTGTTGTTGCCGTTGTTGTTGTTGTTGTTTTTGTTTTTGTTTGGCATGACAAAATGACCAAATGACAATGTTGTGATATAAAAAACGCATAATTTTTTTTCATTTTTCATTCATTTCTTTTCGTTTAATACCATTTTCCGTTTAATATCAAAAATTTTTATTTTTCATGCTGAAAGTTAGTTTCGTTTGGTTGGCTTTTGCCGCTTGTGTTGTTCCACCATCCCGTCCCGGAGCCATGGGGAACCATATGGAACTTTATACGATTATCATGATTTTTGCTTTTGCGGATATCCTTTTCTCACATTCGACAGCATTCGATCGCATATGTAAAAGGGACCAGGGTTGTGCGCATGCAATTTTATGTATGTATAGCTGGAATATACAATAGTGGGATCATTTCAAAAGAGGGTCGTCTTGGACCGTCCTCTTGATCCCCGATCCTTGATTGCTGTTTTGGGGTTTTTTTTTTTTTTTTTTGCTTTTGCCATCATATTTAAATTAAATTGAAAATTGTATTTTGAAATTGAACGGAAAAATGGTGAATTTGTTGAAAATGTTGGAAATTAAATTTTGAAATTCCATTGAAAGTGACCAGAAAAATGTCGAATTTGATTGAAATTAAATTGAATTTGAAAAGAAAATTGTTGAATTTGACATAAAAAAAATTGTATAATTTGTTGAAATTGAATGGAAATTGCATTGAAATTAATCGAAAAATGTTGAATTTGAACGGAAAAATCTTGAATTTGTTGAAAATGTTGAAAATAAAAGTGAAATTGCATTGAAATTCAACAGAAAAAGATTGGAAATTGACCAAAAAAAAAAAAAAAAAAATGGTGAATTTGTTTGAAATTGGATTGGAATTTTACGGAAAAATGTTGAAATTCAACAGAAAAATTGTTGAATTTGTTGAATATCTTGAAATTGAACGGAAAAATGTTGAAATTGACCAGAAAAATTGGGAATTTGTTGAAAAGTCTTAAAATTGTACAGAAAAAGTGTTGAATTTGTTGAAAATTAAATTGAAATTTCATAGAATAGAATAGAATAGAAAAATGTTGGAAATTCAACAGAAAAATGTTGAATTTATTGAAATTAAATTGAAATTTCATTGAAATTGACCAGAAAAATGTTGGAAATTCAACAGAAAAATGTTGAATTTATTGAAATTGCGTTGAAATTCAACACAAAATGTGGAAATTGAACAAAAGTAAAACAAGAGTAAAATTTTGATTGAAAATGTTGGAAACTGAATTGAATTGAAATTGATAAAAAAAATGATGAAATTGACCAGGAAAATGTTGGAAATTCAACAGAAAAAGTTTTGAATTTGTTGAAAATTGAATTGAAATTCACCAAAAAAAGTGTTGAATTTGTTTAGAAATCGCATTGAAATTGAGTTGAAATCAGAAACAGAAAAATTGTTGGAAAATTGACCAGAAAAAATTGTTATTGAATTTGTTAATAGAAAATTGTTAAAAATTGAACGGAAAATAGTAATATTTTTATTAATAATTTTTTTTGTATGTTTTATTTTAATTTCACAGGTTTTTTTTTTTTTTTTTATTTTGTAATATTTTTTTTTTATTATTTATTAAATTTTTTTTTGTTTATATAATCTACAAGATATTGTTGTTGTTGATTTTTTTTCTCTTCATTTCTCATTACGCGACGACGACGACGCGGTAATTTTACATATACCAAATAAAAAAAAAATAAAAACAACTTCATATAATACCAAAATAAGAAGAATAAATAAATAAAAAACATTAATTTTAATAAAATATAACAAGTGAATGACATAAAAAAAAAATAAAATAATAATAAGAAAATTATTTAATTGTCAACTTTCTCTCTAATAATAATAATAATAAAATAAAAATAATACTTGTTGATTGTTTAGTGACCGCCGTCGCGGACCATTCATCATTCAACAAATTTCAATGGGTTTTCTTTCTGGGCTTCTTCTTTTCTTTTCCCAATTAGATATTTTGATTGGTTGACACAGCGTACATCGATAGATATTTTAGCGGGAATAACCCAGCAGAAAACCCACCAGAGATGTTTTGGTCTGAATAAATTTAGAGATTCTTCAGTTTGGCTCTTTTGCATTTTTTGTATAAATGAATGCTTAACATTCAGTAATATTATCCCGGTATAGAGTTCCTTAAACGTTGGTTTGCGTTCGATCACTCATTCAATTCTCAATTTTAAGTTTCATTCATTTGACTTATCTTTTCTGATAAGAATCCAACCAACGGACGGACGGAATAAGACCGAAGAGAAAAGCCGCTTTTGATTATAAAAGAATCTCATTTATAACTCTCTCTCTCTCTCTCTCTCTCTCTCTTTATGATTATGTCTGCTACTATTTTGATCATCTCCGCTTGTTCATTCTGAAACTTTTGAATCTCTCTCAGTGTGGCCAAACAATAGAATTAAAAGAGACTAGAATGATCGTGAGAGAAAAAATAATAAGCCTCCATACAAATGTATAGATGTATTAATTTGATAAATATCTCTCAAATTTTCCAAAAATGGCGATCGAAAATGCCAAATAAATCTCATAATTTTTTTTTAATAAAAAAAAAAAAATTACAAAAACAAAAAAAAAAACGTAAACAAACAAAGTTATTGTGAAAAAGAAATTGAACTTAAATTTCAATATTATATTGTTCGTTTAAAATTGAAATTATAAATCACATTAAATTTAATTAAATTATATTAAAATATATAGAAAATGTGCATAAAATTGTATTTAAAATTGTAATTTTTAATTATAAATATTTTTTTCACAACATGGTAAATATAGGGACACCTAGTGAGTTTTGGTTGACTCCCGTACGCTATCCGTACGCCCATCCCCAGCGCCTCTAGTGTTTTTTGGTTACATTTTGTATATGTCCACGAATGCATAAGTAGTAATGCTGGCCTAAATTGTATATACATTTTCTATGGAGAATTCAAGCCACTAGGCTGTTCTAGCCTCTTTTAATTCTATTGGCCAAACCAGGAAAACCTGGTCTCAGTTATGAAATGTTCCAAGTTCCAGAAAATGCCTAGCACACAGAAACATTTCTATACTACTTACGACCACCTTCTCTTCCCTTCTTCTTCTTCTTCTTCTTCTTCTTCTTCAGAAGGTATTGAGATAATAAAAAAAAAAAAAAAATCACCTAACGGAACTTTTTGGCATCCCGCCAACAATTTTCAAATGCGTTACGTGCACTTGCGCGCTTATCCTCTTCTGAAAATTCTCTGTGAATACACATTGAAATTTACATATGATTGAGCATATGTGTTTTATTTGGTTTGTCGCTATGCGCGATGCGATGAGCTGCTTCGGCAGCTGTTTTGGAACGTTGCGGTTTGGGCGAACTGCGCCATGAGAAAAAAAAAATGGCGCATTTTTTGTGTGTGCTCTTTTTTGAATTAAATAAAATTTCTGTTTCATTTGTACTCACTTTGAATTCTTTTTTTTTTTTTTTTAACCGATTTTTTTTTTTTGATCACTTTTGAAATAATGAACTCACCTGAAATGAAACGAGAAAGAAAAAGAGAAAAAAAAAAATTAATTATTAGAAAAATTTAGATTTTTAATTTAATTTTAATCAATAATTAAAAAAAATTAAGCAAATATTTTTGTTTGCTTGCATATTTTTTTTGTTTTCAATTCTTTTCAAAATAAAACATCAACATCAAATCCATATAAATAAATTAATGAATAAATAAAGCGACTCAAATCGACATTCATAAAAGATTTTTTTGGTTTTCCATTTGATAATTTTCATTTTGATAAATGAGAATTTAAAAAAAACGAAAGATTAGAAGATTTTTTGGCAGCAAAGAATCGCAATTTATCATTTTTATCTTGAATTCCTTTTATTTTCTGATGTTTTTTTTTTTTGTTATTTTGTTAACTTAAAAATAACCTTAAAAAAAAGAATTTTTGTTGTCATCGCACGATGACATTTCAAATAAAAAAAATAAAAAAAAAAAAAAAACAACCCCCAAATTATCATAATCATTTGTTCATCATGTCTTCCGCATTGTCATTGTCATTGTCATTTAGCAACCGTTTAAAATATCAATAGATAATGAGGATGACAACCAACAGAATAAATAAACACAACAAAACACTAAATACATAATTTTTAGAGGAAGGAGAAGGATGAAATCGTTAGATAAAAGACATTTACACCATCGATTTGATGCGTGATTATGCAATGATTTTGCATAATTTACATTACTTTTTCTATATAATTTTTTGTATGTGTGTTAACTTTCAATGTGAAAATGAAAATGAATTGATGATGATGATTTGGTGTTTTTTTGTATTATCCTTTTCCTTTTGGTGTGTTTAATACACACTTTAATTCATTTATTGTATTATTACATATTGTAATAGAGCGGGATTTTTTAGTTGGGAAATTTTTCAAATCAACTTCCACCAATTTTTTTTTTTTTTTTCTGTTCGTTACTATTACAGTTTTTGGCTTAATTTGGCTTTAATTTGGCAGTTTTTGGCTTAATTAGTTTTTTTGGATTAATTTGGAAAAACAAACGAGACATCCTAATGACAAGAAGAAATTAAACCGATCCACAAAAAATTTAAGAGACCTGCTAAACAGGATCAAAAACCGGGCATTTTAGGATTACCTGAAAAGACTGACCAACCAACGCAGGCATCCGAATACTCATTATGGAGGGCGGGCTACAAAGGGGCTAAAGCGGTATACGCAAAACGACCCACCGATCATAACTAGTAATCAACGCGGTGGGCCAGAAGCTATATGAAGAAAAAGCTGAGGTATTTGCAAACCATCTTGAAGGAGTAAATTACAACGTTTCCCCCGAATATTGAAGATTCAGCGGATGATGCCGAAATTGCGAATTTCCTTACTGCTCCGTTTCAAATGGACTTCCCGATTAAAAAATTTTAAAATTTGTGACATAAAAACGGTAATGCAATTTGCATTTGGATCAAAAGAAGGCGCCCGGTTATGATTTAATTACCGGTCGTATTTTGAGGATGTTACCAGGGACTGCTTACCGACTACTAACATATATATAAGTAATGCAATCCTGCGAACGGGACATTTTCCTTCACAATGGCAGAAAGCAGAAATTATAATGATTTCGAAACCGGGTATAAGCCATGCGAAAGGTCGGAATCCTATACAGACCGATTAGCCTATTGCCATATGTCTATCAAAAATGTTTGAAAAATTGCTGCTACAAAGGCTAAAGCCAATATTGAAAACAAATTTTAGGATACCAGATCACCAATTTGGTTTTAGAAATGAACATTCCACACAATAATAGAACAAGTTCATATAGATTAGTGGATGTTATAAGAAATGTTATCGAACGAAGGAGATATTGGTCTGCAGTGTTTCTTGACATCCGCCAGGCATTTGATAGGGTATGGACCCTGGTGCCATATTATATAAATTAAAACAACGGCTACCACACCACTTTTACCAGCTATTAAAATCATATCTGGAGGAAAGATATTTTCGGGTAAAACATCGCAGTGCGCATATACCTAACATATTAGATCGGGTGTACCGCAGGGCAGTGTGTTGGTGTGTCCAATATTGTACCTGCTTTACACCGCGGACCTACCAACAACAAATGGAATGACAATCGCCACGTATGCAGATGATACGGCCATACTAGCATCATCGTATAATGATCCGAGGTCTGCTTCAGAGGCTCTCCAACATATTTTAAATGATGTACAACGATGGTTACAATTAAGATGGCGAATCAAGATAAATAACACCAAATCGAACCATGTAACGTTCACAATGAATAGAGAAACATGCCCCCCTGTTGTATTTAATAATCAAACCATACCACAAACACTGAAACGGTCAAATATCTAGGAATGCACTTAGATATAGGAGACTAACATAGAAAGACCATATAAAAATGAAAAGAAAACAGCTTCGCATAAAGATCAAAAAAATGTATTGGTTAATCGGGGATAGATCAGTATTATCAATGGAAAACAAATTATTATTGTACAAGGCCATAATAAAACCTATATGGACATATGCGGGATACAACTGTGCGGGGCACGGCCAGTAACCCACCAACGTGGACATATTACAAAGATTCCAATCAAAAACACTATGGTTGGTTGCTGGTGCGCCATGGTTTGTCTCCAATGAAATTATACGGGGAGATTTGGGGATGAAATCGGTTCGTGAGGAAATCTGAAATTATGCTGTCAACTACCAACGGCGGCTTACACTACATCCAAATAAATTGGCCAATGGTCTATATTAACTACAACACCAATTAATCGCCTGAAACGATATAACATTTTAGATCTGCCAAATAGACAGTAAAAAAATATTATTTATTGTGTTTTTATTATTTATTAATTATATCTATTATTTATTATATATTTTTGTTTATTTTGAATAATAAGTTTAATATAAAAAGATGATTTATCACTGGATGAATTCGTCTGCAATGTCATTTACGTGTATACGTATGCTATGGCTTCGTATGCAACATATATTAGCCATTAGAATTACTGAATATCCTAATGGAATAGATTGTAAATTATAAATAAAGGATGACCAAAAAAAAAAAAACTATTACAGCAGAATCGGTTTAATGTGCGCAGAATCGATTTAATGTGCGTCCGCCATAAATTGTCTCGGAATTGTCGGAATTGCCGTAAATCAGCCGCGGCCGCCGCCGCCGCCAACAAAATCACTTAATAAAAACCAAAAACAAAAACATATGAGATAAAAAAATAAAAAAACTAAAACACTAAAAGGAAGTAAGAAAAAATTGTCCACTCAAACAATTGTCCAGGTTGCGATCCCCACCTAAGGTGGATGAGTTTTTCAAAAAAAAAAAAAAAAAAAATGAATAAGATATGTTTGGGGCTGAACTCTACTTAGTTTTCAGAGTACCGACGAACGAATCAAAATCAATTTTAAGTATGCACATTCATTTGTGCGACTGGGTCTTATCCGGACCTGGACTTTTTTTTGTTCTGGACTCTGGACTTGTTAGTTCTGGACCAAAAGGCGACTCTTCTACCCCTTTGGCCAGCGAGCCAAAACATTTGTATGGGAAATTTTTTAATTTCTCGTCCATGGTGCGGGGGAGGGGGGGGTTGGGGAATTTTAGGTGGGTAAGTTAAGTTAAGGGCTGGCTATGGGAATCTAAAAACTTTTGTTCGGGACTTTTGTTCGGCCCCACCTCCCCACCCCCTTCCTTTGGCCCCGGCGCAAGGGAAATAAAAATCTTTGGAAAATTTCAAAATCCAAAAAAAAAAAAAAAAACAAAAAACAGTTCCGGCAAACAGGAAATTTTTTGTTTTATAGTTTTATAGTTATAGTTTTTGTTTTATAGTTGTTCTGGACCTAGGCTGGACCGCCTGACCTCGTTTAGTCCGGGGGACTGGGGGACTGGGGGACTGGGGGACCGGGGGACCGGGGGACCGGGGGACCGGGGGACCGGAGGGGGACGGGGGACTTCAAAGTTTGTATGGGGAAATATTTTGTTTTGTAAATTTTATTAATTGCTTAGATTCTTAGATTTTTTCCCAATAATAATCCGTTTTAAAAATGCAACATTTTTTAAATTATTTTTTTAATAAAAGTTATAATACCCTCGAAGAAGCCATACCGAAGCCATAGAAGGAAGTTGAAAGGATGTTGAAATATGACTCTGAAGTCCTGAAGCAAAACTTTGTGTAGAGATGACCTTTAACTATTAACCCCCCCCCCACACCCCCCAAAAATAAATTATCCTTCCCGAAGGGGAAACACAAAAAAAAAAAACAATTGCCCCCCCCCCCCATACAAACTTTGACCCTGTTCACCGCCGCTGGCCGAACCGAAAGGGGAAGAGTCTTTGGCCTAGGGCCTAGGGCCTAGAACCCTATAGCCTTTAATTCTGCCTAAAACCCAGAGATTTTAAAATGCTTAAAAAAGATCCTTATTAACAAAAAATATAAAAAAAAACCCCCGGTTTTCCTTAACACTAATTTTGGAAAAATAGGACGAAGAATGGGGAGGGGGGGGGGGGGGTGTTGGGGCGCCGAGTGTTTTGAGAATATTTTGTTTTGTTTTATTTGTTGAGATTGTCCCTTCTTTCGACATGAATCTCTGTATTAAAGCTCTATATTAAAAGAAAGTTGTACAATTTAGAGCCCTAAGTAGTAACTTTTAAAATAGCGGATCTTGATACAAAATTTTTTTGTGTTGTACATATGCTATCATCAACAACCTGGAGAAATGTCAACCGGAATCCCGGAGTCCGAAAATCGTGAAAATGGCAAAAACTGATAGATTCGGGGTCAAACCCGAAGAGGTGTTCAACGAATTTTCCACCCATCCAAAACAGTCAGTGTTTTTAATACAAAAAAAAAAAAAAAAAAAAAAAACTGTTTTTTTACTTTTTAACATTTTGCACCCCGTGTTCACATTTGTAATGTACATTGATTGCACTGTCCACTGCACTGTACTGGTGGGTGGGTGGGTGTATGGGTTTTTAAAGTGGCGTTAGTGACGGTATAAATGTAAATATTTTCATTACATCACATATTAAAACACCCATTCATGCCGATCTCGCACACTCCGATCTCTCCGTTATCTCCTCCCAAATCTGATCGATTACCATCCGTCCGAAAACGGGACGAATTTATTACGAACTCCGTTACCCCACCCCGTTACCTGGTAAAGTAATTTATTCCTACTCTTTGTTGAAACTTTTGTTGTTCGGGGTTGTTTTTGTTAGTACGTTCCCAAATCTCCCATTTTTATCCCAATCCCCCCCCCCACCCCCCCGTTTGTTCGCCCAGGGAATGTGATCAAAAATCCCCAAAATTCAGGCAATCAATACTTAAATCAATTTCGACAGTTTCACACACACACACGGAGCGGGGACCATGGTGGTGGTGGTGGTGATGCTTTTGTAACAATCGTTATGTAAATATTTAATGCATCTAATTTTTCCCGTTTTTTAAACCCCCCCCCCCCCCCCCGCTCAATAAATCCCGCGCAGGTTTTGACGAGAGGATACAAAAAAAAAAACAAAAAAAACCATTTCCTGAAAAAAAGCGCGCGCTTCGAAGTCACACCGTGCCATAAGGCCATAAGAGCTGCTGAACCATAGCCGTAGCCTAACTCGCAGTAGAAGAATTGTTAAAAAAAAAAAAAAATGTTTTGTACACTCTGTAAATTCACCCCTCTGGATGGATAGGGATTTTTAGCTTTTAAAATTAGATTCCCATGACAATGAAGGATCCGCACCAAATTTTCCCCCCGTCTAGATAGGGAATTCATAAATAACTTATCAATAAAAAAAAAGATGTTGACCCTTTCCCAGACAGCAGAGAGAGAGAGAGGGAGAGAGAGAGAGAGAGAGAGAGAGATAGAGAGAGAGAGAGGGGGGAAGCGACTAACAGTTCGGCCGGCCGCTCGCCGTTCATCCATACAATCCATAAAAAGGGTTGACCAAGTCGAATGAACGGTGCAAATAAAACCCAAAAACCAAACACTCACTTACTCACTTTAGATGGATGGGCTGAGAGGTGCGTGGATTGGGTGTAAAATCGGTGCACGTGATTGGGTGTAATATGAAAAAAAATCGATATTTCGGTTTTTTTTTTTAAAGATTTTTTAAAGATTTTTCTTTCAACCAAACAAACAAATTCAAATAATTTGATTCAGGATAGTTTTTTTTTGTTTCCTTATTTTTCTTCGTCTTCTTGTTCTTCTTCTTCTTTTTCAATACAATAAATTCTTTTGTTAAAAGACTGTACGTGCGATTGTTATATTTTTTATTGTTCTTTTGTTTTTTTTTTTTGGTTCTTCCCTTTTGTGATAGTCTCTATTCTGTGATTGTCTGTTTTGTGTTTGAGTTTGTATTAGTTTCGGGATGATATCTTTCATATAAATTTTGTACTCCTACTCCTACAAAACCTCGCAAAATTGTCATCGTCGTCGTCGTCATTGTCGTCGGCGCCTCAGACACTGCGATATATGTTTTATATATATATTGTTATATATATATAAAGGAATTATATATTTCAATTTTATTGTATTTATAGTATATATATATAATCAATCCAATTGGCTATATAGCCAATAGAATAAATGCAAAACATAAATAACAATACATAAAATATTTATAGAGAATAAAAAATAAATACCCTATTGTTAAATGATAATGATGTCGTCAGTATATAAATGATGATGTTTAGAGTTTGGTTAGAGTTTGGTGGTATTTCTATTTATTATAGTAGTTAGTATATAAATGAATTTCTTCGTTGGATGTACGGTGTTTTGGATTTGTATTTTGTTTTTTCTTTCCCATATTCAATTCAATTCAATTCAGTTTTTCTATTGTTTTGTTCAATGATCTGATGGGTCTTCATGGTATTTGTAGAAAATTACAATTACAAATGATAAAATTCGTATGCGGTGTTTGGAGTGTTTTGCTTTTGTATATAAAGGGAATAAAATAAAGAATTCTAATTAACATCTCGTCAAGCAACTCCACCCTCAACAACAATTTTTTTTTTCAATATATCATAGATTTTTACTATGTATTTTGGATAGAAAATCAATCCGTGGAACAGAGAGACAGAGAGAGAGAGAGAGAGAGAGAGAGAGAGAGAGAGAGAGAGAGAGAATCGGATTCAATGCCACTTATACCATTTATAGGTATGGACATTTTTAGCCCGAAGTTCGGTTAAATTGAAAATGTGTCTTCCGGTGAAAAAAATCCCCGTTTTTTTTTTTTTTTTGTTTTTTTTGGAAACTTTTTGGACACCCTTTGTAAGGAGGTCAAAATCCACACAAAACCCAAAAACCAATTTGAGTTTTTGAACCGAAGATATTCTATTCTATAATCCACAGGGTATTATTTCAATGACAAATCCATGATCGGTGGTCGACGAAATTGAAATTGAAAATGTAAATGAAATTTAAATAAAATCTGATGATGAAATTTCAATGAAATTTATGGAAAATTCTAAAAGAAATTTGAAAGAAAATGTAAGAAATTCAATGAAAAATTGTATCAAATGTAAAGAAATTAGGGGAAAATTCACAATGAAATTCAAGGAAATTGATTGAAATACACGAAATTCAAGGAAATTGATTGAAATACACGAAATTCAATGAAATTTTGTTGAAAATTTTAAGAAATTCTGTGAAATTCAGCGAAATTTAAAAGAAATTCCGTGAAATTTGAATGAATTTCATGCAAAATGTTAACAAAAACTCAATCAAATTTTAAGTAATTGAATAGAAAATTAAGAGAAATTCAATGAAATTTACGAAAAAATTCTATGAAATTCAATGAAATTTTAATGAAAAACTAAAGGAAATTCTATTAAATTAATTGAAATTCCATGAAATTTTGTATGAAAAACTAAGAAATCGAACAGAAATTCATTGAAATTTAGAAGAAATTTAGAAGAAATTCAATGAAATCTATGAAATATTAAGAAATTATCAATAAAATATAAAGGAATTCGATGAAAATGAAAAGAAAATAAGAGAAATGCAATGGAATTCTATGAAATTTAAAGAAATTGTAAGAAATATTAATGGAATTCCAATGGAAATTTATGAAAAATTCAAAGAGATTCAAAGCAATTGCGAAGAAATTCAATGAAAATCATTGAAATTCTAAGAAAGCGGGGAAGAAACCAAGAGAAATTCAATGAAATTTAAAGAAATTTTGTGAAATTTCAATGAAATTGAGAAGAAATTCAATGAAATTGACAAAAAAATTCTATGAAATTCTGTCAAATTTGAATGAAAATGAATGGTAATTAATTATCAGAAATTCTATTCAATTCTAAGAAATTGACAAAGAAATTCAATGTAATTAATATAAAAATTCTATGAAATTTTATTAAATTCTATGAAGTTTAAACATAATTTAGAATAAATTTAATGAAATTGGTGGCAAATGAAAAAATTGATGAAAAAATTCTATGAAATTCTGCTAAATCTCAAATTAAATGAAACAACAAATGAAACAAAAAACAACAAATTAAATGAAAGGAAATTATAGAAGAAAATCGATGAAATTCTGAGAAATTGACAAAGAAATTCAATGAAATTCATATGAAAATTTGATGAAATTCGATGAAATTTAAAGAAATTGAAAAAGAAAATCGATGAAATTTTAAGATTTAAAGAAATTTCAATGAAATTCTGTAAAATTTCAATTAAATTAAAGGCAAATTAGAAGAAATTCTATGAAATTTAAAGAGATTGTGAAGAATTTTAAATGAATGTGGTGGAAAATTCGATGAAATTTAAGGAAATTTAGAATAAATTGTGAAGAAATTCTATGAAATTGATGAAAAAAAAAATCAATGAAATTTAAATGAAATTGAGATGAAATTCGATGAAAATTGAGAAGAAATTGAGAAAATTCTTTGAAATTCTATGAAATTTAAATGACATTTAGAAGAAATTTTGTGAAATTTCAATCAAAATTCATGGAAAATTCAATGAAATTCCATCAAATTTCAATGAAGTTGAATGAACTTTTGGAAAAAAAAGTCTAAGAAATTGAAAAAAGAAATTCAAACTGGAAATTCAATTAAAATCAAAAAATTTCCAGTATCCATTCATTCATTTCATTTCATTTCATTCATTTCATTCATTTCATTCATTTCATTCATTTCATTTCATTTCATTCCTTTTAAATGCAAAAAACAAGTAGTAAACTATCGCCGCCACGACCCGACGTACGCGCTGTTTTGAATCCTAGTATAGAGAATCACCCCCCCCCCCCCCCCCCCACCGTCGTATAAAAATTTATTTCATATCGCAATCATATCGAAATTTATTATGATGAGGAAAAACCATTTAATAATAATAAAAGGATTCATTTCAAATATCCTTTTTTTTTTGTTTTTTGTATCATATGCAAAAAAAAAAAAAAAATGTAATAGAAAATTTTATCAGAAAAAGTAGTAGAATGATGAATGATGAATGATGACGACGACGACGACGACGACGGCAATGGCAATGATAAGGAAATGAAGATGAGAATGAGGATGAGAATGAGAATGCGAATACAATATTATTTAAAGCAATCCTTTTATTGTGTATTATAAAAAAAAAAAAACATTTTTTGTATTGAAACAACGATTTACCATTCAGAGGATAAACCAAACAAAAATAGAATAAAATAGAATTGAATTGAAATGAATTGAAAATCCACCTTTTCTCTACTGCTGCTGCTTCTGCTGCTGTTTTAGTTTTTGTTTTTTTTTATAATATCTTCATTTGTTCTATTATAAAACTGTTCTATTTTTTTTGCTTTGCTTTGCTTTAGAGATACTCCAGAATATGTTTTAAATATAACTATAATAATAATAATAATAATAATAATATTGTTGTTGTAGAGCAATGATAAAATGCAATATGCGAATCAAAAATGCGAACGAACGAATAGCATTCAGATTATTGGATATTTTATCCTTTCCTCATTCCTTTTTTCACTCCTTTCCTTTCTTCACTCCTTTCCTCGTTTCGTCGTCGTCCACTTTCAAATACAAATAAATATTTTTTTTTTTTTTATTCATATTTTCTTTATATCCAATCCTCTGTTTTGTCTGTTTTTGTTTTGTTGTTTTCAATTTTTTCTATTTGTGTGTGTGTGTGTGTGTGTGTATTGCGATGAAATGTGTTTTGAAAATAAAACAAAAAAAAAAAAAAGGATATAAAAAAGGATATTCACAGAAAACAAAAACGCACAAACACACACACAAACATTCATTCATTTATTTATTTAATATATTTATTTATTCCTTTATTTTTATTTTCATTAACCCCCACCCCCACCCCCTCCCTCCATCGCCCATCCAATTTTTCCACATTCATTGGCATGTTCATTCGCGTTCAACGAAATGAAATACAAAAAAAAAAATTAAAAAATTTACAGACAAATAGTTTTTTTGTTTTTTTGTTTCACAATTCAGAACAAACACAAATAAATAAATGAACGAAAAAAAAACATAATTTTGCAATGCTTTTTTATTTATGTATTAGGTTGTCTGATAAAAGTATTGATAATTTTTATAAATAGATGTCATTATAATTGAATATTTCAAGTAAGTAGTACTAATCTGATCAGGTAACACTAACATATGTTCGAAAGATGACATTTCGTAGATAAAAAAAAAAAAAATTAAATTTGTTTAGTCATTTAAAAGTTGTAGTGCATTAAAGATGAACGAAATTAGTGAAAAAAATTCGATACATTTTACAATTATGTAATTATGAAAAAAGGGTGAAAATGCAACGCACATGGCAGGCACATGGCACAAATTTGTGTGCAGTTTATACGTTGGTGAAGGAACTTTATCAAAATTAACAGCCATAATAGATATGGTTTGCTTGATTTCGTTCCGGTAATTTTGATGTCAAAGATGCACCTTGCACGTTCTGGTCGACTGGAATCACTGCTGAAATCGAGTCGATGAAATCATATATAAAAAAAATGGAAGAAAATCGACACTTAATATAAGCAGTCATGATATCGCTAAAGAACTAAACGATCCATCACCAAACAGTTTTAAACCATTTGACAAAAAGGGCTGGATACAAGATGGAAGCTCGATGTTTATGGGTCGCCAACCACATCGAGAATTAACACAAAACAATTTTGATGAACCGAATTTCCATTTGCGAAACGCTGTTTAACGCTAGAACCAAAATCGAGTCGCGTTTTAAAGCGAATGATTGACAAAGGGATGAAAAATGGATCACATACTCAGATAATAATCGATACGAAAACAGATCGTGGTCCAAGAAGGGTCCGTGAAGCTCACCTAAAACAGTAGCAAAACAGTAGGATTAACACCAAGAAAGGTAATGCTGTCTGTCTAGGTCTAGGATTGGAAAAAGGAATCGCGTTCATTATGAATTTACTAGCACACTGGTCCATTGACCATTTTGATTCCGATCTCTATTGTCGCAACAATTGATGAATAAGATTGAAGCACGAGATTCAAGCACAAAAAAAAAACGTCCAGAATTAATGAATCGCGAAAGGGTGTTGTGTTGTTCCATCATGACAACGCCCGATCACACAAAAAGCTTTGATGACAGTCGGCAGAAACTGAGAGAGTTTATGGCTGGGAAGTTTTAATCCATCAACCGTATATATGTTAGAACCGCGGACCTTGCACCTTCAGATTCAGATTATCATTTGTTCCGGTCTCTGAAGCAGAACTCCCTTAATTTAAAGTTTAAAATTAAATTCCTGCAAGAGGACTGCAAAATCCACTATTCTATCAGTTTTTTTGCCCAGAAAACACACAAGTTCTGCTAAAAAACAGTGATGGGATGGGATGGGATGTCTTTACCAAAAAAAAAAATGGCAAAGGGTCATCGAGATCAAAACGGCTCATATTTGGTTTAATAAAACCGTTCATTTGAAATATGTATATATGAAAAAATCGTTTGAATTTTGAAAAAAAAAAAAAATAAAAAATTATCAATACTTTTTAGACAACCTAATATTTGCAAAAAATAAAATATCCTTTTTTTGGGGATGTTGGAGATGCAATCCAAAAAAAAAACTTGTCTCGATGAAGTTTTCAATTCCTTCACCATTCGTTTTCCTTCTGTGGTATTATTGTTTTTCTTTTTTAAAAAAAAATATCTCTCTCTCTCTCTCTCTCTCTCTCTCTCTCTCTCTTGGTTTTTTCTCTCTTGCTTTTGGTTTTCTCTCTCTTGATTGGTTGTGCGCGGAACCGAAAAAAAAAAACACAAGCAAAAGAAAGTGCGTGGGTGGGTAGTTCATGATGAACAGGATTGTATGGAAAGAACAAATATTTCTGTTATTTAAAATTTAATTGAATTTCTTCTAAATTTCTAAGAATTTTCTTTTAATTTCATTGCAAATTTCACTGTGAATTTATTCTAAATTTCATTGAATTTCTCGAAATTCAACTTCAACTTCATTGAATTTGATGGAAATTTCATTTAAATTTTCTTATTTATGGTTTTCAATTTCATAGAATTTCATCGAACTTCATGAACGCAATTTCATAGAGAGTTTCATTAAATTTTCCATCAAAATTTGATTGCATTCCATTTTGCGAAAGTGAATGAAATTCACAGAATGTTTAATTATAGTTTCCTTTAAGTTCTCCACACAGAATTTCATTGAATTTTTTTTCAATGTTGATTGAATTTCCCTAGTTTTATTCTCAATTTCATTCAATTTCATTGAATTTCTTCTTAATTTCTTTTCAATTTCTTAGAATTTCATTGAATTGTTCAATTTCAATTTCATGGTATTTCTTTTTCAATTTTATTGCATTTCTGAAAATTTTCATTAAATTTCATAGAATGGCTTTCGAATGGCTTTCGAAAAATCCCAATGGAAAACGAATGGAAATACCAAAATTCAAATTCAAAGTAAAATTCTTTTGCCGAAAATTAATTCAATTTTTTTTTTTTTTTTAGCCGAGCTCATTACAAATGCATTTTTATGCTGTGTATCTTATTTCAATTTATAGATATTTTATAGATTTATTAGATTTTTTTGTATAATTTGATCAGATTAATCTGAACTAAGATACAATTTTTGTTGGTTTGGATTGGGATCTGAATAGGGTAGACACTGACTGGTCGCTGACCCACAGTATTGCAACTGTTGAGTTCCTGATCAAGTGCTTACTTACTTTACCTGTACGTGCAGGTAACCAACGCGGTACCAACTGAATGATACAATTCGTATCATTCAGGCAAAAAAAATTGTAAGTGCGAATCCCATGCGGTTGGTCGTACGGCACCGGCTATAATTACCGACACCACCGTAAAAACAACAAATTATGAAACTAGCAACAGTGCCTCGGACAGGACAGGACAGGACAGGACAGGAAAAACGGCAACGGCGACTCAGGTCAATGGAACAAGGACGACAATGATTTAAAAACCCGGGCATCATGGAACGTGAGAACTGCGATACTGCGCGCGGGCGGTTTTAAAAAAAAACTTTGACTGATTGCTCAAAAGAAAAAGTTAAACTGGACATAACACAGCGGTTCAGGAATGGTCACGGTGGCCTGGAAAGAACATCTTATCCAGTAAAAAAATACAAATTCTACTATATAGCGGTAGAAATAAAACAGGGTTATTCGGCACCGGCTTTATGGGTAAATGGGTATAAAGCGAAAGAATCGGTCATTTGGGTTTGACAACCCCATTGACGAAAAATTTTGTACATTACGAATAAAGGGAAAATTTTTTTTAATGTAACCTTTTATTATTAACGTACACGCCCCAACAGAAAACAAAGATTCGCAGACACAGACGAAGGATATGTTTTACGAAAAGCTCAATCGTATTTACGCAATCAAGCTCCAATCAGTTGTGACATTAAAACTTGGTGATTGGCGATTTTAATGCACACTGGTGGGTGGTAGGGAAATTGTATATCGACCGGCAATTGGTCAACACATGGCCTTCATACATGGCCTGCAATAATAACGGCCGGAACGTTTAGTCGATTTCACAATATCAAACAATATGATAGTAGTCAGCACACAACACGCTTTCCACCATAAGAACATACACAAAGGAACATGGTTGGTGTTCGCCCGATACAAAAACCAAATAAACCAAATAGACCACGTACTCATTGACAGTCGTCAGTCGTCATATGCGTCCGACGACATACTGGATGTAAGCTGTAGCTGTAGGGGACCTAACATTGATTCTGATCATTATCTCGTAAGAGCTTTGTTCAGATATCGATCGATCGTGTTAGTGCAAACCGCCAAAAAGTCATTTTGGCGAGAGGATTCAATTTGGAAAATCTCAAAAATGACCAAGTAAAACAACACACACAGTACGAAGATAAATTGGTGGAGTTAATTGTTCGAACAGATGTGGATCAACAACACAAAAAACACGTGTAATGATATGTGGAATCGATTACGTAATTGTATGACGGTAACGGCGGCAGAGGAGACGGTAAAGTTGAAACCTGGGGCGTGGTCAGAAATGGTTGGTTCGATGACGAATAACGAAAACGGCTCATGAAGAAAAGAACCAAACGTGCGTTTAAAATATCTTCAGCGCCACATGCCACACGAACTATGCTATGGATGACTACAGAACCAAAAGATCCATTGTTGAACGCAAATTATTCCGTAACAAGAATGCATGCGTCATGAGCAGGATATTTATGCGGGAGATAGGCGGGACGCTGTCCAACGAATGAATGACAGTAAAAATTTGAACAAGAGAATAAGATCTGTAACTATCGGATTTATACAACAACCCCTTCTTCTGTGTATGGATACCGCACAGCGGTGAAATTTTAGCGGATGAAGAAAGAGCCATGGCGCCAGATGGGCTGAGTATTTTAAAGATCTACTTACAGCAAGCAACCCAATTGGTAGAAATGCAGAAAACGAACTTCCGTACCAAACAGCACAACCACTAATTTCGGAGGAACCAACATATGAGGAAACCAGAGAAGCCATTCTGAAGCTCAAGAATGGAAAGGCGGCTGGATCTGACGGCGTACCTGGTGAACTCTTAAAATGTGGAGGGGATGTATTGTGGAATAGTATACACGAGCTAATTGTGCATGTTTGGAACTATGAGGTTATACCGCACAGGAGTGGAAGCTTGCTGTAATTGTGCCAATACACAAGAAGGGAGACAGGCGATGGAGTGTTCCAACTATCTGGGGAATATCTTTGCTGAATGCAACATATAAAAGGTACTCGCTTATGTGTTGCATAAACGCCTTTTTTTTACCGGATATGCGGAGGAAGTCATTGGTGAATACCAATGTCGATATTCCGTAATGATCGCTCAACAACTGATCAATTGTTCGTCGCATACGACAGATAATGGAAAAGTGTTGGTGGGAGTTTAACGACGTAGTAACACACACCATCTATTTGTTGATTGTTTAAGGCCGCATACGACGACAGTGTTATTAGGGAAATTGGATTTATGGAGCACGATGGAGGAATTTGGATTCCCACAAAAATTGATAGCCATATGTCAAAAAAACTAACACTGACGCAAGTTACATCTCAGGCGTACAAATCTCAGGGGCGATGATCAAATCGGATGCATTTGAAACCATTGACGGGTGTACGGCTACAAGGGGGACCCTTTGGCTACATTGTTTTTTTCAAATGTTATATTGGAAAAATGTATAAAAGGAGGACGACCGCCATTAACACACCAACAGCACTATTTTTACGTCATGTCGGCTCAATTACTCGGCTATGCCGCATGACATTAACGTGCGGTGGGTAGAAATGGGATGGGTGCCGTTAAAGAAGCGTTCTGTTACTGTTGGAACGTGAAGCTTCTTACGAAATGGGATTACGAGATTAAGGGTAAACGAGGAGAAAACCATGTATTTGATGATCGCACCAACAAACAGTAGGTTTATGGCGCACACCATCAAACCGTTTGGTCAGAACAAATATGAAACGGCAGACAAGTTACCGGCTACCTTGGAAGCAGCATAAACACCAGCGAAACAGAGATATAGCCGATGAGGAAGTTCAATCCCGGATTGCTTGGGGGAAACAACTAGGCCTTTGAACGGTTGGTTTGCCAAAGATGAGGTCTTTTCGAAGACATTATGAGTAAAACATTGAAGTACTAAAGCTAGTTATCAAACACTGATTCGACCAATTGTGACCTACGGTTCTGAAATGTGCTGTGGTGCATGACACAGGCCACCGAACGGCGACTTGGAGGATTCGAAAAGAAAATACTACGTCTCATCTGACGGACTGACGGACGGACCATCGACAAAGGAAAGGGACAAAGGTGGCGTAACAGCGGTTCGATTTCGAATTTTCGAATAAATTACCGATACCGAATCCATCGACATCGTTCGGTTCATTAAGATTGGCTGAGCCTGAGCCGGTCGGTGTCATGTTTGGTCATGTGCTGGTACTGTGAATGCATGGATGGCGATCGTATACCGTCAAAAAAAATGCTGGACAGTAAGCCGGGTTCGGGATCTATAGAAGTGTAGGAGGAAGACCGTGGGGTAGGTGGAAAGATGAAGTGAAAGTGGCGTTTCCGGCTGGCGGACGTCGGTTGGCGTCGATGAATATGTAATTCCGGTTGGAGAAGGTCCGCTTAACGATGGACGCCAAAACCAATTATTGTAGGTTGTAGGCGCGCGCAGAAGTAAGAAGTAAGAAGTAAGAAGTAAGATACACTTTTAGATTTTTCAGATCGATTTTTTTTTTTTATTGATTGTCAAAATGGATATTTTTTAATGTGTATTTTTTTTTTTTCAATCTTTAGATTTTTTTATATTTTAAGGATTTCATAAATAATTACTTACCAAATAAATTTATTGAAAGATCTACAAAACACGCTAAAAAAATGGATCAAAGCGCGTAGGTTTCAATAGTATTATAATCCCACTATTGAATTAAAATTAAATAAACAAATAAAAAAAATGACAAAAACGAAACGTAATTTGGTACGATAATACGATTGTTGACGAACCTTTTGATCTGAAAAATCTATGCTTATACACAGATTAAAAAAAAATCGATCTGAGCAATCTGAAATTGTAATAATATAAGATATAAGATACAGCAAACTCAATCAATCTGATTGAAACAAGAAGATACAGTTTCAAAGCAAAAAAAAAATCGATCAGATTGATCTGAGCGTGAATAAGATACACAGCATTAGTACCTAAAAGTTTTAGTACTCGATATTTGGTTTTAGTACCAACATTTTTTTTTTTTTTTTTTTTTTTTTTTTAGTACATTTTCAAATTTGATTTGAAGTTTTACAAAAACATTTTTTTACCCAAGAAAAATCTTAAATTTCCCGCATTAACCAAAAATTAGCAAAAAGAAAATGTACTAAAAAACCAAAAAAAATCTCTGTAAAATTCTTTGCCAATTCAATCCGCATCTAAAAACGCATTCAAATAAAATTTAAATAAATGATTGGCGCGCGTTCGGCCGTCCGTCAATCAAAACAAAAACAATTCAACATCAAAATTTAAAGTTTATTTTTTTGTTGCACCCTCACACCCTCGATCGCTTACAGCCTTACAGTAAATTTAACAATTAAATTAAAGAAATTTCTCATATCATTAGCAAAAAGCAAAGCAAAGCAAACAAACAAAAACATTCATCTCATTAAAAAAGTAAAATGCAAAATAATACTAAAAAAAATTAAAAAAAAATAAAAATAGTAAAGAATTTGAAAAAAAGCAAAAAACAAAACAGCAAAAAACAGCAAAAAAATTTTCATTCACAAGATTTTTGTTATGTTTTTTTTATCTTTTTATCTTCTTCTTCTTCTTCTTCTTCTTTTGCATCTTTTTCTTGATCATCTTCTTTACATCACACAGATATTTCTGTTTTGAATCGTTTTATTTTTCTTCATCATCTTCTTCTTCTTATTCTACTTCTTCCTTTACAATTGAATCAATTGAACCACAGAAACAATCGCAAAAGCAAAAGCAACAACAACAACAACAACAAACTTGCAATTGAATGAATAATATACATAATAAATTTTTCATTCATTCAAAATTATGAGTTTGTGTGTTCGAGTTTCTGTTTTAATAATAATAAAAAAAAAAACTTTTGTTGGCAACACCAACAACAAAATCCCACCAACAACAACAAAAAAAAACGAATACGCGATGAGGAGAATATTTCTATTTAATAATAATAATAATAAAAAAAAAACTTATTATTTCTCTTTACTGTGTCATGAAAATCACGTTTATTATTTTTTCATTTTTATCATATCAATAAAATTATATTTTAAAATAATAATATGACGTTTTTTTTTCATATTACACCGTTCGAACACCCAGTCCACTATAACCAACCAACCACACCAACCAACCACCCATCCACCCACACCACACCACACCAAACTAAAGTGAGTGTTGGAGCAAAAAAAAAACTGTTTGGGGGTCACTGAAAAGAAACTGTTCAAAGTGATTCACCGTGTGTGTAGGTGAGGTTTTAAGGTGTTGATGTTTATTTTCATTGCACCGATCATCGTACACTCTCTCTCTCTCTCTCTCTCTCTCTCGGTTACTCTGTTTTGGTTCGGTGTGTAAACCTTTAGATGTATAAATAATCAACACAATTTTTTTCCCTTTCCAACACCTTTTTTTTTAAACTCTAACTCTGTGGTGTTCGTGTTTCATACAAACACTTGCACTGAATACACATACCACAAAACCCGGAGCGATCCCTTGAAAGAAAGGTGTTGGTGTTTGGGTTGGTGTTGATGTTTGTGGTGTTGGGGATGTTGTTGGATTTGTGTGCTTGTAAAACAGAAATACAATTTTTATTTTACATTATTTCATTATTATATGAAATTTTCTTAATAATAGTTTTGCTGACAAAAAACAACAATCTAAAAATAGACCAAAAAAACCAAAAAAAAACAACGCATTCATAATAATAATAATTATAAAAAAGATGCAGATCTCGCAATAGATTGCAATTAAAACAGATAAAAAAAAAAAAAGATGATATAAAAATATGAAATGAAATATTTTGCAAAAAAAAAAAGATGCGCAACGCAACGCAACACGAAAAAAAAAAGTGTAAAAAAATTTTAATAACTGCAAATTTTCTTTCTTTTGTAATAAAATTACTCTAACTACACCAAAATTGGAACGACGGGTTTGGGGGTCCCCGAATCCTCAAGATCAGTTCTTTACTTACAGACCTGCGGACCTGCGGACCTGAACCTGAACCTGAACCGGAACCGGAACCGGAACCTGAACCGGAACCTGAACCTGAACCTGAACCTGAATTTCGCACACCCATCAAATCCACCTTTAGATCACATTCCTTTAGATAACTACTCTTAATTAGTTTTTCTTAGGAAATGTTTCAGAGTTATTCTAATACTACTACAGAGGGCAGTTCGATTTTTCCATTAAGGGGAGTTCGCCTAATTGGATTTTCTCTCTCTCTCTCTCTCTCTTAACAAGTGGTTCGTATATTATTTGGTTTTATTCCATAGACGGACGAACCCAGAGAGAGTGAGAGAGAGAGAGAGAGAGAGAGAGAGAGAGAGAGAGAGAGAGAGAGAGAGAGAGAGAGAAAATCCAATTAAGCCAACTCCCCTTCCTGGAAAGATCGAATTGCCCTCTGTAGTAGTATTAGAATAACTCTAAAACCTTTCCTTTAATCCTCATAGAGCGGGCGGTTGTTGGTTGTTGGAGTTCACAAGCAAACTATCTATGTCTCCTTTCTCCTTTTTGCTTTATTTATAATAGTTTTCGTCTTTCTCTACCCGGCAATACCGGCGTATTTTGTTGATTATTGGTTGTTTTTTTTTTTTTTTTTTTTTTTTTGGCGGCGACACATGCGCAAGGTTCTTTAATATATTGATATTGATCGATCGATTGATTTATGAGGTGCAAACCTTACCAAAATCATTTACATTTTTCATTTCTTTTTGTTTGTTTGTTTGTTTGTTTGTGGGGTTTGTGGGGTGGTGGGCGGCGGACACGGCGGACATTTTCATTTTCATAGAATTTTTAATTGAAATTTGATAGAAATTTCATTGAGATTTCATTGAGATTTGATGGAATTTCATTGAATTTTCCATCAATTTCATAGAATTCCTTATAAATTTCTTTTTAATATGTAATTGAAATTTCATGCAATTTCGTTGAATTTCTCTAATTTTCTTTACAACGTCTTAGAATTTCATTGAAATTTCCTCCAAAATTTAACAGAATTTCTTTAAATTTCAACCGAATTTCTTTAAATTTCTTTGAATTTCATAGAATTTCATTGATTTTCTTATAATTTCATTTAATTTCATTGAAATTTCATAGAATTTCATAGAATTTTTCACCAAATTTCATTGAATTTCTTTTAATTTCATCGAATTTCATTGATTTTTCAAACAATTTCATAGAATTTCTTCTCAAAATTCTTTAAATTTCATTGAATTTCACTGATTTTCTTTTTCAATACCTTAGAATTTCATTGAATTTCATTGAATTTTTATTCAATTTCATTGAATTTCATTGAAATAACTTTGAATTTAACCGAATTTCAACGGATTTCATGGAATTTCATTGAATTTTCGATCAATTTCTTTGAATTTCATTGAATTTCATAGAATTTCATCGACTTTTTCACCAAATTTCATTGAATTTCTTCTAAATTTCATCGAATTTTATTGAATTTCATCAAAATTTTCCACCAATTTCATAGAATTTCATTCAATTTCATAACATTTAATTGAATTTTTTCTTCAATTTCATAGAATTTCAATCAATTTCTACAAATTTCACAGAATTTAATTGAATTTGTTCTTCAATTTTATAGAATAACATTGAAAAAATTCTTAGAATTTCATTTAAATTCTTTAAATTCCTTTGAATTTCTTATAAATTTCATTGAAGTTTAATTGAATTTCTTTGAGTTTTGCCATCAATTTAATAAAATTCCATTCAATTACAGTGAATTTTCGATTGATTTCATTGGATTTCTTCTCAAATCCTTAGAATTGCTCAGAATTTTATAGAATTTCTTATAATTTCATTCAATTTCATAGAATTTTTCATTAATCTCCAAGAGAATTTCATTAAAATTTCATTGATATTTAATTGAGTTTCTTCCAAATTTAACAGAATCTATTTAAATTTTAACGAATTTCTTTAAATATCTTCGAATTTCATCGATTTTCTTATAATTTCCTTTCATTTAATTGAAATTTCACAGAATTCCATAGAATTTTTCTTCATTTTCATTCAATTTCTTTTAATTTCATCAAATTTCATTGATTTTTCCAACAATTTCATAGAATTTCTTCTCAAAATTCTTTAAATTTCATTGAATTTCATTTAATTTCTTCTAAATTTCATTGAATTTCACTGATTTTCTTTTTCAATACCTTAGAATTTCATTGAATTTCATTGAATTTTTATTCAATTTCATTGAATTTCATTGAAATAACTTTGAATTTAATCGAATTTCAATGGATTTCATAGAATTTCATACAATTTTAAGCAAATATCCTTTATTTTATTCTAAATTTCTTAGAAATTCATTGAATTTTTCTTAAATTTAATGGAATTCCATTGAAGTTTCATTGAATTTTCCATTAATTTCTTTAAATTTCACAGAATTTTTTCAAATATCCTTTATTTTATTATAAATTTCATAGAATTTTATTGAATTTTCAATAAATGTCATTGAATTTCTACTCAATTTCATCGAATTTTATTGAATTTTATCGAAATTTTCCATCAATTTCATTGAATTTCATTCAATTTCATAGCATAACATTGAAATTTTCTTAGAATTTCATTCAAATTCTTTAAATTTTTTTTTTGAATTTCTTATAAATTTCATTGAAATTTAATTGAATTTCAGTGAATTTTCGATCGATTTCATTGGATTTCTTCCCAAATTCTTAGAATTTCTTAGAATTTCATCGATTTTCTTATAATTTCATTTAATTTCATTGAAATTTCATAGAATTTCATAGAATTTTTCCTCAATTTCATTCACTTTCTTTAAATTTTCTCTCAATTTAAAATAAAATTGATCAAATTTCATTGATTTTTCCAACAATTTTCATAGAATTTCTACGAATTTTTCACCAAATTTCATTGAATTTCTTCTCAATTTCATAGAATTTCATTCAATTTCTACAAATTTCACAGCATTTAATTGAATTTTTTCTTCAATTTGATAGAATAACATTAAAATTTTCTTAGAATTTCATTCAAAAAATTCTTTAAATTTCTTCCAAATTGAACAGAATTTCATTGAATTTTCGTGCAATTTCATTGGATTTCTTCCCAAATTCTTACAATTTCATAGGTTTTTATTATAATTTCGTGTCATTGCATTGAAATTTCTTTGAATTTCATTTAATTGCATAGCATTTCATTGATGTTTCCAAAAAATTTCATTGAATTTTCGATCAATTTCATAGAATTTCGTAAAATTTCCTTTCATTTAATTGTAAATTCACAGTATTTCATAGAAATTCTTTTTAATTTCTTTAAATTTTTGTCGTATTTCATTCAATTTCATAGAATTTTTGCTTTAATTTTTTTTAAATTTCATCGAATTTTTTCTCAATTTCTTTAAATTGTTTAGAATTTCATTGAAATTTCGATAAATTTCATTGAATTTTTGTATCAATTTCTTAGAATTTCCTAAATTTTCTTATTAATTACCTAACATTTAATTGAAATTTCACAGAATTTCATTTAATTTCATTGAATTTACTACTCTCTTCTTCGCAATTTCATTGATTTTCATTGAATTTCTTTGAATTTTCCATCAATTTCATTGAATTTCTTAGAATTTCTTTTCATTTCATTGAAGTTTTACCAGAATATCTTAAATTTTCATTGAATTTCTTCTCAATTTCTTAGAAATTCATAGAATTTTCCATCAATTTCATAGAATTTCTACACAATTTCATTGAATTTCATCGAATTTCATTGAATTTTTGATCAATTTCATTGGATTTCTTCTCGATTTCGTTGAATTTCATCTCAATTTCTTCAGAATTTCCTTTTATTTAATTGAAATTTCAATCAATTCTCTTTAAATTTCATCAAATTTCATAGAAATTGGATTCGATTTGTTCTAATTTTATAGAATTTCATTGAAATTTCCATCAATTTCTTTATATTTTTTCTCAATTGTCATTGAATTTCATCGATTTTTTTATAATTTCCTTTCATTTAATTGAAATTTCACAGAATTTCACAGAATTTCACAGAATTCTATTGAATTTTCCATCAATTTCATAGAATTTCATTGAATTTTCCATCAATTTCATATTAGAATTTTTGTAATAATTTGTTACGGCACCATCAATTTAAAATAAATTAAATTATTTTGAATGTGTTCAAAATAGATTGAGATTTTGTGATAATTGAAATTTCTATGATATATAGAGAAAATGTACTAAAAAAAAAAAACAAATAAAAAAATCGGTAAATTTGGGGGAGGGGGGGGGGGGTGGGTTTGTTGGCGAAAAATTCTCTATTCCTCGATCGATTCCTTAACCGGAAAACCAAGGGAAATTCGTTTTTCAATCTGTTTTTCCTAAAGAAATTTTCCTAAAGAAAATGTACTAAAAATCTTGATAATTTTAGAGATTCCACCCCTCACAATTCAAAATGGAATTTGAACGAAAAAGGGGAATTTTTGTTTTGATTTTTTTTTAATTCCTCTCTCTCTCTCCCTCTCACTCTCTCCCCCCTCTCCCTCCATCAACTTTAAAATCTAATGTACTAAAAAATGTACTAAAAAAAAATATTTGAGATTTTTTTATGTTTGTTTCATTTTCATTGTGATTTTCTGTAATTAAAAAAAATGAACAAAAATAATTTAAATAATAATATAAAATTATGATTATTTTATTGTATTTTATTATTCTATAATAGAATTTCGAGATTAATCTTCGAATAGATAGAAAATATTAAAAATAAATTGTACAAAAGGTCGAGGTGTTCAAGTTTACAAAATGCAATTTTTTTTTTAATTTTTTTTATTATTATTACGATATGATTTGTCATAATTTTTTTTATGTTTTTTTGTTGTTTTCTTCATCATCATTCATTTCATTTATTTATTTTTTTCTTCATTATAAATTCATTCTTGATTGTTGTTTGTTTGTTTTGATTTGTTTTGATTTGTTTTGTTTTGTTAAAGATTTTGCGTTATAATTATTGTTTTATTGTTGTTGTTGTTGTTGTTGTATTTACTACAAAATTATTTATTATCATAAAAATCATAAAAAAAAAAAATAAAACAATAAATTTCAAAATCGCATCGGAAATTTTTTTTTTTTTTTGATTGATGAAGTCAGATGAAAAAGGATAGAATGAATGAAGTGATGCGAGCGAGCGAGCGAACACGAGAATCGATTACAAAAGAATCAAAACCTCAACCATAAAATCAACCCCGAATCAAAATCGATCGATTTTGTTTTTAATAATCCTTAGAATCTCTATTCAAAGGATCAAACCATTGAATTTATTTCCAAAACTAATTCTTTACTATAATCCAAAATCCATCTTCGACTTAGCCCAAACTTCAGTCTCTGTCTCTGTCTGAGCCTCATTCAATTTCTTTAAATTTCATCCATCGACTTTCATTTAATTTTTATAGAATTTTATAGAATTTTCCAAAAATTTCATTGGATTTCTTTGTCAATTTCTTAGAATTTTATAGATTTTCTTCTATAATTTCATTTCATTTAATTGAAATTTAACAGAATTTCACAAAATTTTCCATCAATTTCTTTAAATTTCCATTGAATTTTCCAATTAATTTCATAGAATTTTTTCTAAATTTCATTCAAATTTCATCGAATTCCATTCAATTTCTAATAAATTTTGATTTTGAAATTCATTGAAATTGAAATTGAATTTCTTTGAATTTATCTTCTTAATTTCTTCCAAATTTAAAAGAATTTTCTTAAATTTCATCGAAATTTCATTGAATTTTCCACCAATTTCCTAGAATTCCATTCCCATTTTTTTAAAAAACTTTTGATAGAATTTCATTGAAATGTGATTGAATTTCGCACCACATTTAAATACCACATAAATTGAATGTGGCTCAGTCTCAGCCTTTGATCTCCTCGCCCCCCACCCAAATTCGAAACCGAACCGAAGCAATTCTACATCCACATCCTCAGCATTCCCGTTCCCGTTCCCAGCCGCATTTTACTAAGCCTCCGCTTCTTGCCTTCAAAAAAAAAAAAAAAAAGGCAAGACTCTGCAAATAACAAAGCGGATTTTCCGAACCAACCCCCCCACCCCCCCCCCCCCCCCCCAATTTCAAACGCACCCGCAAAAAACTGCGTAGTAACAAAACGAGAAAGATATCGGCAAATCCGCACAAATTTTTCACATTTTTTGAATGTAAGCCGAGCCTTAGGAAAATAAATTTTTCCATAAAATTTTACTGTAAGTTTAAGTTTACGGGGGGTGCTGAATCCATGAATTTGTCTCATTGATTCAAATCAATTCATTGGTTTTGATGTTCAGGCGTTATGACCTCCTCCTGACCAAAAAAAAAAAAGATTCCTGTAGAATTTTCCTATTTCAATTTTTTTCGCCAGAATCATTTTGAATTTAACCGATCGATTTAACCCCCTAAGTAAAAATACTTAATTTGTTAACGTTCACCTCCCAAAAAAAAAAAAAAAAAAGCAGAACTGTACTTTGTGTGTATTCAGGATATTCAGGATTGGTTTAGGACTCCCAACGACACGAGAGGACGCCGTCCTAAGCCGTCTGCGGTCATTTTAAGTAGTAAAAGGGGTAAAAATCGAAAAACGTCATTCTATTCGGCATTTTTTTTTATCGTTTTTTTTTTTTTTTTTTTTTGTTTTTTTGATCCTATAAAACGCGGTCAGCGGGTAGGAGGACCCCGAACTGAGGCAGTTTTGGAGCTGGGAGAAGGTAAGCGGTCAACAAAGTTTGAATGGCAAAAAAAAAGAATGGATTTTCCTTTTAAATGTGTTTTTTCTTGGGGTAATTTTTGTTTTTTTTTTTTTTTTTTTTTTTTTTTTTTTTTACCTTAGTTAGTTCCTTTACTCTTTACCCTTAAATGGGACACTTCCTTAAACTTCCTTAAAACAAAACAAAAACCCCAAAAAGTCAAAAATTTGGGAATTTGATCTTCGAATTTTTCCCGGATTCAGCATCCCTTAAAACATAAATATTCAAGTTTTCATAAGGGGTTAATATAGCAAAATGCGTAACGAAAGCGTTCATTTGTCCAGTCAGGCTGACCTGCACTTCTGATCGGAACAACAAATGGTAATCAGAAGGAGCAGCAATGTCCGGAGAGTACGGGGGGTGATCGTAAAATGATCCCAACCGTGTTGGGATTGAAAATTCAAAGGGATGGGGTGTGTTGAAAGAGAGGTGGTGTTGGTGCACAATGTGTAATATGGTTGTATGGGAAACGGGAACGGGAATTTGGGGTGGGGTGTGTCCGGTGTTAGGAGGGGTGAGGTGGAAATGGTTGTTGGGAGTAAGGACGCTGACTAAGGGAAAGTGTGAAGGAGCTTTTGGATGGAAATTGGAGGAAGGAAAATGGTCAAGTGTTTGGCTGGAAGTGTGTGACAGGGGTAATGCGTTGAAAATGGATTGGAGATACAGGGAAAGGCTAGTGATGGAATATAATGGTTAGGGGCTGGACTGGACAAGATGAGTGGTGGTGAAATGGGAAGGAGGGAAGACGTCGACCGACACTCGGGGCAACGGCTTTTTTCTGAACTTTTTTTTCGGCTAGGTTTTTAGATATGATGGGTCCTCGCTACCCCCAGCTACACTTCGTGTGATAGGTAGTTTAGTTAGTAGTTAGTAGGTAGCGAGCGAGCGAGCGAGCGACTAAACCATAAGAATTTTTGTTTTGTTTTATTGAATCCAATTGAATTCAGATTCAAATTCAAATTCAAATTCAAATTATTCTGCTGCTGCTGATGTGATTTTGGATTCGGATTTTAAAGGGATTGTGCCCAGAGTGGAGAGTGGGTACAAGTCAAGTCGGCCAGAGGGCGACCTAAAATATTAAATGGATCGGACTGCGTAGTCGATCAATATAAGAGACAATCAAGTGTCGGCCGGCAGCTTCGAAAATTACACATCGACTTCAAGTCAAGTCAAGTCGACTTCAAAATCGCAATCCCCGCACAAACCCGGAATCCGATTCGATTTGATCCTGTCCTAATTAAGGATTGTTGGGGATCGGAAAAAATTTTCGAAAATCTGAAAATATTCTAACCTATTTTTTTTTTCAATCAAATTCAACATAAAAGAATGCAAAAATATCCAAAACCCTTTAAAATCCAAACAATAACAAACAAATACAAAACAAAAACAGTTAGTTAAATCATCAACCAAAAAAAAATTAAAAAAAAAAAACGAAACGAAACGATCGAATGTGAATAAACTTCTCAATACAGAAATAAATAAATTAAATAAATACATTAATATTTTTATTTATTTTTTTTTTTACCAACTCCCTCGCACCTTTTATTTCTCAAAGGTACAGGTGAATTTTTCCTTTAAATTTTAGTTTCATTCTTTGTTTTTTGTTTTTTGTTTTTCTTTTCACGTGCAATTGCAATCTTTTAACAAATAACAAAACAAATTGTAATTGACCAAGCAAAGGCAAAGGCAAAAGCAAAAGCAAAAAAGCAAAGGTAAAGGTAAAAGCAAATAAGGCTAAAGGCAAAAGAGATGAAGAAAAACGCATCATCTTTTAATATACTAAAGTATGTAAATAAATAAATAAATAAATAAATATTAAAGGTCGTCGCATCGTCCTCATCGTCTTCATCGTCTTCATCGTCTTCATCGTCTTCATCGTTGGCTATTTATCATTTTGTTTATTTTTTTTTTTTTTTAGTTTTTAATCAAGCAAAAAACACACGCAGAGAAATTTAAAAAAAAAACAAGTGGAATTTAGAATTGAATTGTTATTTGAAATATTTATCTTGAATCTTTTTTTCATTTTCAACTTTTTCTTCTTCATCTTCATCTTCTTTTACACTTGATCTTCTTCTTCTATTTTGTTTTGTTGCGTTTTTTGTACCTGTACGCAAATTGCACATGATATTTTTAACAATAAAAAAAAAAAACACCCACACGAAAACGCAAACGCAAAACGCAAAACGCACACAAAATGTATTTGTATTTTTTTGCAAGTGTAAATTTGCACGTAAAATAACCACGTTTTCTTACCTGTTGCAGTACATGCTCACGAACCATTTGTAAATGTAAAATCATTTCATTTAATTTTCTCTCCTTCTCTTGAATACTCTCCGCATAAAATAATTGATCAAATGATTCGCTATATATAGAAAATAGAATAGACAAAGAAAAATATAAAAATTATTAATAAAAATAACAGAAAAAAAAAATGAAAAATTAGTTAAAAAAAAATAAGGTTAAATCGATTCATAGATCGACAAAATCGACAAAAACAAAATACAAAGTCGATAAATCGATGTGATGGAGAAAAAACCGAATTATTTGGAAATTTAAGGAATTTTCGGTAAAAGGGAAATTTTCTGTTTTTTTTTTTTTGTTCAAAGTCGACTTTTTTCATCGATATTTTTTTTTTGTTTTGTATCAATAGAAAAATAAAAAATTCTTTAAAGGGAAAATTTAATCAAAATCTCGATTTCTAATTCAATTTTCGTTAATTGAAAAATAAGTCGATGTAAGTAAAATCAATCAGAAATCGATGTTTCATTGATTGATTGAAAAACAAGTCGATGTCAGGAAAATCAATTAAAAGTCGATTTCCGATTATTGAATCTTTATTATAAAAATGGAAAAGAAGGTCCGCGTCCGCGTAATGGAAAAACAATCAAAATCGATTTTTCATCGATATTTTTTTGTGATATTCATAGAAAATTTAGTAATTTCAATAAACGGGAAAATTTATTCAAAATCCATTTATTTATTGATTTTCTATTAATCGTAAAAAAAAAAAAAAAAAACAAAACCCAAGTCGTTTAAAAGAAAAATTAATTCTTTAAAGTAAAATCAATCAAAGTCGACATCGTCATTCATTCATCGATAGATAAATCTATGAATAGAAAAATATCTGGTTTGTTTATAATCAAAATTTAACCAAAAAACCAAAATCGATTTCTGAAAAATTTGATTTTCTATCAAAAAAGTAAAAATTTTCCTTTTTTTTCTGCCAAGGAAAATCAATCCAAGGAAAAATAAGATTTTGATTAAATTTCACCTTACGTCGACTGATTTTTCTTGCGAATTAGAAATTGAATTCTATTTGTAATCGATTCTATTTTGAATTCTGATTTACCTTTAAAAAATGACTTGCTATTTTCTGTTGATTGAAAATCAATATCAAAAATCGATTTAAAATTGATTTTTCTTTGAATTCCACCCACTATTTTTCAATTTATTGATTCTCATTTTCTCCATTTTCTGTATTCCTTTTTCAATACCGAAAATGAAAAAAATTTATAGTGCAAGGAAAATGTACTCAAAGTCGATTTATTTTGATTTTTTTTTTCTGATTCTAATTTCGATTTTTGTCGAATCATAGACGAAAAAAAAAAAACAAAAACCTTTGAATTTTTCTCTCTATTCATTTTATTTGGTTTGGTCGATCTAAAAATCGATTGTCAATCAATAGAAAAATAAGTCGATGTAAGGAAAATTGTTCAAAATCCATTTCTAATTGATTTTTTCTGAGTAATTGAAAGAAAAAAAAAAGTCGATGTAAGTAAAAACATCAATCAGAAATCGATTTTTCATCATTTTAAATTGATTTTTTGATTTGATTTTGATTTTGTATGTCGTATTATTATTTTATAAAAAAATTTAGAACACAACATTTACATTGATGTACATACAACAATAATACAAATATAAAATAATTCTATTTTATCACAGTTCGATCTCAAAATTATTCAACCTACTTTAATAAATGTTTTTTTTTTTTTTTTGTTTATTTAATAATACTTCATTATCATTATATTTTTTTTGATTATTCATCATAAAAAAATCATCTGTGTAATCTATTAAAATAAATATAAAAAGTCAATACTATAAATAATTGTAATATTGCATGCGCTCACTCTGTTGAATTGAATTAAACGATCTTAATTTTCTCTGATAAGATATTTACCAGGCCCGGGAAAAAAATTTTGTGAATGACTGCCTGCCGCTGCCGCTTGCTACTTGCTAGACGCTAGAGGCGTGCTAGAAGAGATATTGAACTAAATGCCCAAATTCATTTATTTTGGTCAAATGCATTCTTCTTCTTCTTCTTCTTCTTCGGCTGCTGCCCCAAGTCAATTAAGTCACATTTTCAGCTCAGCTCGGACTTGTGTATGTAAAAATGTATGTAAAGTTCCGAAAAATCTGTAATTGTTTTGGTAGAGAGCCGAACAAGACGAAGAAGAAGAAGAAGAAGAAGAAAAAGAAAAAGAAGTAGAAATTCCATTCGTCGTCGGTGACCGACCAAAAAAAAAAAAAAAAAAAAAAAAAAGAGAAGAGAACAGACAAACAGACGAACCGAACGAGCAAAAAAAAAAAAAACTTTGAGTTGATTTTCGGTTTTTCGGTACATTTTTTCCAATCCAAAATTTTCAAAGACGATATGTTAGACAAAGCTAACATAAAATGTTTCAAATGAATTTGATTTGATAGGGTTGGTTCCCCATCAATTGGGGGGGGGGGGGGGGGGATTCCTCCGCCATTGGACCATCCACTCTGCACGGTACCGCTTAATCGTACCTTATTCTCATTGAAGAATACCAAGTGGCAGTGTTGTCGCCGCATTTCCGCCGCATACAGGCGGAGGACTGGGCTTCGATCCGATTATGTTATCGATCTTTTGTTCCGCGCGCGCGCCCACAAGATTCGCGCAATACCGTCGCAATACTGCTGCTATGGTAATATACGGATATGATACGGGGAATTCAATCGTTTTTGTGCCGTGATCGCCCCGTGAAAAGATTCTGGAACTTTTTTGATAATTGTTTAGACGGCAGTCTTAGTGGGTCTTGCTGGACAATTTTGCTGGACTTTATTATTAACTATTCGATCAGTGCGGAACAGTGAAGTGAACTTGGAAGGAAGGCAAATTGATTCGGTGTATTGATGATGGATTTTCATCAAAGGCTTTTTCAAAAAGAAAGGGTTTGTCATGTCACCTGTCCTTATCAATCAATAAGCTTGAGAGAGAGAGTTCCTAAAACTTTATAGTCTGGTGGTAGTCGGTAGAAAGCAATTTTTTTGGTACGCATTCTTATACGGTGGTTGTGTGATTCTCAAAAAAACGTCTTCGTCGTCGGAGGATTGGAGGATCGGACAAAAGGTTCGCGTCCCGGGGGTGCCAAAAAACCACACCTCTTGGCCCATCTTCTATTTCTATTTTTTAATTAATTTTAATGATATATATATCATTTTGAAATAATATATGTCGTTCGCGCGCAAGTGCCTGCGCCTTAAAATGGACGACTTAAAAATTTGCCGAGATCATCTTTTTGTCTCTGGATCATCAATGATGCAGAAATGATGCAGCTGCAGCGATGTTATTACGCACGCACGCTTCTTTAGATGACCTAATCCGTGTTTTGTCCTGGTGTCAAAGAACTTTTTATGATGATGATGATGATGATGATGATGATGCTCAAAGTGTAAAAAAAAAAAAAAAAAAAACTGTTTTTGTTATGTCCTATAACAAAAAAAAGTGATTAGTTGCCCCAATTGGCTTTTGACTAATTTTGGTTTCTGGATATCCGACAATTTTTGCCTTGTTGTTGAATTGTCGAATTGTTGTCGATGAATTCATTGATTTGGGGGGGGGATGTTAGGGTGTTTGATGTAGTCGTAAGATTACATTTTGTTTATTTGTTCATTTGATCATTTGATCATTTGATTATATTACGCATGCAATGGCTGCTGATTGCCCGCTTCCAGGATTGATTTCGGTGTTCCAATTCGGTTGGTCCCGTGTGGTCCCGTACAACTTCTTGCACCGTATCAACGTTGGAAAACGCGATTTTTTCACTTTTTGATCGACATTTCACAGACCAAAAAAAAAACAGAAATTTTGGTCTGTTCCCCGATTTGATGTCTAAAAATTATCTTGAATTATCCATTGAACGTCATCGACGTCAGTCATCGATTTTTTCAAAATTTTTAACAGTTTTAACAGTCGTTCGATACCGAAACCGGCTACTATGCCGGTATTCAATGGGCGACGAGATGCCGTTCAGTTGGGGTTTTTGGGGGGCGCGTTTGTCAGTCAAGTTTTTTTGGGCTGTCAGCGAGACTGCGTCAAAAGGCAGTCGGCAAGGTCGGCAAGGTCGGCAAGGATAAAATTCACTTTTTTTCTGTCGTTTTTCATGTATTTCTTGCTGCAAATTATAAAGAATAATGTTCAAAATAAATTTCAGTGCGTGCGAATGGCGAAACGCGAAGTCGATTGAAATGAATCTTAGAGAAGTGCGATCAAACGGTCAAACGGTCAAATGGGAGTTTGCAAATTTTGCTCTGAGAATCGGAGCAGTTTCTTCTACTACAGCACATTCAACGGACGGACCGCGCCAAACGGTTTTCATCATGACCACTATCATCATAGCTTAAATGTGTGATTTCCCCCCAAAGTTATCCAAAATGATTGAAAAACAATTTTAAATCTATAACAATTCCAAGATCGTTCGTTCCGATCAAATCATCAAATCATCAATAAAAATATCGAAAATTATTTAGAGTAGAGTAGAGATGACCTAGTTTTTATTTGTTTTTTTTTTTTTAATATTTTTTTTATTGTATTCGTACATTCTGAATTCGATTTTATTGTTATTATTATTATTATTATTATTGTATAATAAATGAATTAAAAATAATCAAAAACAGCAACAATAAATCAAATCGCAAAATAAATTAAATTAGCGATTATTAAAATTAAAATTTATATAGAGATGAAATAAATACATTGATTTGTGTGTGTGTGTGTGTGTGTGAGATAAGAACACGCAAAAAATTGGAATTATTTTATTTTTTAAAATGATTGATCACTTATTGTGCGTTTTTTTTTCATATTACACCAATCACACACACCAATCACACACACCAATCTCCATCCACCCAACCATCCAATTTGAAATGAGTGTTTTGGTAAAAAAAACTCTGTTTGGATTGAATCCAAAGCCGTCCAAAGCCGTCCATCGTGTATTTGGGGTTGAAGGTGTCGATGTAACTATTTTCATTACACAAATCTCCATCCACCAACCCACCCACCCACCCAACCAACCATTCACCGAAAGTTAGTGTTTGGTAACAAAAAAAAAAAAAAAAAAAAAACTCTTGGCGATTTTATTCACCGAAAGTCCATCGGTGGGTGAGATGGTTGAAGGTTCAATTGTAGATTTTTTCATTACACCATTTCAACACCGACTTTATACTCTCTCTCTCTCTCTCTCTCTCTCTCCCACACAAACTTGCACTGACTAAATATCCGTGTGGCTTTGCCAAAAAAAAAAAAAAAAAACCTTGGCGTTGGTGTGGGTGTTGATGTTCGTATTTCATACACACAAACTTACACTGGCCTACACTCACTACAAATACACTCGTGGTCTCCGTGGATCCGACAAACTCGACAAACCGGACGGACGATACTTGACAAAAAGGTGTTGGATGTTTGAATGTTAGGAGTTGGGTGTTTGGATGTTGGGTGTTTGGGTGTTTAAGTGTTGAATTGTTCAATTGGTGTGTTGCGGCGGTAAAACAGAAGAAATCCCATTACAATTATACAATTTTGCATTGTTATTTATTTCATTTATGATTGCAAAAATAATAATAATAATAATAATCGCAATGAGGGGAGTGAGCGCGCGCGCGGTCAACAGAAGAAGAAGAAGAAGGAGAAGAAAAAGAAGAAGTAGATAAGAGCAATATTTTTTTTATTTTTTTTGTAATCAATAGAAAGCAAAAAATAAAAAAAATTAATACATTTTTTTTTCTTGAAAAAAAATTCTAATCACATCACAATTGTGGCATAGCAGGTCTCTTTTACATAATCATCAAACACTCACTCGCATTAAATTGCATTGCATAGCGAAACAAGAAATATAGAAAAATTATTTTTTAAAGTGGTTTTTTTTTTTTTTTTTAACACAACACTGGTTAATAATTTATTTGAATTGATTGTGAGTTTTTTAGTTTGTTTCATTTGGAAAGCACATGGACATGGACATGAACCACAAAAATTCTAATTCTATTCCCAATCTCAAAACATTCTCTAAAAGTAATCACGTAGTCTCTCTCTCTGTCTCGGTTTGACTATTAATAAAACACATATTGGAACAATTCCACACAAAAAAATATTCTCTTATTATTCCAATACTCTGCTCTGCCGTTCTACTGGTGCTGCTGCTGCTGCTGCTGCTGCTGCCGCCTGGAAGAATTTTCCATCCACCATCATTTTTGGAAAAGATTATCAAACTAAAACCCAAAGATTTGAAAGATTGAAAATAAATTCGGAAATCGATTTTGATTAAATTTCGCCGCCATTTCCATTACATCGACTTTTAATTTCAATTTTGATAGTAAAATCGGTGTCGAAAAGTCGACTTTGACTTTGAATAATTGTCCTTACGCGGTCTTATTATTTTGCAATTGAATTAGAAATCGATTTTGAATCACTTTCCTTTAACTTTCCTTTATACGTTTCTATTTAATACAGACTCAAACAAACATCGACTTTGATTGAATTTACCTTACATCGACTAAGTATTCTATTGATACAAATTGAATTCGGAGGAAATCGACGTTCATTTGTTGATTAAATTTTGCCCCTTAAAGAATTAATGTTTTTCTCTATTGATAACAAAATCGATGTAAAAAGTCGACTTTGAATGATTTTCCTTGAAGAACTTGTTTTTTTTTTTTTTTTTTTTTTTTAACTATTGATAGCAAAACTCAATCAATCAAACGGCGACTTTTTTGATGATTTTTCTTATCGAAATTTTTTTTTTTTAATTATTGCTAGAAAATCAATTCCGAAATTGATTTTAAATAAATTTCTTAAAAGAAAATGTCTTCCAAAAGAATTCCTCAAGTATTTCAAGGACTAAAAACATAATAATTTCTAGAGAAAGAGAAAAATTCATAAAATTAACCAAAAGGGGGAAAAAAAACCCAGGAAAATTCATCACACACAAAAAAAAAGGAGGACTAAGATGCCGACACCTTCAAGTCCACTTCAAGTTCAACTTAGAAATCTAATTCAATCCAATCCAAACGCAATTCAATCCAATCCCCAATATCATTTTGACAGAGATCTTTCTTTGGAAAATTCATTTTTGGAAAATCTCCGATCAATTCCTTTGAATTCCATTAAATCCCATCCCAACAAAGTATCTTTAAATAAAGAACTCAATAATTTAGGAAAAAAAAAAAAAATCTGTTGTGGGGGTTTTTTTTTTTTTTTTTTATTGTTTGTCGTTTGATTCCTCATCATTTATTCCATTCTTGTGTTTATTTCTCTACTTACTTATTTATTTATTTATTTATAAATGCGGTTTGGATACAAAAAAAAAAAAAGGAAAAAAAAAAAAAAATAAGGATAATAAAAAAAAAAATCAGAATCAGAATCAGAATTCTAATAATAATAAAAGAAAGTTGACCGTTTTATTTATTATTCGTTTCTCTCTGTCATCCTCAATATAAAAAAAAAAAATAAAAGGATAAATACAAAATAGAAAAAAATATAAAAAAAGGATTGTTGAAAAGGAACAAATTTGAAAATGATGATTGCAACTGAATTATTAATAAGTTAAAGAAAATTCTGCGGTCGTCCAATTCACATTTTCCATCTCATCATACAATAATAAATATAAAGGATTCGTTTTTTTTTTTTTTTTACAATCAAAATAGAATAATAACAAAAAAAAAAAAATCATTTACTTTTCATTCATTTCACATATTTTTTATGTTTTGTAGTGTGTGAGGATCTCCTTTTGTATTCGTTTTGAATTATTATTATTTATTATTATGAATATAAGAGGTTAGATAAGAAAGGAAACAAGAAGGAAATAGGTAAATGTAGCAAAAAAAAAAAAGAAAAAAAAAACGATATCCTTTTTGTTGTTGTTGTTGTTATTAGCAAAATATTTATATAGAAAAGAAAAAAAAAATTTTGTTTACATAAATTCAGGCGCATATATTAATAATAATAATAATAATAATAATAATAAAAAAATAGTAGGACATTCCAAGGAGTACAGATTCCGAATGAATTTCACGCCAGTTAGTTAGTTTTGGCTTAAAAATGTCATATATCAAAAGATAAAATTTCTTTTTATCGTAAAATCCAATAAAGTACGATAAGATTCATTTCTATTTTAGTATAAATTTTGGCGTTTTTGCATATATGTTAAATGTGTCGATGATAAAAGTATCTCTCTCTGTCCCCAGAAGAAACCCAGAAGAAGCGCCCGGTTTCCCAGGTATAAAATTTTCCACTCAAATGGTAAATGGTAAATGACACTTTACTTCACTGGAATATTACAAAATTTAATACATTCTTAACATATTAGAAATATATGATAGAATAAACATCACAAAAATAAATTGTATTGTGAGTGTATGTAGAGTAGAGTCCTTCAGAAAATGATATATTTTTTGTTATTATTATTATTGTTATTGTTATTTTGTTTACATTTAACATGCACATAACATGATGAAGTGAAAATTCAAATGAATAAATGAATAAAATATGAAAATATAAGAAAAAAAAAATAGAAGAATCGAATTGTGGGTAAAAAGGGAAAATATTAATAAAGCATTAGCATTATTATGAGTTTTTTTTTTTTATTGTCCCCAAAAAAAAAATCCTTATTTCTATTTTATTGTGTAAATGATCTGCAACAAGAGTGAGTGCGTGTGTGTGCGTCTGTTATGGATTGTGAATTGATACAACGCAAATGACATGACCTTATGAATAATAATAATAATAATAATCTATGCTAATATAATGCTTATTATTATTAGTATTATTAGTATGTAATCGTCGTCGTCGTCGTCGTCGTCGTCGCATCACACCCCATATGGGATTATTTATTTTTTTTTTTGTCCTTTTTCTATAATACATATATGTTAGTAGTATATGTTCAAGAGTTTTAAATGACAATAACAAGTTACGATACACGATACGATACACGATACGATACACGATACGATACACGATACGATACAATACAATACGATATGATATGAATAAAATTTGGAAAATTAGTTTCCAATATTGTTTGAAGGGGAGGGGGAATTATAAAAATGAAGAATTTCTTGGTTCATCCAAAACCAAAACCAAAACCAAAAACCCAATGAACAAGGAAATTGGTCAAATTCTTTCTACGAAATTACACTCGAAATTACACTCTAAAATCCCGTTTTCCCAGAGAGAGAGAGAGAGAGAGACAGAGAGAGTCAGGGAGAGAGAGAGAGAGAAAGAGAGAATAAGCAAACAAAAGAATTTTCTCTCCATCGCCCCTCCAATCAGACAATTCTGAGATAGAAATTAGAAAATTCTTCATCAAAAAAAAAAAAAAATCTCTCTCTCTCTCTCTCTCTCCCTGACTCTCTCTACAAAAAACCTCTACAAACAATCCTGAGGAAGAAATTTGTTTTGCGGAAATTTCACCACATCCCATGTGATTTGCATGCATGCGTGTGTGTTATAGGACATTCCGTGAAATAATTTCTCTGTCCTGTGAGACCACCACCACGACCACCACCACGACCACCACCACGACCACCACCACGGTTGTGAGAAAATTCTTATTTTTTATGGGCTAAAAATTGGATTGTGGGTGAATTTTTCTAAAGATTTTTTTTTTTTTAAACTTTCTCGGACAAAATTTCCCATTCTTCGGAGAAAGTTTTTATAGAATTCCAATTTTTGAGGGGAGAGGATGGGAGGCGGGATAGGCGCGGGCATGAGGTGCTGTGAGAATGGACGCCGCATTACCACACACAAAACGGATTAGGGGTACGAGTCATCAAAATTCGTCATCAAAAAAATGTGAAAATGTGAGCTCGCTTCTCTGGTGCAACAAATTGTATGAGATGAGATGGGATGGGATTACATATGGAAAAATTCTCTGGATTGCATCCATTTATCCACAACCTCCCCTCCTTTTTTTTTTGCATTTGCCTCTAATGCAAACCCTCCTCATTGTTGAGATGATAAAAAAAAAGGAAAGTAAAACTAAAAGGAGTCGGAAACTTCGGAAAATTCCTATAAATGTAAATGTGTAGAGGAAAGATGTTTGAGAGAAGAGAGAAAGAAAGAGAGAGAGAGAGAGAGAGACAGAGAAAGACGGTAAATTGTGATGATTACAGTCTCAATAATTTATCTTATCTTATTCGCCGAAAACTTAATTAAAAAGAACTCTATCCGGTAAAAAAATTAAATTAAAAAAAAATAGGCTTAAGATGGTGGAGATTTCCTTAAGCGATCATGCGAAAGCAAAAAAAAAAAATAAAAAAAATGGTGATTCCTTCACATTCGAAAATTTCATCCCTGAGAGATTTTTTTTTTAATTTTTTATTTTCCCTCGGAGATTTTTTTTTTTCATCTTCGCGGGCCGGAAATTTTTTATCCGCTTGTTAATTTAACACACTTGCACTTTTCTCCCCACGCTTTCGGGCAATTTTAAGATTTTTTTTTTACATTCACAATTGGAATTTCGAAAAAAACACCACTGCACCCGCGGATATTTCCACCGCTCCCACGCAAATCGAAATCCAACGCTTTCGCGAAAAATTTTCCACACATAACTACTTTTTTTTTTTTGTTTTACCTTAAGATCTCTTTCATACGTGAAATTAAATTATTTGATGAGCAAAAAGTAAAATTTCTGGAGACGGAGGGACTCCAATACAAAACCAAACAAACAAAACAACAACAAATACGACAAAAACATTTACAAAATATGCATTTAACAAAAAAAAAAAACACCAACCGTCGCTGAAAAAAGAAAAAGAGTACGTGCTTAATAAAAAACAAAAAATACTTTGATCGCATATAAATCTATAATTTACGTATTTAAATGCATAGCTGAATGTCACCGTCACTCACCCCATCGACTCACCGATTGACTGACTGACCATAAAATATAATATCTTTGGCTAACATCAATACATCTCTAGATATATATCTATTATAGATGATATATATATATATATAAACAGGATGTTTCACGTAATCCATTTCTAATCAGAGCCGCCAATTTGAGCTTCCACGAAACCCGCCCGCCATTTTTCTGATATCCATTGATAAGATTGTGTTTGGAATTCATTTCGTTATGCAATACAATGCAATGGATAAGATAAGTTGTACTTAAGGGCGGGTGTCGAAAATATTCCAAGCCCCCAGCCCCCGGTCCAGGTCCAGGTCCCATCTCATTCCGTTCCGTTCCGTAATTTTTAAGGGGAAGACCCGCGAAAATTTTTTTTTATTTTTGCATAATAAAAATCATTTTTCATTTTTTCCATGCAAAAGAATGCAAAAATCTCGTGTAAAAATTAAAATTTCGCAGTTCCCGTTGGGGGAAAAACTGGTGGGGGGTTCGTCTCATCTAATCTCGTCTCTCGTCTTTCGTCTTTGGTCTTTGGTCTTTCGTCTTTCGTCTTTCGTCTTTCGTCTTTCGTCTTTCGTCTTTCGTCTTTCGTCTTTCGTCTTTCGTCTTTCGTCTTTCGTCTTTCGTCTTTCGTCTTTCGTCTTTCGTCTTTCGTCTTTCGTCTTTCGTCTCTCGTCTCTCGTCTCTCGTCTCTCGTCTCTCGTCTCTCGTCTCTCGTCTCTCGTCTCTCGTCTCTCGTCTCTCGTCTCTCGTCTCTCGTCCCGTCCCGTCCCGTCCCGTCCCGTCCCGTCCCGTCCCGTCCCGTCCCGTCCCATCCCGTCCCGTCTCGTCTTGTCTCTTCTCGTCTTCTTCGTTCTCTCCCTTTTAAGGGGAAAACTTGCAAGAATTTTTTTTTCCCATTGATTGCAAAAAAATCTCAAATAATTTTGCAGTTCCACCCCGCAGGGAACAAAACCCGGGAGGAAGTGGAAGGCGAATACGAAGGTTTCGATTAGGGATTAGGTAGAAAGGAGTTAACCCATAAAAAGAACAAAAAATGATGTAGCCAAATTGAATTCAATCCAGATGTTAGAAACATCAATTGGGAAAAAAAATGGAAAACACGCAAATGAACTAAACGAATCCATTTTCAGTTACCACTAAAACCACTAAAATATGTTTGATGTTAGAAGATCTCCGATCCCACACTCCCTACCCCATCCCCAACCCCCCCCCCCCCCCCCCGGATTGAATTCCCCTTACTCTTTGGCTTAACTACTTCCTTCCTCCCTCCAATCCTCAATCTCTAATCCGTTCTGTGCTCTGTAATGGTTGACAACTTTGATGAGGACATTTTTTTTTATATTTTTTTGCCCCTGGGAGATTTTCTCCATATCTGAATGGAAAATGTACTACAAAATCAACTGGCATTTTTTTTCATAGCAATTCCAACTGATTGATTTTTTCGTTCATTTTCCATTTTTTATCATCTCCAATTTTTCCAAATTTTCCAAAGATATTGACCGTGACTCTGATGGGGAGCGGGAGGGAAATAGACTTATATAAAACATCCTGTACCTGTACATAACCTGTACTTTATTTATTTATAAAATATTCGCATTAAATTGCTGTTGTTGTTGTTTTATTATGATATTTGTAGTTAGTTGTTGGATAATATCAAAATAATAATAAATGTATATTAGAAAAGTTTTCTAATCTTTTATTTTTATCTTCTCTTGTCATCAAATAATAATAATAATTTTTTTTTGTTTCTGGAGGTGATGCGCACACGAAGATATTATAATTTTATTATTATTATTATTATGATATCGGACATTGGCAAAATGAAACACGTAATTCGTTTGTTCGTTCGTTCATCGTTTGCCGTCGCCTCAAACCATTTCTCTATTTGACATACAAAAAAAAAAACCACATCATTTTTATTTTGTATAATAGCAATTCATCTGTCAATAACTTCATAATTCATATCCATTATTAGTATTATTATTATTATTATTATTAGTATTAGTTTTATAACAACTTCTGCTTCTGTTTCTATTTTCTTTTGCTGATATGCTGATGATGCTGTTATTATTATTATTATTATTATATAATCTCTCTGTGGACTGTGTGGATTATTATTTATTAGATAAATTCGTATATGTGGTGTGGTGTAATGAAATGAATATATGTCATAAAATCTTCATTATTATTATTTCGTAATTTATACAAAAGCAAAAAAAAAAAAAACGAAAAAAACAAATACATCAAATGAATAAATGAATGAATGAAAAACAAAAAAACGAACCCTAACCTAACATTTTCGTAATTTATCTAACATTTTCTTACTTTACTTAACATTTTCGAACCAAAACCTAACATTTTCTTACTTAACCTGACGTTTTCGATCCATAATCTAACATTTTCGAACCTTAATCTGACATTTTCGAACCATAAACTAACATTTCCTTACTTTACCTAACATTTTCGAACCGTAACCTAACATTTTCGAACCATAACCTAACATTTTCTTACTTTATCTAACATTTTCGAACCTTAACCTAACATTTTCGAACCATAACCTAACATTTTCTGACTTTACCTAACATTTTCGAACCATAACCTAACATTTTCTTACTTCACCTGACCTTTTCGAACCATAACCTAACATTTTCTTACTTTACCTAAAATGTCCTTACTTAACCTGACCTTTTCGAACCTTAAACTAACATTTTCGAACCATAACCTAACATTTTCTTACTTTACCTACAATTTTCGAACTATAACCTAACATTTTCTTACTTAACCTGACCTTTTCGAAGCATAACCTAACGTTTTCTTACTTTACCTAACATTTTCGAATCATAACATAACATTTCCTTACTTAACCTGACATTTTCGAGCCCTAACCTAACATTTTCGAACCATAAACTAACATTTTATTACTTTACCTAACATATTCGAACCATAACCTAAAATTTTTGAACCATAAACTAACATTTTATTACTTTACCTAACATTTTCGAACCTTAACCTAACATTTTTGAACCATAAACTAACATTTTATTACTTTACCTCACATTTTCGAACCTTAACCTAACATTTTCGAACCATAACCTAACATTTTCGACCCTTAACCTAACATTTTCTTACTTTTCCAAACATTTTCTTACTTTACCTAACATTTTCGAACACCAACCTAACATTTTCTTACTTTACCTAACATTTTTGAACCATAACGTAACATTTTCGAACCTTAACCTAACATTTTCGAACCATAACCTAACATTATCTTACTTTACCTAACATTTTCGAACCATAACCCAACATTTTCTTACTTTAACATTTTCGAACCTTAACCTAACATTTTGTAAAGCATTCTAGGAGGTAAAGCATTCTAGGACGATGATGGAAAGAGTTAAAGCATTTAGCTAGGTTATTGCGCGATTCTTAGTCCGTCATCCTCAAGTCCGTATTAGTTACACCTCCACGTGGTAGGTGGGTGGGCGGGTGGCTGGCAACCGAGCAATGCATCCTCTAGAATGTACAGCTAACAGTAACTAATGCGAAACCAAAAAAAAAAAAACAAGTAATGATTGAATAACCGAAAGGGCAAATTATTTCTTGTTGAAATGGAGAGTTTGAAGATCACGTGTCCCCGCGATCCGAATTTTTCCACGAAAGCGTCGACCGCGGAACCGGACTAGAGCGGATAGGAGAAAATCGGCGGCGCAGCAAAAAACTGCTGGGAGCTGCCAGTGATGGCAGGCAGTGGCAAGGAGGCTTAAGAAGTTTTAACTTCAGAAATCTCAACACCGGAACCAGGGGGCCGCGAACGAACGAACGAAAGTTTAATACACATTTACAATATCATGGGAAATTTTACACGAAAAAAAAATCAATTGCTGATTGGGATTTCATGGGAAAAATTTAAACAATCCAATTTGGAAAATGTTGTGAAATGGCCATTTCGCCGTTGACCTCTACTTTTGATCAGGAATTGAAGAATTTTCGCACTCAACTCAAATTCCCATTAACCCAATCAACCAAAAAAAAAACTCCCATTAACCCAATCAACCAAACAACGGCCCCGTTTAGCAAAAAACCCGTCCAATCCCATCCAAAAAAAAAACAATGAACTTCACCCCATAAATCCATAACATAATGAAATACAAAAACAAAACAAAAATAGAAAAAAAACAATCAATCACGAAACTTTAACTATCACAAAAACAAAGACAAAATCACCAATCATCTGGTGGCGTAACGAAACGAAATGTAATAATAAATGTCAAGAGATAAATGTAAAGTGAAATTTGTGAGAAATTTGATGAGAGAGAATTAAATTTCAATATTGATAAAATACAAAATACAAAATACAAAACATACCTATTTAATGTTGGTACACTGCCCGCTCCACCACTGCCACCGCCACTGATAATACCTCCAGTGCCGGCGGTCGCTCCCATTCCACCAATTAACTCAGTCGACTGTAATTGTAATGATGAAGTTATTGATGGTAATTGTAAAAATGATTGTTGATGATGATGATGAGTTTGGGTATTAGAATTGGGATGATTATGAAGTTGCGAATGAGTATGATGTTGAGTTTGTTGTTGAATTTCATTTATTTTCAAATAGGATTGTTCTTGTTGCTGTTGCTGTTGCTGCTGTTGTTGTAAATGTCGTTTATTATCACGTAATGATGAACCTTTCATTTTATTTGTTAATCGTTTTAAAACATCATCCATTGTTTTTTTAATGGTACCTGCCGGACTTGCACCGGCACTTGAACCGCCACTGCCAATGACAGCGCTACCAGCGCCACCGCCAACATTGCCAACATTACCCATTGAATTAAATTGTCCAAAATTGGTATTAGTTGAATTAAAACCATTTAAAATTGATGAATCATTCATGGAAGGTGAGAATGTTCTGGTTGTTGTTGTAGATGTAGATGTAGATGTCAGTGGCGGCGTCGTCGTTGCTTCTGCTTCTGTTGCTGTCGATGGTGACATCGATTCTGATTTTATTCTTACATTTAATGATTTTTCTTGTGAATTGTCATGTAGTTGATCGTTAATTTCTTCATCATTCGATAATATTTCATTATTATTTTTATCTTCTTCACGATTTCGCCGTACCATTTCAAATGCATGAGGAGTTCCGCAGTCGCCATCATCATCATCATCATCAACGCTATCATGATCATCTTCATTTTTTATTTTATTATTGCTATTATTATTATTGTTATTATCATCATCATCATCATCATCGTTATCGTTATCGTTATTTCGTTTATTAAGGACATTTTTTTCAAGGTCGTTAATGTCATAATCATCATTGAAATTTACTTGATGATGATGATGATGATGATCATGATTTTGATGATTGATCAATTTATGATCGTAATCATCATCATCATCATCATCATCATCATCCATTTGATCAATTGAATCCGGACGCGAACGACGATCGATGATGATTTTATTGTGAATTGGATCGTTACCAACTTCACTGGTAGGATCGCAATTTTTTTGACATTTTAAATTATTATTATTATTATTAAAATGTCGTTGTTCTTGATTTTTTTTATGCGATGGCGTTGACGTTGATGACGTTGACGTTGACGTTGTTGAAATTTGTCGTTTTATTATCAATTGGTCACTTGGGTTCCGGTCATTTTGATCATTTTCATTTTCATTTTCATTTTCATTGGTTTCTTCCAGGTGATGATCTTCTTCTGCGTTCACCTGTTCATTTTCATCCTCCTCCGACTCCATCACTTCCTCCTCCTCCTCCCCAACACCATCTTGATCCTTCATCAGTTGTTGTTGTTGTCGTCGTTGTAGTTGTAGTTGTAGTTGTAGTTGTCGTTGTCGTTGTCGTCGTCTTTGTCGTTCAAAATTTTCATTTTGATCTGTACGTTGTTGATGAAATGATTCTTCTTCAATCATTCGTTTATTTTCATTTGAAATTTTTTTATTTTTATTGTGAATTTTTTTATTTTTATTATGAATTTTATTATTATTATTATTATTATTATTATTGGTTTGATTGGTTTGATTGGTTTGATTGTGTTTTATTAATTTTAATGGTGGAGTTGTAGTGACAATGGAAATATCAGTTACGGTATCGGATTTATTGGTTTGATTGACGTCGTCCGCGTTCGTCACATCTTCATTTTCCATTTTCAATTCTGGATTTAATCCATGTGGATGATGATGCTGAGGATGATGATGCTGATGATGATGATGTTGTTTATTACTTTGTTGTTGCTTCTTTTTTAATAATTTTTTTGTACAATTTTTTTTTGTTGTGGTTTGTGTCATTGATCGATAATAAATCTATAATTTCAAAATAAAAAACGAAAAAAAACACACAAAATTGGGATTAATCTAATAAGAGTGAATTGAATGAGAATTGAATTGGAATAAGGTCAATTCAGGTCAAATTCATGGAAAAAAAAATATTTAGTAAAATAAAATCACTTTTGGCATTTTCTTACTAAAGTTTAGGGGGGCGGAGAGGAAACTTATCGAAGTTGGCACCTTTTGAATGGCCGCTCATCGCTCCGGTTCAGAGAGCGCAATTCAGACGGTGGGATCAAAATTTTAAAATTTTCCTAAAGGAAAATAAAAGAAAAATTCCTCCCACCCCGCCGCCACTCCCCGACTAAAAGAAAAGGGGTAAATTCGTAACCTAACATTTTCGAGCCAAAACCTAATATTTTCTTACTTTACCTAACATTTTCAAACCTTAACCTAACATTTTTTTACTTTATCAAACATTTTCCAGCCGTAACCTAACAGTTTCTTACTTAACCTAACATTTTCTTACTTAACCTAACATTTTACAGCCATAACCTAACATTTTCCAGCCGTATCCTAACATTTTCTTACTTAACCTATCATTTTCGAACCTTAACCTAACATTTTCGAACCATAACCTTACATTTCCTTACTTAACCTAACAGTTTCTTACTTAACCTAACGTTTTCGAACCTTAACCTAACATTTTCTTACTTAACCTAACATTTTACAGCCATAACCTAACATTTTCCAGCCGTATCCTAACATTTTCTTACTTAACCTATCATTTTCGAACCTTAACCTAACATTTTCGAACCATAACCTTACATTTCCTTACTTAACCTAACAGTTTCTTACTTAACCTAACGTTTTCGAACCTTAACCTAACATTTCCTTACTTAACCTAACATTTTCCAGCCATAACCTAACATTTTCCAGGCGTAACCTAACATTTTCTTACTTAACCTATCATTTTCAAACCTTAACCTACCATTTTCTTACTTTACCTAACATTTTTGAACCTTAACCTAACATTTTTCAGCCATAACCTAACATTTTCTTACTTAACCTAACATTTTCTTACTTTACCTAACATTTTCGAACCTTAACCTAACATTTTCTTATTGAACCTAAAATTTTCATACCTTAACCTAAGATTTTCTTACTTTACCTAACATTTTGGAACCTTAACCTAACATTTTCTTACTTTACCTAACATTTTCGAACCTTAACCTAACATTTTCTAACCGTAAATTAACATTTTCTAACCTAACCTATTATTTTCGAATCTTAACTTAACATTTTTGAGCCAAAACTTAACCCTTTCTTACTTAACCTAACATTTTCTTATTTAACCTAACATTTTCTTCCTGAGCCTAACATTTCCGAACCATAACCTAACATTTTCTTACTTAACCTAACATTTTCCAGCCAAAACCTAACATTTTCGTAACTTAACCTAACATTTTCGAACCTTAACCTAACATTTTCCTTCCCAAACCTAACATTTTCTTACTTAATCTAACATTTTCTTTCTGAGCCTAAGATTTTCGAACCATAACCTAACATTTTCGTACCTTAACCTTACATTTTCTTACTTAACCTATCATTTTTGAACCTTAACCTAACATTTTCGAACCATAACCTTACATTTCCTTACTTAACCTAACATTTTCTTACTTTACCTAACATTTTCTTACTTAACCTATCATTTTCGAACCTTAACCTAACATTTTCGAACCTTAACCTAACACTTTCTTACTTAATCTAACATTTTCCAGCCAAAACTTAACATTTTCGAACCTTAACCTAACATTTTCTTACTTTACGTAACATTTTCGAACCTTAACCTAACATTTTCGAACCTTAACCTAACATTTTCCAGCCATAACCTAACATTTTCCAGCTGTAACCTATCATTTTTGAACCTTAACCTAACATTTTCTTACTTTACCTAACATTTTCGAACCTTAACCTAACATTTTCTTACTTAACCTAACATTTTTGAACCAAAACCTAACATTTTCTTACTTAACCTAACATTTTCCAGCCAAAACTTAACATTTTCGAACCTTAACCTAACATTTTCTTACTTAATCTATCATTTTCGAACCTTAACCTAACATTTTCTGAATTAACCTAACAGTTTCTTCCTGAGCCTAACATTTTCGAAGCGTAACCTAACATTTTTGGACCTTAACCTAACATTTTCGAACCATAACTTAATATTTTCTTGCTTTACCTAACATTTTTTTACTTTACCTGACATTTTCGGACCTTAACCTAACATTTTCGAACCATAACCTAACATTTTCGAACCTTAACCTAACATTTTCGTAACTTAACCTAACATTTTCGAACCTTAACCTAACATTTTCCATCCAAAACCTAACATTTTCTTACTTAATCTAACATTTTCTTCCTGAGCCTAACATTTTCGAAACATAACCTAACATTTTCGTACCTTAACCTAACATTTTCTTACTTAACCTAACATTTTCTTACTTAACCTAACCTTTTCGAACCTTGACCTAACATTTTCGAACCAGAACCTAACATTTTCTTACTTAACCTAACCTTTTCGAACCTTAACCTAACATTTTCCAGCAATAACCTAGCATTTTCGAACCGTAACCTAACGTTTTTTTACTTTACCAAACATTTTCTTACTTATCCTAACATTTTCGAACCAAAACCTAACATTTTCGAACCCTAACCGAACATTTTCTTACTGTACCTAACATTTTCGAGCCATAACCTAACATTTTCTTACTTTACCTAACATTTTCCTCCACATCAGACTCTCTCCTCCTCCAGCAGTTTATTTTGAATTTGTGTGTTGAATTTTTGTTTTTTAATAAACGTTGACTTTTATTTTACGAACCCCCCCCCCCCCCTCCCGGAGTTTTCCCCATCCCTTAGAATCTAGAGAATTCCAACTTCTCTCCACTACGGCGAACGGACAAACGGCGCATGACTCGGTTGCGACTTTAAGAGCGAAAATTTTGGAAAATTGCACAAAAATGTATTAAACAGAGCAAATCAAATGGATAATTCCTCATGGATGGTCTAAAAATTTTTCTATTTTTTGGGGGGCGAAGAAGGGGAGAAATTTGTTTTCTTGACAACCCCTGCACAAAAAAAAAACAGGCTCGGCCGGTCGCTCTTCTCTTCATTCGCCCAACACAATGAAAATATCAAAATTTAAAAAAAAAATCCACCACTTACCGAATACGGAGCACCATCCAATGATAAATCATCATCTACTTCTTCATCATCATTTTCTCCTTCATCTTCTTCCCCTTCTTCTTCTTCTCCTTCTTGTTCTTGTTCTTGTTCTTCATCTAGTCGTTGTTGCTTTTTGCATGGTTCGTCGTCTTCTTCATCATCTTCTTCATTATCATCATCATCATCATCATCATCACAAGCCTCCTTAACCAAGCCATCATTATTTTTTGATTTCAATTGTAATTCAGTCAATGATGATGATTCTAATTGATGATGATGATGATGATGACCATTACTATTACTACTCTTACTGCTGTTACTTCCTCCATCTCCAATTCCACTTCCAACTCCCTCTTCATCACCTTCCACTGCTCCATCTCCATCTCCATCACCATCACCATAAGATAATGACTTTTTTAATGGATCTTTACAATATTTACGATGATGATGATTGGGATGATTTGGATATTTTGATTCGGTATTCAATAAATCATTTTTAATTTGTTTATTTTCAATAAATCGATGATTATTATTTTTCTTTTTACCAATCAATTTATTATTATTATTATTAAAATGATTATTATTTGAATTGTCATCAATCATTGTTTTTTCATTATTATTATCATCATTAATTTGTTGTTTATTTTGTCTGGTTGTTTGTTCCGCAATTTGATCGTCGTCCTCATTGTCATCGCCATCTTTATCGTCATTGTCCTCTTCCACGTTGTGTTCTTCGGGATCTGCATCGTCTTCTTGATCCAAATCGCCATCATTATTATTATTATTATTATTATTCAATTGATCCATTTCAATATCATTATTCAATGGATTTGGATGATTGGAAGGGCAGCAGTGACGGCGCGGGCGATTCCGATTGCGATGGCGACTTCGACTTCGACTGCGATTGCGATTGCGACAAAGACGATCATTAAAATGATTTATTGAAATATTATTCATTTTATTTAAATTATTATCATTAAAATCTGGTAAATTTTTATTTTTATTATCACATTTATTAAATTTGAATTTTTTCAATAATTTTAATTTATCGACTTTGTATGGGTCAACATTATCGATAATATTCTCTTCATTATCGATAATATTATCGACATTATCTTCATTATCATTATCATCTTCTATGTCAACATCATCCAGATCACAAACCAAATCCGAAGAATCGGAATTTGAATCTTTTTGTTCAATGTTCAATGTATTTACTAAAATTCTATCAAATTGTTGTTGAATATCTTCCGTATCTTCCGTATCATCCGTAACCATTTGATTTGACAAAAGATGACCACCGTCAATCAATTCTTCTTCATCTAAATCTTCTTCGTCATGATCATCATTTTTGTTCAAGTTCTCTTCTACTGTTCCATGTGTTTCTGTTGTTTCATCGTCCAGCATCACGACATTTTCATAACCGCCATCTTGTTGAATTGTTGCTCTTGTTCTTGTTCTTGTGGTTTTTCTGTCAATTTCATTTTTATTTTGTTGTTGTTGTTGTTGTTTTATTAATAAACATTTGGCCGTATCCAATAAATGTTGATCCATCCATTCATCTTTTGATGGATTTGTCGTCATTGGGACAGTGGCGATCGCATTGACGGAGTTAGCGGCTGCAGCAACAGCAACAGCAACACCAACACCAACAGCAACAGCATCATGTTGATCACGACGATTTGTCAATAATGTCAATTGTTTTTGTATTGATGTTATTGTATTTGTATTTGTATTATTATTATTATTATTGCTATTATTGCCGGTGCCGGTGATGGTCGTGCAAGTGCTGGTGTTTGTATTTGTATTATTACAGTTACTTGTGATATTTGCGGTTCCTCCACCTTCTACTTTAGTCGGAGGTGATTTCCGCTTTGACGACATTGATCTGAAAATGGAAAGAAAAAATTAATTAATAATGGAAAAAAAACGTTTATGATCGATGGAAAAAAATTCTTTATGGATCTTTTCTTTCTCTCTCTCTCTCTCTCTCTATCTCTCTCTTCCATGGAATGATTTTATCTATCCATTTGGGGAAATTTCCCAAAAATTAACAAACAAAAAATTGTTTATGGATCTTGTTTTTTGATTTTTTTTTTAAAGGTTCACCCTTTACAAAAGGGTTTGTGTTCCCGGCCAGGCCATCAGGACATGAAAAACTTGGATCAATCAATCAATGAAAAAAAAAAACTTCCAATGGAATTTTCGAGCCATAATTTAACATTTTCGTAATCTTAACCTAACATTTTCGAACCTTAACCTAACATTTTCGAACCATAACCTAACATTTTCTTACTTTACCTAACATTTTCTTACTTAACCTGACCTTTTCGAACCAGAACTTAACATTTTCTTCCTGAGCCTAACATTTTCGAACCTTAACCTAACATTTTTTTACTTTATCAAACATTTTCGAACCGTAACCTAACATTTTTTTACTTAACCTAACATTTTCCAGCCAAAACCTAACATTTTCGAACCTTAACCTAACATTTTTTTTACTTTATCAAACATATTCCAGCCGTAACCTAACATTTTCTTACTTAACCTAACATTTTCCAGCCAAAACCTAACATTTTTGTACCATAACCTAACATTTTCGAACCAAAACCTGATATTTTCTTACTTTGCCAAACATTTTCTTACTTAACCTAACATTTTCGAACCAAAACGTATCATTTTCGAGTCTTAACCTAACATTTTCGTACTTTAACTAACATTTTCGAACCCTAACCTAACATTTTCTTACTTTACCTAACATTTTCGAGCCATAACCTAACATTTTTGAACCAAAACCTAACATTTTCGAACCATAACCTAACATTTTCTTACTTTACCTAACATTTTCTTACTTAACCTGACCTTTTCGAACCTTAACCTAACATTTTCGAACCATAACCTAACATTTTCTTACTTTACCTAACATTTTCGAACCTTAACCTAACATTTTCTTACTTAACCTAACAATTTCTTACTTTGTCTAACATTTTCGAACTAAAAACTCAATATTTTCGAACCGTAACCTAACATTGTCTTACTTAACCTAACAATTTCTTACTAAGTCTAACATTTTCGAACTAAAAACTCAATATTTTCGAACCGTAACCTAACATTTTCTTACTTAGTCAACATTTTCGGACCAAAACTAACATTTTCGAACCGTAACCTAACATTTTCGAACCTTAACCTAACATTTTCTAACCAAAACCTAACATTTTCGAACCGTAACCTGACATTTTCTTACTTAACCTGACCTTTTCGAACCATAACCTAACATTTTCTTACTTTACCTCACATTTTCGTATCGTAACCTAACATTTCCTTACTTAACCTGGCATTTTTGAGCCCTAACCTAACATTTTCGAACCATAAACTAACATTTTATAACTTAACCTAACATCTTCGAACCGTAACCTAACATTTTCGAACCAAAACCTCACATTTTCTTACTTAAACTAACATTTTCGAGCCATAACCTAACATTTTCTTACTTAACCTAACGTTTTCGAACCATAATCTAACATTTTCGAACCAATACCTAACATTTCCTTACTTAACCTAACATTTTCGAACCATGACCTATCATTTTAGAACCTTGACCTATCATTTTTGAGCCATAACCTAACATTTTCTTACTTTATCAAACATTTTCGACCCATAACCTATCATTTTCTTACTTAACCTAACATTTTTGAACCAAAAACTCACAATTTCGAGCCAAAACCTCACATTTTCTTACTTAAACTAACATTTTCGAACCAAAACCTCACATTTTCTTACTTAAACTAACATTTTCGAACCATAACCTAACATTTTCTTACTTAACCTAACGTTTTCGAACCATAACCTAACATTTTCTTACTTAACCTAACATTTTCGAACCAAAACCTCACATTTTCTTACTTAAACTAACATTTTCGAACCATAACCTAACATTTTCTTACTTAACCTAACATTTTCGAAAGTTAACCTAACATTTTTGAACCATAACCTAACATTTTCGAACCAAAACCTAACATTTTCTTACTTAAACTAACATTTTCGAACCATAACCTAACATTTTCCATGGATTAATTTTTTATCCTTTGGGTGAAATTTCTCAAATTAATAATAAAATTCTTTGAGATCTTCCCCCTCCATGGATTGAGTTTGGGTAATTTTACAATAAAATTAAGAATGAATTTCTTTAGGATCTTCTCTTTCATGGAATGTTTTTCTATTGAAGAATTTCCCAAATTTACAATAAAATTCTTTAGGATCTTTTATTCCATGGATTGATTTTTTTTTATCTTTTTCTAGAAATTTCCCAAAGTTAACAAACAAAATTCTGTAGAAATCATTCCATGGAATGATTTTTTTTTACCGTTAGGGGAAATTTCCCCCGCAATCTCAAAGCCAATACAATCAATTTCTTATACTTTTTCTTATCCACCATTGGCCAATATCATAAATAGTTAATTCAATTTTATTTGCATCATCTCTTCTTCTTCTTCAACACATAAATTCTGCGTAATCCAAACAAAAAAAAATTCTGATTACGCACAATTTTTAATAATCTAAAAGCCGCGCCGCCCCGCCGTCGCTAATCCACCTTTCACAACAATTCACTTAGAAAATATATAGAAATATCAAACAAAAAAAAAAAAAAAAAAACAAAACCAAATTTCCAAACGTGTGGTGAAAACCAAAATAGACTCATTTTTCTTATTAATTATTCATTTTTTAAGTTTTTTTTTTTTATTTTGTTGTTTTAAAAAAAAAAAACAAAAAAAAACACAATAAAAAATATTTAGAACAAAATTCAAATAAATTTTTTGAGGGGTGACGTGAAAATAAAACACAAAAAAAAAAAAACAAAAATTATTAATAAAAAATAGAACGAACGAAACATTTTTTGAAGCAAAAAAAACCAAACCAAATGAAAATGAAAACAATTAAAAAAAAAAATCAACAACAACAACAACAACAACAAAGAGAATAGAAAAAGAAAAAATAGAATTAAGTGGTTTTAATAATAAAAAAAAAAAACATTTTTTTTTTATGATTTATGAAAAATGGTTTTTTGTTTTTTTTTTTTAGTACATTTTGACAAAACACATTTCAAAAATTTTCGTAATACACACACAAAAAAAATAATTTTATGAATCATTCGCCGGACGTCATCTTCTACAGTCACAGTCATAGTCATAGTCATAGTTATAGTCATAGTTATGGTCATACTATGGCTAAAGTCAGTCAAAATTGCAGATGGACGATCCTATTTGGAATTTAGCCCGCCCGACCGCCCGCCCGCCCGCCTTGCGACTGAATCTTTTTCTTCAAACGCACGGGCCATAAAATTATAATTAAAAAAGGGTGTTTTTTTTGTGTATGTAAATAAATTGAAAAAGGAAAACCTTACCTAACATTTCCTTACTTAACCTAACATTTTCTTACTTAACCTAACATTTTCTTAATTTAACAAACATTTTTGAACCTAAACCTAACATTTTCTGACTTAACCTAACAATGTTGAACCTTAACCTAACATTTTCGGAACTTAACCTAACATTTTTTTACTTTACCAAACATTTTCGAACCATAACCTAACATTTTCGAAGCTTAACCTAACATTTTCGAACCTTAACCTAACATTTTCGATCCTTAACCTAACATTTTTTTGCTTAAACTAACATTTTCGAACCATAACCTAACATTTTCGAACCTTAACCTAACATTTTCTTACTTAAACTAACATTTTCGAACCTTAACCTAACATTTTCTTACTTAACCTAACATTTTCGAACCTTAACCTAACATTTTCGATCCTTAACCTAACATTTTCGAACCTTAACCTAACATTTTCTTACTTAAACTAACATTTTCGAACCATAACCTAACATTTTCTTACTTAACCTAACATTTTCTTACTTAAACTAACATTTTCGAACCATAACCTAACGTTTTCGAGCCTTAACCTAACATTTTCTTACTTTTCCAAACATTTTCGGACCTTAACCTAACATTTTTTTACTTTGCCAAACATTTTCGATCCTTAACCTAACATTTTCTTACTTAAACTAACACTTTCGAACCATAACCTAACATTTTCGAACCTTAACCTAACATTTTCTTACTTAACCTAACATTTTGGAACCTTAACCTAACGTTTTCGATCCTTAACCTAACATTTTCTTACTTAAACTAACATTTTCGAACCATAACCTAACATTTTCGAACCTTAACCTAACATTTTCTTACTTAACCTAACATTTTGGAACCTTAACCTAACGTTTTCGATCCTTAACCTAACATTTTCTTACTTAAACTAACATTTTCGAACCTTAACCTAACGTTTTCGAGCCTTAACCTAACATTTTCGATCCTTAACCTTACATTTTCTTACTTAAACTAACATTTTTGAACCATAACCTAACATTTTCGAACCTTAACCTAACATTTCGAACCTTAACCTAACATTTTCGAACCTTAACCTAACATTTTCGAACCTTAACCTAACATTTTCGAGCCAAAACCTAACATTTTCGAACCAAAACCTCACATTTTCTTACTTAAACTAACATTTTCGAACCATAACCTAACATTTTCTTACTTAACCTAACAATTTCTTACTTAGTCTAACATTTTCGAACCAAAACTTAATATTTTCGAACCGTAACCTAACATTTTCGAACCTTAACCTAACATTTTCGGACCAAAACTAACATTTTCGAACCTTAACCTAACATTTTCGAGCCAAAACCTAACATTTTCGAACCAAAACCTAACATTTTCTTACATTGGTAATTGTCATTTAACTACTTTTCGTTAAATGATAAAACTTGCAATTTTAATACTTTGCATCATTTTAGTACTTGTTTTATTTAGTACTTGTTTTATTTAGTACTTATCATTTTATTAGTTTTTGAATAACTAATTTTCATTTTAGTACCATTTTTGCCATTTTAGTACTTTTTCCATTTTTAGTCCTTTTCTCCCTTTTCTCCACATTGAATGGGCATTGGCTGAACGAGAGATTCAGTGACACTGGTCTGGGTTAAGGAGACCTAGAAAAGGACTCAACGGGATGCTCTTGCTCTTGTAGGACGTAGGACGTAGGACGGCGCGGACGCTCTTGAGGTTTAATAAAGGAGTACGTCACGTTACTTGGGTGATTTTTGTGTGTGTGTGTGTGGGAACCAAAACCGTAAACTGCAAAACAATTACAATTATTAGGAGTGTATGACCGGTGAAGGACCCACGTACATACATAAAGAACCACGTACATACATCTCGGATGACAGAAGTGTCGTTTGTCTGTCTGTCTGTCTGTCTGACACAGAAGTCTTGGCCCGTGTGTTTTATCTTTTTGATGAATGAAAATTTCATTCCAGCCGAAATTTCCCAGATTTTTCAAAAACGAGATGCCCTTGATAAAAATAACGAAAATAACGACACGAAAATCTCTCAATCTCTCACTCAATATTCGACAAGATCCTTTAAATTAAATTCTGGGCTTAACAACGTAAAGTCCCGGTTAGGAAAGGAGGAGGAGGAGGAGAGTCGAACGGATTAATCGAAAGGAGTCAAGTATCGTATCCGATATACGAAAGAGAGGGCCTTTTGGGTTCAAAACAGTACAGAATCTGACACTAACCTTCCCGGGGGTAGTTTTTTTTTTTGTTTTTTAATTCCCCCCCTTTCCTACAAAAAAAAAATAAAAATAAAATTAGGTGATCTCGGGCATTTGGCTGCTGAAAGACAATCTTTAACATTTTTACCGTAATTTTTACAAAATAATTAAATTATTATTAGTTGCGAACTTGCGAGCGTTCCTCCGGTCCCCCGGTCCCCCCCGCCCCCCCGCCGCCGGAGCCACTCCGAGAAAGTTTGACTTGGGAAAATTTTAAAGTTCACCGGAAAAAATTCCCGGGGGGGGGGGGGGTAGGAGGGGAACCTGAACTGAAAAAAGTCGGGGGAACGGAAAAAGTCAAAAAAAAAAAAGGACCGCGTGGTGAATGAAAGGTGTGAGTGTGTGGTGAGTCAGGTATCCATTGTCAGGTGTGATTGTGGAACTTTAACTTTAAGGACCGGGCATTCCTCCGATTCCTCCGTAGAGCAGAAATTAAAAAGGATGCTCTGGATTCGGTGTAATTCGGTAAGCGGCAAGTATTGTAAGCAAGTATCATCAGGCAGGTTGGCTGTCAGCAGATTTCTGGAGGGTGTGAGGTGTGTGTGAAGAGATATGATAAGGAAGGGGGATAGAAAGAAGATTATTCTAGAGAGGTAGGTTTTTTTTTTTTTTTTATACACGCTTTGAAGCACAAAATGAGCAGGAAGTAGAATAGTAAAGTAGAAGTAGAATAGTAATAAAAAAAAAAAATGGCGGATGGCGAGATGCAAATAAGATGCAAGGCGGCGGCGGCGGCGACGTCGACAACGGCGTTTTTTTTATGTTTGCTGGAAATGGGATAAAAACTAAGAAATATTTATAGGATGGATGGATAATAAATGTGTGCGTAGAACAAGAACAAGAACAAGAAGAAGAAGGACCAGTAGAATGTGAAATGGAAATTGGGGGGCGGGGGGGGGGGGGTGGGAATTTGGAATCAAACGGCAGGATATTGGAAGACAGGGATATTAAAAATTGAGAGCGGACAGGTTTTTTTATTTTATTGAAAGAAGGGGGGCAGAGTGTGAGATATTTTCGAGATGAGAGTGATTGATGAGTGAGATAGAGGGTAAGGGGGAGACTGGGCAATGTGATGGGACTCAAAGATACAAAAGGATTGGAGGGATGGAGGGAGGGAGGGGTGTGGGTGTAAGGTTTGACGTGGATTTGTACGTTGTGTGTGTGTGTGTGTTTGTCTGTGGGTTGAGGAATGAGGGGAATGGTCCTGGAATGGTGATTGGATGGAAGCCTTTCGATGTCGTTTGGGTCATAATATTTTGGGAAACCGTGACGGATGAGGAGGAGGAGGGGATGGGGACAATACAGTAAAAATTCTGATGAGGGAATACAAAATATGGATAGCAAGGAAGCAACGACGATCCATAGTGACCATTTCCCCCATCATAAAACTTATTCGAAACTGTTTTCTAAATCATTATTATTATTATTATTATTTTTCATTCACCCGGTACTAGAGTAAAAATATTTTTATTTTTTTTTCCTTTCCTTTCCTTTCCTTTCCTTTCATTTTACCCCCCTGCCAACAAAAAGGGATATAAATTTATTTATTTTTGATTTTCTTCATTTCAAAATTGGCAAGAACAAAACAAAAAACAAAAACAAAAAATTCAATCATAAAATTTCTATTAACTTTAATTTGAATTTCCCGTAATTTCCTTTTTAATATTTAATATTTACTTTAATATTTTTACTTTAATATTGTAGAAAATTTTTGTTTTGTTTCTCTTCTGTTTTGGTTTTGTATTTTATTTTATTCCAATTTGTATATTTTATTTATAAAATAGAATATGAAAGATTGTGAAAATTCAAATCAAATCAAATTAAATAAAATAAAATAAAATAAATAAATAAATAAAAAAACAAAACACCCCGGAAGTTAAACAAATACAAAACACAACACAACAAAATCGGAAATTTTAAATCATAAACCAAACAATTAAAAAAACAAATTGATAAATTGACAAACGAATGAAGAAATTGTATTTTAATATTGAATTGGTTAGGTAACGATCAGGACAGGAGCAGAATATCCTAAAATATCTGTAAAAGTGCGACGAAAAAAACCCAAAAAAAACCTCAGAACCTAAAACAAAAACAAAACAATTGAAACTAAAACAATTGCGCATTCCGGAATTGTGCACTTGCGCGGAACCACACAAAAATTTTGAATAGCCCTTGCAAAAATTTTCAATCTTTGAAAGGTTATACACAGGCGCAATGCTAAGGTCTAGGTCATTGATAAGATTCTATCATTTCACCCCCTGTCATAATTCTTAGTTACACCTTCACTGGTGGTGGTTGTGATTGTGGTGGTGGTGGTGGTGGTGGCGGCGACGCCAAACACCTGGCAATGCCATAATCTAGAATCCGATAACTCTGTGGTTTAATAGCCAAAAAAAAAAAAAAAAATTGCCCCAAAAAAACCCCGAAATTCTCACAAAATTTCATGGGTTCATGGGTTTCCTAAACTCGTCGGTCTCGAATCCTATATACTGCCGAAGAAGATCTAAATAAATTTTATTTGATATTTTTCAATTAATTTCGAATCATCTGAAAATTATGGAATCAACAAAGAGTTTTGTATACGCAAAAGGTATGAAAAATGGTTTGGTTCGAACAAAAAAATCGATCGCAGCACAATCGAAGAGTGGGTGGGGGGGGGGGGGGGGTTCGTACAGCAACAGCAGGGGAATCGGACAGCTGACACTATCCTTAGGGTGTGTTAAGTTGCGATTTCCTCTACTTTATTAATAAAAAAAAAATCCTAGAATGCGCAACTACTAACAAGTAAACAAACAAAATGTAATGTGAAGAACAAAATCATACATACTCCGGGGGATTTTATACTCCGAAGCGGGTTAAATCCGCCTGGACTGGATCAGGAAGTCACTGTCTTTCGTCTGTCCTGTGGCGGTGACCTCTTCGGAGATTTCCTAGCCCTTTACGGATGCTGAGGTGGGGTGAGAGACAATCCATTACTTTTGTTGGAAGTTGTTGGTATGAAGATAGCGGAACCACCGCGCGCGCCATTCCTCAACACCGTGTCCGGCGCATCATCTGACTTTTGAATACTGTGGCCGCATAACTACCATACCATACAAGGGAACATTTTTTTACGGTGTTCATTTACCTTCGTCATTCATATCAACATTCACATTCACATTCACATTCACATTCACATTCACATTCACATTCACATTTTCACATTCACATTCACATTCACATTCACATTCACATTCACATTCACATTCACATTCACATCCAGATCCGCATCGTCCAACACTGCATATTTTTGCGGTTTCTTCGCAATTTTTGTCACAATACAAAAATTTTGAACCTAAATTTTCCCGGTCAAAGGAATAAGTCAAACCAGTCTGTTAGTGTCAGTGTCACAGTGTCACAGTGTCACAGTGTCATTGTCATTGTCATTGGCATGTCAGGCGGTGTCTAGTTTTGGCGACCAATGAACAAAATGATTTTTACTGATCTCCTCTATCTTCCTCCCTCTTCCCACTTCCCCTTCTAATTAGCGTAACTTTTTTGCTTTTGCTTTTTTTTTTTTGAGGGGTAACGCATCCTGCTCTGTATTTTCCTCGGCATGTTCCTCGGCATTATCCTTCGTATTTTTCCGGTTCCTTCGCATCCGCCTTCATAAAAATTAGGAAGTGGAGATGCGGAAATTCAAAGATGCGAATATGCGGAGAATGCGAAAGAGGAATCATCACAGCACAACCACCAACCGCCCCCCCCCCCCCGTCATAGAAAGTCCTCTGTCTGTGTCTTTCACGGAATCGCAAAAATCCCAAAATCAATATTCGTTCGAGCATCAAAGACACAATGACGCCATCTTTATCGAATGCGATGCGACTGCGCACAATAAAAAATAACCACAACTTTCAATTACCAACCGGAGACGATTTTAGTTTTTTTTTTGTTCTAGAACTACTAAATTTTCTAACAATATTTCTATGGGAGAAACTCAGATGGTCCTATTCATTCAGAGACCAGAAATATCTGGGGGTCATTCTTGACCAAAGATTAACATATGGAACTCACACATAGAGTATGAACTCACACATAGAGTATATGACATAGAGTATGTACAAAAGTCATGCCAAGGCGAGCAGGTGAATGGTCCCATGCAGGACCTGGGGACTGATCGACGAATCTCGATGGACTGGATGTACAGGCAAATGATCATGGGAAATGACATAACATATGCAGCGGCGTTCTGGTTGAAAAAGACCGAGCAAAAAACAATTGTAAAAAAAAAAAAATTAGGCAAGATTCAAAGGCTAGCGTGTGCCTTATGCCTTAACGGGAGCAATGTGATCAACGACACCATTGGTGGTGGCTACTATGGAGTGGATAATTGATCTCTAACCTATATTCACATTGCCACAAAAAAAAAAAAAAGTGGCCATGAAGGAATTAATGGGGCACCACTACATGAAGGGATGAACGTTAGTTTATGGAGGGTAATTTAAAGGGTCATCTCTGGAGACATACAAAAAAAAACATAGAAAATATTATGCCTATGAACCTACAAAAAAACAAAAACAAAACAATTGCGCATTCCGCAATTGCGCACTTGCGCGGAACCACACAAAAATTTTGAATAGCCCTTGCAAAAATTCTCAATCATTGAAAGGTTATGCACAGGCGCAATGCGGGCGGGCGAACAACGGGTAAGGAAAGTGTCTAAATCGTTGCTAATGGGATGGATGGTGATGATGATGATGATGATGGTGGAACGGAGGAATTGGAAAACCCTAAGTCTAGATCATAGATAGGATTCTCATTCATTCCATCATCCTAAAAGGGGTTTTCTTGGTTTTCTTGGAATAGGAAATCCAATTACAGTATTATTTGTATCAGATGAACACCCATCACTAGGATGTATTCCATCAATAGTTTTACGGTCTCCTCATCTGATCATTCATTGCTCATCTACTAACTAACATTTACTAATCCAATCTAATCTAATCCATGAGATGAGATGATAAAAGTTTAAGATGATAATTGCGCATGTCTGTCGTGTGAAAGCTCAGCGCAGAGTTGTTGACCTTAAGAAGATGTTCTGTTGATTCGTTCAGAAAGTTCAGAAAATCTCAATTTGGCTCAGCCCTTTGGCCCTTTTGCATATTTGCATATAATTTAATTTTTGTTTTTTTTTTGTTTTGAATGCTTAAGGTCCCATGGATATTATTCCAGATTCCTGTATTCCCTTGCAAGAATTAGCCATACTTAAATGATCTGAAGATTGTTTTGTTTTGTGTGTGTGTGTGTGCGGGGTGTGCGGGGATCACACCATTTACGGTCTTCACAGACTTTCTATTTTTTTTTTTTAATGTTGAAGCTGTTGAAGCCGAAGCCTCCTTTGCATGTTGAAGCTTTTGAAGCAGGAGTTTTTGGGTCTTGTTTATGCAAAATTTTATTTTTTTATTTGTGCTCTCTCTGACTGCTCTCTGAATTGTTGAGTGGAATCCGAAGATTTGGTCTGAAATCACACAGAAAGATAGTATTTGTTTGAACTACTGGGTGGGTGATGAGGAGGCAGTCAAGATCGGTCAAGATCGGCCATGTTAGCATTATATTGGTAAGGGTCTGGCTTAAAACCAGACCAGTCGCCCTGGAAGTGCCTGGAGTTCACTCCAATTGCTAATGATAACCCCCCCCCCTTCCATCAGTCATTCAAAACCTTAGACTTACGCGTTTTTGGTGCCGCGGTGGGGATTAGGGAACTTTTAAGTAGAACGCTTCTACATCCACATACATATACGCATCGTCCTCCTCCACATTTTTGCGGTTCCTTCGCAATTTCTGTCACAATACAAATTTTGAAACTAAATTTTCCCGGTTAGGAAGTCAAACCAGTCTGTGTCAGTGTCAGTGTCAGTGTCAGTGTCAGTGTCGGGTCAGTGGCTGGTCAGGCGGTGTCTCTCTCCGCATCTTCCTCGGCATCTTACTTTGCATGTCCACCCGCATTTTTCCGGTACCTCCGCGTTCACCTTCGTAAAACTTTGGTGGAGGATGCGCAGATTCGGAGATTCGGAGATTCGGACATGCGTAGATGCGGAGGAGGAATAATTACACCACAACCGCCAACCGCCCCGTCAGTCGTAGAACGTCCTCTAGTCCTCAGTGTCTTTAACGGAATCGCAAAAATCGTATTCATATTCATATTCAACAATATTCGTACGAGCATCAACTTTTGATTTTTGACTTTTCACTGGAGACTTTTGACATTTTTTCTACCAATAAATAAGTTTAATTCTGCCTAATATTTTTCAATTATCGACATTTCAAAACAATTTTAAATCAACCACAACCCCCAACTCAACTCAATTTATGGGAATTCATTCTGGAAATTTCTTTGACCTTAAAACCTTAAAAGAATAGGGAATAACTTCCAAAATTGATAGGTTTAACTGGTTTTTATTTTAAAGAATTTTTTTGGGAAATTTCCCAATTGATTAAAAATCTGAAGAGCCGGCTAACGAATTGAGAAACTCTTAAGAACAATTGAATATTTATCTACAAAAATTTTTCATTTTTCAAAAAAAAAACCAAACTCCGGGATATTGACAAAAGTACAATTTTCGCATTTTCCTCCGTTCCCACTCAGAATAAATCTCAGAAAAAAAAAACCAAATCAATCCAAATAATGTATGACAAATATGAAAAATATGAAAACTAAACTAATACAAAAAAAAAAAAAATAGAATAACAGCAGATGGAAGAATAACAAAGACGACGAAGAAAAATCTCAAACAGAAAAATTATAAATGAAATTAAACATATTTTGAAAAAAAAAAAAAACAAACAAACAAATAAACTAACAAACATCTGAAAAAATTAAAAGAATAAGAAAAGAATTATTCAAATTACAAGCACATAAAAAGACATTGTAAGAAGGAGGAAAACAAAAAAAAAACCAAATAAAATAATGAAATATATAAAAGACTAATGGCTTGCAGATGTGCTGATTATTATTTAAATAATGAAAAAAAAAAAAAAATTCCCTCTCTTTTTTTTTTTTTAAAAATACTCTGCGCGCGCAACAAAATGAATGAAGATATTCTGTTTTTTTTCTTCTTTTTTTTGAAACAAACGAAAACAATATTTTTTTTTGTTACAAACAAAATCATTATAAATAAATAACAAAAAAAAAAAAACAAAAAACATTAAAAATTAAATTAAATGATGTTAAAAGAAGTAAAATTTTCTACACTAAAACAGGCGGCTACACTCAAAAAAATTCTAAAAAAAAAAAACAGCGGCGACACATTCGACAATTAAAAAAAAAAAAAATACAATCGCATTTTAACAATGTAATTTGAGAAGAAACGGCTGCTGCTGCTGCTGCTGTTATGAATACGGGATGATGTGGATTTTGATGATGATGATGATGATGATGATGTTGATGTGGTCATAAGAAATATTTCTTGTCCGTCAGAGACAAACTAAAAAAGAGATTTGATTTGAAATTTGGGAGAAATTACGGAAAAAGGATAGAAAATTCATTTTATAGAAGATCCCGAAGAAATTTTGAGAAATCTTCGCGGGGCCACAACTCAAAAACTAAGGGCTAACGCGTTCTGAAACCTATTTATTCGGATTCAGCGTCCCTTAAAACATAAGTATGCAAGTTTTCAGCCCGATAGCTCAAACTTAAAGGTTGCGGTGAAAAATCCATTTTTTTCAAAAGGGTGTACCCTTTTAAAACTTTTGGGAAATCTTTGACGGGCCATAACTCAAAAACTAAGGGCTAACACGTTCTGAAACCTATTTATTCGGATTCAGCATCCCTTAAAAGATAAGTAAGCAAATTTTCAGCCCGATAGCTCAAACTTAAAGGTTGCGGTGAAAAATCCATTTTTTTTCAAAAGGGGGTACCCTTTTAAAACTTTTGGGAAATCTTTGACGGGCCATAACTCAAAAACTAAGGGCTAACGCGTTCTGAAACCTATTTATTCGGATTCAGCATCCCTTAAAACATAAGTAAGCAAGTTTTCAGCCCGATAGCTCAAACTTAAAGGTTGCGGTGAAAAATCCATTTTTTTCAAAAGGGTGTACCCTTTTAAAACTTTTGGGAAATCTTTGACGGGCCATAACTCAAAAACTAAGGGCTAACACGTTCTGAAACCTATTTATTCGGATTCAGCATCCCTTAAAACATAAGTAAGCAAATTTTCAGCCCGATAGCTCAAACTTAAAGGTTGCGGTGAAAAATCCATTTTTTTTCAAAAGGGGGTACCCTTTTAAAACTTTTGGGAAATCTTTGACGGGCCATAACTCAAAAACTAAGGGCTAACGCGTTCTGAAACCTATTTATTCGGATTCAGCATCCCTTAAAACATAAGTATGCAAGTTTTCAGCCCAATAGCTCAAACTTAATGGTTGCGGTGAAAAATCCATTTTTTTTCAAAAGGGGGTACCCTTTTAAAACTTTTGGGAAATCTTTGACGGGCCATAACTCAAAAACTAAGGGCTAACGCGTTCTGAAACCTATTTATTCGGATTCAGCATCCCTTAAAACATAAGTAAGCAAGTTTTCAGCCCGATAGCTCAAACTTAAAGGTTGCGGTGAAAAATCCATTTTTTTCAAAAGGGTGTACCCTTTTAAAACTTTTGGGAAATCTTTGACGGGCCATAACTCAAAAACTAAGGGCTAACACGTTCTGAAACCTATTTATTCGGATTCAGCATCCCTTAAAACATAAGTAAGCAAATTTTCAGCCCGATAGCTCAAACTTAAAGGTTGCGATGAAAAATCCATTTTTTTTCAAAAGGGGGTACCCTTTTAAAACTTTTGGGAAATCTTTGACGGGCCATAACTCAAAAACTAAGGGCTAACGCGTTCTGAAACCTATTTATTCGGATTCAGCATCCCTTAAAACATAAGTAAGCAAGTTTTCAGCCCGATAGCTCAAACTTAAAGGTTGCGGTGAAAAATCCATTTTTTTCAAAAGGGGGTACCCTTTTAAAACTATTGGGAAATCTTTGACGGGCCATAACTCAAAAACTAAGGGCTAACACGTTCTGAAACCTATTTATTCGGATTCAGCATCCCTTAAAACATAAGTAAGCAAATTTTCAGCCCGATAGCTCAAACTTAAAGGTTGCGGTGAAAAATCCATTTTTTTTCAAAAGGGGGTACCCTTTTAAAACTTTTGGGAAATCTTTGACGGGCCATAACTCAAAAACTAAGGGCTAACGCGTTCTGAAACCTATTTATTCGGATTCAGCATCCCCTAAAACATAAGTATGCAAGTTTTCAGCCCGATAGCTGAAACTTAAAGGTTGCGGTGAAAAATTCATTTTTTTCAAAAGGGGGTACCCTTTTAAAACTTTTGGGAAATCTTTGCCGGGCCATAACTCAAAAACTAAGGGCTAACACGTTCTGAAACCTATTTATTCGGATTCAGCATCCCCTAAAACATAAGTATGCAAGTTTTCAGCCCGATAGCTCAAACTTAAAGGTTGCGGTGAAAAATTCATTTTTTTCAAAAGGGGGTACCCTTTTAAAACTTTTGGGAAATCTTTGCCGGGCCATAACTCAAAAACTAAGGGCTAACACGTTCTGAAACCTATTTATTCGGATTCAGCATCCCCTAAAACATAAGTATGCAAGTTTTCAGCCCGATAGCTGAAACTTAAAGGTTGCGGTGAAAAATTCATTTTTTTCAAAAGGGGGTACCCTTTTAAAACTTTTGGGAAATCTTTGACGGGCCATAACTCAAAAACTAAGGGCTAACACGTTCTGAAACCTATTTATTCGGATTCAGCATCCCTTAAAACATAAGTAAGCAAATTTTCAGCCCGATAGCTCAAACTTAAAGGTTGCGGTGAAAAATCCATTTTTTTTCAAAAGGGGGTACCCTTTTAAAACTTTTGGGAAATCCTTGACGGGCCATAACTCAAAAACTAAGGGCTAACGCGTTCTGAAACCTATTTATTCGGATTCAGCATCCCCTAAAACATAAGTATGCAAGTTTTCAGCCCGATAGCTGAAACTTAAAGGTTGCGGTGAAAAATTCATTTTTTTCAAAAGGGGGTACCCTTTTAAAACTTTTGGGAAATCTTTGACGGGCCATAACTCAAAAACTAAGGGCTAACACGTTCTGAAACCTATTTATTCGGATTCAGCATCCCTTAAAACATAAGTAAGCAAATTTTCAGCCCGATAGCTCAAACTTAAAGGTTGCGGTGAAAAATCCATTTTTTTTCAAAAGGGGGTACCCTTTTAAAACTTTTGGGAAATCTTTGACGGGCCATAACTCAAAAACTAAGGGCTAACGCGTTCTGAAACCTATTTATTCGGATTCAGCATCCCCTAAAACATAAGTATGCAAGTTTTCAGCCCGATAGCTGAAACTTAAAGGTTGCGGTGAAAAATTCATTTTTTTCAAAAGGGGGTACCCTTTTAAAACTTTTGGGAAATCTTTGACGGGCCATAACTCAAAAACTAAGGGCTAACGCGTTCTGAAACCTATTTATTCGGATTCAGCATCCCCTAAAACATAAGTATGCAAGTTTTCAGCCCGATAGCTCAAACTTAAAGGTTGCGGTGAAAAATTCATTTTGTTTCAAAAGGGGGTACCCTTTTAAAACTTTTGGGAAATCTTTGACGGGCCATAACTCAAAAACTAAGGGCTAACGCGTTCTGAAACCAATTTATTCGGATTCAGCATCCCTTAAAACATAAGTAAGCAAGTTTTCAGCCCGATAGCTCAAACTTAAAGGTTGCGGTGAAAAATCCATTTTTTTCAAAAGGGGGTACCCTTTTAAAACTTTTGGGAAATCTTTGACGGGCCATAACTCAAAAACTAAGGGCTAACACGTTCTGAAACCTATTTATTCGGATTCAGCATCCCTTAAAACATAAGTAAGCAAATTTTCAGCCCGATAGCTCAAACTTAAAGGTTGCGGTGAAAAATCCATTTTTTTTCAAAAGGGGGTACCCTTTTAAAACTTTTGGGAAATCTTTGACGGGCCATAACTCAAAAACTAAGGGCTAACGCGTTCTGAAACCTATTTATTCGGATTCAGCATCCCCTAAAACATAAGTATGCAAGTTTTCAGCCCGATAGCTGAAACTTAAAGGTTGCGGTGAAAAATTCATTTTTTTCAAAAGGGGGTACCCTTTTAAAACTTTTGGGAAATCTTTGCCGGGCCATAACTCAAAAACTAAGGGCTAACACGTTCTGAAACCTATTTATTCGGATTCAGCATCCCCTAAAACATAAGTATGCAAGTTTTCAGCCCGATAGCTCAAACTTAAAGGTTGCGGTGAAAAATTCATTTTTTTCAAAAGGGGGTACCCTTTTAAAACTTTTGGGAAATCTTTGCCGGGCCATAACTCAAAAACTAAGGGCTAACACGTTCTGAAACCTATTTATTCGGATTCAGCATCCCCTAAAACATAAGTATGCAAGTTTTCAGCCCGATAGCTCAAACTTAAAGGTTGCGGTGAAAAATCCATTTTTTTCAAAAGGGGGTACCCTTTTAAAACTTTTGGGAAATCTTTGCCGGGCCATAACTCAAAAACTAAGGGCTAACACGTTCTGAAACCTATTTATTCGGATTCAGCGTCCCTTAAAACATAAGTATGCAAGTTTTCAGCCCGATAGCTCAAACTTAAAGGTTGCGGTGAAAAATCCATTTTTTTCAAAAGGGGGTACCCTTTTAAAACTTTTGGGAAATCTTTGACGGGCCATAACTCAGAAACTAAGGGCTAACGCGTTCTGAAACCTATTTATTCGGATTCAGCGTCCCTTAAAACATAAGTATGCAAGTTTTCAGCCCGATAGCTCAAACTTAATGGTTGCGGTGAAAAATCCATTTTTTTCAAAAGGGGGTACCCTTTTAAAACTTTTGGGAAATCTTTGCCGGGCCATAACTCAAAAACTAAGGGCTAACACGTTCTGAAACCTATTTATTCGGATTCAGCGTCCCTTAAAACATAAGTATGCAAATTTTCAGCCCGATAGCTCAAACTTAATGGTTGCGGTGAAATATCCATTTTTTTTCAAAAGGGGGTACCCTTTTAAAACTTTTGGGAAATCTTTGCCGGGCCACAACTCAAAAACTAAGGGCTAACACGTTCTGAAACCTATTTATTCGGATTCAGCGTCCCTTAAAACATAAGTATGCAAATTTTCAGCCCGATAGCTCAAACTTAATGGTTGCGGTGAAAAATCCATTTTTTTCAAAAGGGGGTACCCTTTTAAAACTTTTGGGAAATCTTTGCCGGGCCATAACTCAAAAACTAAGGGCTAACACGTTCTGAAACCTATTTATTCGGATTCAGCGTCCCTTAAAACATAAGTATGCAAGTTTTCAGCCCGATAGCTCAAACTTAATGGTTGCGGTGAAAAATCCATTTTTTTCAAAAGGGGGTACCCTTTTAAAACTTTTGGGAAATCTTTGCCGGGCCATAACTCAAAAATTAAGGGCTAACACGTTCTGAAACCTATTTATTTGGATTCAGCGTCCCTTAAAACATAAGTATGCAAGTTTTCAGCCCGATAGCTCAAACTTAATGGTTGCGGTGAAAAATCCATTTTTTTCAAAAGGGGGTACCCTTTTAAAACTTTTGGGAAATCTTTGCCGGGCCATAACTCAAAAACTAAGGGCTAACACGTTCTGAAACCTATTTATTCGGATTCACCGTCCCTTAAAACATAAGTATGCAAGTTTTCAGCCCGATAGCTCAAACTTAAAGGTTGCGGTGAAAAATCCATTTTTTTCAAAAGGGGGTACCCTTTTAAAACTTTTGGGAAATCTTTGACGGGCCATAACTCAAAAACTAAGGGCTAACACGTTCTGAAACCTATTTATTCGGATTCAGCGTCCCTTAAAACATAAGTATGCAAGTTTTCAGCCCGATAGCTCAAACTTAATGGTTGCGGTGAAAAATCCATTTTTTTCAAAAGGGGGTACCCTTTTAAAACTTTTGGGAAATCTTTGCCGGGCCATAACTCAAAAACTAAGGGCTAACACGTTCTGAAACCTATTTATTCGGATTCAGCGTCCCTTAAAACATAAGTATGCAAATTTTCAGCCCGATAGCTCAAACTTAATGGTTGCGGTGAAATATCCATTTTTTTTCAAAAGGGGGTACCCTTTTAAAACTTTTGGGAAATCTTTGCCGGGCCATAACTCAAAAACTAAGGGCTAACGCGTTCTGAAACCTATTTATTCGGATTCAGCGTCCCTTAAAACATAAGTATGCAAGTTTTCAGCCCGATAGCTCAAACTTAATGGTTGCGGTGAAAAATCCATTTTTTTCAAAAGGGGGTACCCTTTTAAAACTTTTGGGAAATCTTTGACGGGCCATAACTCAAAAACTAAGGGCTAACACGTTCTGAAACCTATTTATTCGGATTCAGCGTCCCTTAAAACATAAGTATGCAAGTTTTCAGCCCGATAGCTCAAACTTAATGGTTGCGGTGAAAAATCCATTTTTTTCAAAAGGGGGTACCCTTTTAAAACTTTTGGGAAATCTTTGCCGGGCCATAACTCAAAAACTAAGGGCTAACACGTTCTGAAACCTATTTATTCGGATTCACCGTCCCTTAAAACATAAGTATGCAAGTTTTCAGCCCGATAGCTCAAACTTAATGGTTGCGGTGAAAAATCCATTTTTTTCAAAAGGGGGTACCCTTTTAAAACTTTTGGGAAATCTTTGCCGGGCCATAACTCAAAAATTAAGGGCTAACACGTTCTGAAACCTATTTATTTGGATTCAGCGTCCCTTAAAACATAAGTATGCAAGTTTTCAGCCCGATAGCTCAAACTTAATGGTTGCGGTGAAAAATCCATTTTTTTCAAAAGGGGGTACCCTTTTAAAACTTTTGGGAAATCTTTGCCGGGCCATAACTCAAAAACTAAGGGCTAACACGTTCTGAAACCTATTTATTCGGATTCACCGTCCCTTAAAACATAAGTATGCAAGTTTTCAGCCCGATAGCTCAAACTTAAAGGTTGCGGTGAAAAATCCATTTTTTTCAAAAGGGGGTACCCTTTTAAAACTTTTGGGAAATCTTTGACGGGCCATAACTCAAAAACTAAGGGCTAACACGTTCTGAAACCTATTTATTCGGATTCAGCGTCCCTTAAAACATAAGTATGCAAGTTTTCAGCCCGATAGCTCAAACTTAATGGTTGCGGTGAAAAATCCATTTTTTTCAAAAGGGGGTACCCTTTTAAAACTTTTGGGAAATCTTTGCCGGGCCATAACTCAAAAACTAAGGGCTAACACGTTCTGAAACCTATTTATTCGGATTCAGCATCCCTTAAAACATAAGTATGCAAGTTTTCAGCCCGATAGCTCAAACTTAATGGTTGCGGTGAAAAATCCATTTTTTTTCAAAAGGGGGTACCCTTTTAAAACTTTTGGGAAATCTTTGCCGGGCCATAACTCAAAAACTAAGGGCTAACACGTTCTGAAACCTATTTATTCGGATTCAGCATCCCTTAAAACATAAGTATGCAAGTTTTCAGCCCGATAGCTCAAACTTAATGGTTGCGGTGAAATATCCATTTTTTTTCAAAAGGGGGTACCCTTTTAAAACTTTTGGGAAATCTTTGCCGGGCCATAACTCAAAAACTAAGGGCTAACACGTTCTGAAACCTATTTATTCGGATTCAGCATCCCTTAAAACATAAGTATGCAAGTTTTCAGCCCGATAGCTCAAACTTAATGGTTGCGGTGAAAAATCCATTTTTTTTCAAAAGGGGGTACCCTTTTAAAACTTTTGGGAAATCTTTGCCGGGCCATAACTCAAAAACTAAGGGCTAACACGTTCTGAAACCTATTTATTCGGATTCAGCATCCCTTAAAACATAAGTATGCAAGTTTTCAGCCCGATAGCTCAAACTTAATGGTTGCGGTGAAATATCCATTTTTTTTCAAAAGGGGGTACCCTTTTAAAACTTTTGGGAAATCTTTGCCGGGCCATAACTCAAAAACTAAGGGCTAACGCGTTCTGAAACCTATTTATTCGGATTCAGCGTCCCTTAAAACATAAGTATGCAAGTTTTCAGCCCGATAGCTCAAACTTAATGGTTGCGGTGAAAAATCCATTTTTTTCAAAAGGGGGTACCCTTTTAAAACTTTTGGGAAATCTTTGCCGGGCCATAACTCAAAAACTAAGGGCTAACACGTTCTGAAACCTATTTATTCGGATTCAGCATCCCTTAAAACATAAGTATGCAAGTTTTCAGCCCGATAGCTCAAACTTAATGGTTGCGGTGAAATATCCATTTTTTTTCAAAAGGGGGTACCCTTTTAAAACTTTTGGGAAATCTTTGCCGGGCCATAACTCAAAAACTAAGGGCTAACACGTTCTGAAACCTATTTATTCGGATTCAGCGTCCCTTAAAACATAAGTATGCAAGTTTTCAGCCCGATAGCTCAAACTTAATGGTTGCGGTGAAAAATCCATTTTTTTCAAAAGGGGGTACCCTTTTAAAACTTTTGGGAAATCTTTGCCGGGCCATAACTCAAAAACTAAGGGCTAACACGTTCTGAAACCTATTTATTCGGATTCAGCATCCCTTAAAACATAAGTATGCAAGTTTTCAGCCCGATAGCTCAAACTTAATGGTTGCGGTGAAATATCCATTTTTTTTCAAAAGGGGGTACCCTTTTAAAACTTTTGGGAAATCTTTGCCGGGCCATAACTCAAAAACTAAGGGCTAACGCGTTCTGAAACCTATTTATTCGGATTCAGCGTCCCTTAAAACATAAGTATGCAAGTTTTCAGCCCGATAGCTCAAACTTAATGGTTGCGGTGAAAAATCCATTTTTTTTCAAAAGGGGGTACCCTTTTAAAACTTTTGGGAAATCTTTGCCGGGCCATAACTCAAAAACTAAGGGCTAACACGTTCTGAAACCTATTTATTCGGATTCAGCATCCCTTAAAACATAAGTATGCAAGTTTTCAGCCCGATAGCTCAAACTTAATGGTTGCGGTGAAATATCCATTTTTTTTCAAAAGGGGGTACCCTTTTAAAACTTTTGGGAAATCTTTGCCGGGCCATAACTCAAAAACTAAGGGCTAACGCGTTCTGAAACCTATTTATTCGGATTCAGCGTCCCTTAAAACATAAGTATGCAAGTTTTCAGCCCGATAGCTCAAACTTAATGGTTGCGGTGAAAAATCCATTTTTTTCAAAAGGGGGTACCCTTTTAAAACTTTTGGGAAATCTTTGACGGGCCATAACTCAAAAACTAAGGGCTAACGCGTTCTGAAACCTATTTATTCGGATTCAGCTTCCCTTAAAACATAAGTATGCAAGTTTTCAGCCCGATAGCTCAAACTTAATGGTTGCGGTGAAATATCCATTTTTTTTCAAAAGGGGGTACCCTTTTAAAACTTTTGGGAAATCTTTGCCGGGCCATAACTCAAAAACTAAGGGCTAACGCGTTCTGAAACCTATTTATTCGGATTCAGCGTCCCTTAAAACATAAGTATGCAAGTTTTCAGCCCGATAGCTCAAACTTAATGGTTGCGGTGAAATATCCATTTTTTTTCAAAAGGGGGTACCCTTTTAAAACTTTTGGGAAATCTTTGCCGGGCCATAACTCAAAAACTAAGGGCTAACACGTTCTGAAACCTATTTATTCGGATTCAGCATCCCTTAAAACATAAGTATGCAAGTTTTCAGCCCGATAGCTCAAACTTAATGGTTGCGGTGAAATATCCATTTTTTTTCAAAAGGGGGTACCCTTTTAAAACTTTTGGGAAATCTTTGCCGGGCCATAACTCAAAAACTAAGGGCTAACACGTTCTGAAACCTATTTATTCGGATTCAGCGTCCCTTAAAACATAAGTATGCAAGTTTTCAGCCCGATAGCTCAAACTTAATGGTTGCGGTGAAATATCCATTTTTTTTCAAAAGGGGGTACCCTTTTAAAACTTTTGGGAAATCTTTGCCGGGCCATAACTCAAAAACTAAGGGCTAACGCGTTCTGAAACCTATTTATTCGGATTCAGCGTCCCTTAAAACATAAGTATGCAAGTTTTCAGCCCGATAGCTCAAACTTAATGGTTGCGGTGAAATATCCATTTTTTTTCAAAAGGGGGTACCCTTTTAAAACTTTTGGGAAATCTTTGCCGGGCCATAACTCAAAAACTAAGGGCTAACACGTTCTGAAACCTATTTATTCGGATTCAGCGTCCCTTAAAACATAAGTATGCAAGTTTTCAGCCCGATAGCTCAAACTTAATGGTTGCGGTGAAAAATCCATTTTTTTCAAAAGGGGGTACCCTTTTAAAACTTTTGGGAAATCTTTGCCGGGCCATAACTCAAAAACTAAGGGCTAACACGTTCTGAAACCTATTTATTCGGATTCAGCATCCCTTAAAACATAAGTATGCAAGTTTTCAGCCCGATAGCTCAAACTTAATGGTTGCGGTGAAATATCCATTTTTTTCAAAAGGGGGTACCCTTTTAAAACTTTTGGGAAATCTTTGCCGGGCCATAACTCAAAAACTAAGGGCTAACACGTTCTGAAACCTATTTATTCGGATTCAGCGTCCCTTAAAACATAAGTATGCAAGTTTTCAGCCCGATAGCTCAAACTTAATGGTTGCGGTGAAAAATCCATTTTTTTCAAAAGGGGGTACCCTTTTAAAACTTTTGGGAAATCTTTGCCGGGCCATAACTCAAAAACTAAGGGCTAACGCGTTCTGAAACCTATTTATTCGGATTCAGCGTCCCTTAAAACATAAGTATGCAAATTTTCAGCCCGATAGCTCAAACTTAATGGTTGCGGTGAAATATCCATTTTTTTTCAAAAGGGGGTACCCTTTTAAAACTTTTGGGAAATCTTTGCCGGGCCATAACTCAAAAACTAAGGGCTAACACGTTCTGAAACCTATTTATTCGGATTCAGCATCCCTTAAAACATAAGTATGCAAGTTTTCAGCCCGATAGCTCAAACTTAATGGTTGCGGTGAAATATCCATTTTTTTTCAAAAGGGGGTACCCTTTTAAAACTTTTGGGAAATCTTTGCCGGGCCATAACTCAAAAACTAAGGGCTAACGCGTTCTGAAACCTATTTATTCGGATTCAGCGTCCCTTAAAACATAAGTATGCAAGTTTTCAGCCCGATAGCTCAAACTTAATGGTTGCGGTGAAAAATCCATTTTTTTCAAAAGGGGGTACCCTTTTAAAACTTTTGGGAAATCTTTGACGGGCCATAACTCAAAAACTAAGGGCTAACGCGTTCTGAAACCTATTTATTCGGATTCAGCGTCCCTTAAAACATAAGTATGCAAGTTTTCAGCCCGATAGCTCAAACTTAATGGTTGCGGTGAAATATCCATTTTTTTTCAAAAGGGGGTACCCTTTTAAAACTTTTGGGAAATCTTTGCCGGGCCACAACTCAAAAACTAAGGGCTAACACGTTCTGAAACCTATTTATTCGGATTCAGCGTCCCTTAAAACATAAGTATGCAAATTTTCAGCCCGATAGCTCAAACTTAATGGTTGCGGTGAAATATCCATTTTTTTTCAAAAGGGGGTACCCTTTTAAAACTTTTGGGAAATCTTTGCCGGGCCATAACTCAAAAATTAAGGGCTAACACGTTCTGAAACCTATTTATTCGGATTCAGCGTCCCTTAAAACATAAGTATGCAAGTTTTCAGCCCGATAGCTCAAACTTAATGGTTGCGGTGAAAAATCCATTTTTTTCAAAAGGGGGTACCCTTTTAAAACTTTTGGGAAATCTTTGCCGGGCCATAACTCAAAAACTAAGGGCTAACACGTTCTGAAACCTATTTATTCGGATTCACCGTCCCTTAAAACATAAGTATGCAAGTTTTCAGCCCGATAGCTCAAACTTAAAGGTTGCGGTGAAAAATCCATTTTTTTCAAAAGGGGGTACCCTTTTAAAACTTTTGGGAAATCTTTGCCGGGCCATAACTCAAAAACTAAGGGCTAACACGTTCTGAAACCTATTTATTCGGATTCAGCGTCCCTTAAAACATAAGTATGCAAGTTTTCAGCCCGATAGCTCAAACTTAAAGGTTGCGGTGAAAAATCCATTTTTTTCAAAAGGGGGTACCCTTTTAAAACTTTTGGGAAATCTTTGACGGGCCATAACTCAAAAACTAAGGGCTAACACGTTCTGAAACCTATTTATTCGGATTCAGCGTCCCTTAAAACATAAGTATGCAAGTTTTCAGCCCGATAGCTCAAACTTAAAGGTTGCGGTGAAAAATCCATTTTTTTCAAAAGGGGGTACCCTTTTAAAACTTTTGGGAAATCTTTGACGGGCCATAACTCAAAAACTAAGGGCTAACACGTTCTGAAACCTATTTATTCGGATTCAGCGTCCCTTAAAACATAAGTATGCAAGTTTTCAGCCCGATAGCTCAAACTTAATGGTTGCGGTGAAATATCCATTTTTTTTCAAAAGGGGGTACCCTTTTAAAACTTTTGGGAAATCTTTGCCGGGCCATAACTCAAAAACTAAGGGCTAACACGTTCTGAAACCTATTTATTCGGATTCAGCGTCCCTTAAAACATAAGTATGCAAATTTTCAGCCCGATAGCTCAAACTTAATGGTTGCGGTGAAATATCCATTTTTTTTCAAAAGGGGGTACCCTTTTAAAACTTTTGGGAAATCTTTGACGGGCCATAACTCAAAAACTAAGGGCTAACACGTTCTGAAACCTATTTATTCGGATTCAGCGTCCCTTAAAACATAAGTATGCAAGTTTTCAGCCCGATAGCTCAAACTTAAAGGTTGCGGTGAAAAATCCATTTTTTTCAAAAGGGGGTACCCTTTTAAAACTTTTGGGAAATCTTTGACGGGCCATAACTCAAAAACTAAGGGCTAACACGTTCTGAAACCTATTTATTCGGATTCAGCGTCCCTTAAAACATAAGTATGCAAATTTTCAGCCCGATAGCTCAAACTTAATGGTTGCGGTGAAATATCCATTTTTTTTCAAAAGGGGGTACCCTTTTAAAACTTTTGGGAAATCTTTGACGGGCCATAACTCAAAAACTAAGGGCTAACACGTTCTGAAACCTATTTATTCGGATTCAGCGTCCCTTAAAACATAAGTATGCAAATTTTCAGCCCGATAGCTCAAACTTAATGGTTGCGGTGAAATATCCATTTTTTTTCAAAAGGGGGTACCCTTTTAAAACTTTTGGGAAATCTTTGCCGGGCCATAACTCAAAAACTAAGGGCTAACACGTTCTGAAACCTATTTATTCGGATTCAGCGTCCCTTAAAACATAAGTATGCAAGTTTTCAGCCCGATAGCTCAAACTTAAAGGTTGCGGTGAAAAATCCATTTTTTTCAAAAGGGGGTACCCTTTTAAAACTTTTGGGAAATCTTTGACGGGCCATAACTCAAAAACTAAGGGCTAACACGTTCTGAAACCTATTTATTCGGATTCAGCGTCCCTTAAAACATAAGTATGCAAGTTTTCAGCCCGATAGCTCAAACTTAAAGGTTGCGGTGAAAAATCCATTTTTTTCAAAAGGGGGTACCCTTTTAAAACTTTTGGGAAATCTTTGACGGGCCATAACTCAAAAACTAAGGGCTAACACGTTCTGAAACCTATTTATTCGGATTCAGCGTCCCTTAAAACATAAGTATGCAAGTTTTCAGCCCGATAGCTCAAACTTAATGGTTGCGGTGAAATATCCATTTTTTTTCAAAAGGGGGTACCCTTTTAAAACTTTTGGGAAATCTTTGCCGGGCCATAACTCAAAAACTAAGGGCTAACACGTTCTGAAACCTATTTATTCGGATTCAGCGTCCCTTAAAACATAAGTATGCAAATTTTCAGCCCGATAGCTCAAACTTAATGGTTGCGGTGAAATATCCATTTTTTTTCAAAAGGGGGTACCCTTTTAAAACTTTTGGGAAATCTTTGCCGGGCCATAACTCAAAAACTAAGGGCTAACACGTTCTGAAACCTATTTATTCGGATTCAGCGTCCCTTAAAACATAAGTATGCAAATTTTCAGCCCGATAGCTCAAACTTAATGGTTGCGGTGAAATATCCATTTTTTTTCAAAAGGGGGTACCCTTTTAAAACTTTTGGGAAATCTTTGACGGGCCATAACTCAAAAACTAAGGGCTAACACGTTCTGAAACCTATTTATTCGGATTCAGCGTCCCTTAAAACATAAGTATGCAAGTTTTCAGCCCGATAGCTCAAACTTAAAGGTTGCGGTGAAAAATCCATTTTTTTCAAAAGGGGGTACCCTTTTAAAACTTTTGGGAAATCTTTGACGGGCCATAACTCAAAAACTAAGGGCTAACACGTTCTGAAACCTATTTATTCGGATTCAGCGTCCCTTAAAACATAAGTATGCAAGTTTTCAGCCCGATAGCTCAAACTTAAAGGTTGCGGTGAAAAATCCATTTTTTTCAAAAGGGGGTACCCTTTTAAAACTTTTGGGAAATCTTTGACGGGCCATAACTCAAAAACTAAGGGCTAACACGTTCTGAAACCTATTTATTCGGATTCAGCGTCCCTTAAAACATAAGTATGCAAGTTTTCAGCCCGATAGCTCAAACTTAATGGTTGCGGTGAAATATCCATTTTTTTTCAAAAGGGGGTACCCTTTTAAAACTTTTGGGAAATCTTTGCCGGGCCATAACTCAAAAACTAAGGGCTAACACGTTCTGAAACCTATTTATTCGGATTCAGCGTCCCTTAAAACATAAGTATGCAAATTTTCAGCCCGATAGCTCAAACTTAATGGTTGCGGTGAAATATCCATTTTTTTTCAAAAGGGGGTACCCTTTTAAAACTTTTGGGAAATCTTTGCCGGGCCATAACTCAAAAACTAAGGGCTAACACGTTCTGAAACCTATTTATTCGGATTCAGCGTCCCTTAAAACATAAGTATGCAAATTTTCAGCCCGATAGCTCAAACTTAATGGTTGCGGTGAAATATCCATTTTTTTTCAAAAGGGGGTACCCTTTTAAAACTTTTGGGAAATCTTTGACGGGCCATAACTCAAAAACTAAGGGCTAACACGTTCTGAAACCTATTTATTCGGATTCAGCGTCCCTTAAAACATAAGTATGCAAGTTTTCAGCCCGATAGCTCAAACTTAAAGGTTGCGGTGAAAAATCCATTTTTTTCAAAAGGGGGTACCCTTTTAAAACTTTTGGGAAATCTTTGACGGGCCATAACTCAAAAACTAAGGGCTAACACGTTCTGAAACCTATTTATTCGGATTCAGCGTCCCTTAAAACATAAGTATGCAAATTTTCAGCCCGATAGCTCAAACTTAATGGTTGCGGTGAAATATCCATTTTTTTTCAAAAGGGGGTACCCTTTTAAAACTTTTGGGAAATCTTTGCCGGGCCATAACTCAAAAACTAAGGGCTAACACGTTCTGAAACCTATTTATTCGGATTCAGCGTCCCTTAAAACATAAGTATGCAAGTTTTCAGCCCGATAGCTCAAACTTAAAGGTTGCGGTGAAAAATCCATTTTTTTCAAAAGGGGGTACCCTTTTAAAACTTTTGGGAAATCTTTGACGGGCCATAACTCAAAAACTAAGGGCTAACACGTTCTGAAACCTATTTATTCGGATTCAGCGTCCCTTAAAACATAAGTATGCAAGTTTTCAGCCCGATAGCTCAAACTTAATGGTTGCGGTGAAAAATCCATTTTTTTCAAAAGGGGGTACCCTTTTAAAACTTTTGGGAAATCTTTGCCGGGCCATAACTCAAAAACTAAGGGCTAACACGTTCTGAAACCTATTTATTCGGATTCAGCATCCCTTAAAACATAAGTATGCAAGTTTTCAGCCCGATAGCTCAAACTTAATGGTTGCGGTGAAATATCCATTTTTTTTCAAAAGGGGGTACCCTTTTAAAACTTTTGGGAAATCTTTGCCGGGCCATAACTCAAAAACTAAGGGCTAACGCGTTCTGAAACCTATTTATTCGGATTCAGCGTCCCTTAAAACATAAGTATGCAAGTTTTCAGCCCGATAGCTCAAACTTAATGGTTGCGGTGAAATATCCATTTTTTTTCAAAAGGGGGTACCCTTTTAAAACTTTTGGGAAATCTTTGCCGGGCCATAACTCAAAAACTAAGGGCTAACGCGTTCTGAAACCTATTTATTCGGATTCAGCGTCCCTTAAAACATAAGTATGCAAATTTTCAGCCCGATAGCTCAAACTTAATGGTTGCGGTGAAATATCCATTTTTTTTCAAAAGTGGGTACCCTTTTAAAACTTTTGGGAAATCTTTGCCGGGCCATAACTCAAAAACTAAGGGCTAACACGTTCTGAAACCTATTTATTCGGATTCAGCGTCCCTTAAAACATAAGTATGCAAGTTTTCAGCCCGATAGCTCAAACTTAATGGTTGCGGTGAAAAATCCATTTTTTTCAAAAGGGGGTACCCTTTTAAAACTTTTGGGAAATCTTTGCCGGGCCATAACTCAAAAACTAAGGGCTAACACGTTCTGAAACCTATTTATTCGGATTCAGCATCCCTTAAAACATAAGTATGCAAGTTTTCAGCCCGATAGCTCAAACTTAATGGTTGCGGTGAAATATCCATTTTTTTTCAAAAGGGGTACCCTTTTAAAACTTTTGGGAAATCTTTGCCGGGCCATAACTCAAAAACTAAGGGCTAACGCGTTCTGAAACCTATTTATTCGGATTCAGCGTCCCTTAAAACATAAGTATGCAAATTTTCAGCCCGATAGCTCAAACTTAATGGTTGCGGTGAAATATCCATTTTTTTTCAAAAGGGGGTACCCTTTTAAAACTTTTGGGAAATCTTTGCCGGGCCATAACTCAAAAACTAAGGGCTAACACGTTCTGAAACCTATTTATTCGGATTCAGCATCCCTTAAAACATAAGTATGCAAGTTTTCAGCCCGATAGCTCAAACTTAATGGTTGCGGTGAAATATCCATTTTTTTTCAAAAGGGGGTACCCTTTTAAAACTTTTGGGAAATCTTTGCCGGGCCATAACTCAAAAACTAAGGGCTAACGCGTTCTGAAACCTATTTATTCGGATTCAGCGTCCCTTAAAACATAAGTATGCAAGTTTTCAGCCCGATAGCTCAAACTTAATGGTTGCGGTGAAAAATCCATTTTTTTCAAAAGGGGGTACCCTTTTAAAACTTTTGGGAAATCTTTGACGGGCCATAACTCAAAAACTAAGGGCTAACGCGTTCTGAAACCTATTTATTCGGATTCAGCGTCCCTTAAAACATAAGTATGCAAGTTTTCAGCCCGATAGCTCAAACTTAATGGTTGCGGTGAAATATCCATTTTTTTTCAAAAGGGGGTACCCTTTTAAAACTTTTGGGAAATCTTTGCCGGGCCATAACTCAAAAACTAAGGGCTAACGCGTTCTGAAACCTATTTATTCGGATTCAGCGTCCCTTAAAACATAAGTATGCAAGTTTTCAGCCCGATAGCTCAAACTTAATGGTTGCGGTGAAAAATCCATTTTTTTCAAAAGGGGGTACCCTTTTAAAACTTTTGGGAAATCTTTGCCGGGCCATAACTCAAAAACTAAGGGCTAACACGTTCTGAAACCTATTTATTCGGATTCAGCGTCCCTTAAAACATAAGTATGCAAATTTTCAGCCCGATAGCTCAAACTTAATGGTTGCGGTGAAATATCCATTTTTTTTCAAAAGGGGGTACCCTTTTAAAACTTTTGGGAAATCTTTGCCGGGCCATAACTCAAAAACTAAGGGCTAACACGTTCTGAAACCTATTTATTCGGATTCAGCGTCCCTTAAAACATAAGTATGCAAGTTTTCAGCCCGATAGCTCAAACTTAATGGTTGCGGTGAAAAATCCATTTTTTTCAAAAGGGGGTACCCTTTTAAAACTTTTGGGAAATCTTTGCCGGGCCATAACTCAAAAACTAAGGGCTAACACGTTCTGAAACCTATTTATTCGGATTCAGCATCCCTTAAAACATAAGTATGCAAGTTTTCAGCCCGATAGCTCAAACTTAATGGTTGCGGTGAAATATCCATTTTTTTTCAAAAGGGGGTACCCTTTTAAAACTTTTGGGAAATCTTTGCCGGGCCATAACTCAAAAACTAAGGGCTAACGCGTTCTGAAACCTATTTATTCGGATTCAGCGTCCCTTAAAACATAAGTATGCAAGTTTTCAGCCCGATAGCTCAAACTTAATGGTTGCGGTGAAAAATCCATTTTTTTTCAAAAGGGAGTACCCTTTTAAAACTTTTGGGAAATCTTTGCCGGGCCATAACTCAAAAACTAAGGGCTAACACGTTCTGAAACCTATTTATTCGGATTCAGCATCCCTTAAAACATAAGTATGCAAGTTTTCAGCCCGATAGCTCAAACTTAATGGTTGCGGTGAAATATCCATTTTTTTTCAAAAGGGGGTACCCTTTTAAAACTTTTGGGAAATCTTTGCCGGGCCATAACTCAAAAACTAAGGGCTAACGCGTTCTGAAACCTATTTATTCGGATTCAGCGTCCCTTAAAACATAAGTATGCAAGTTTTCAGCCCGATAGCTCAAACTTAATGGTTGCGGTGAAAAATCCATTTTTTTCATAAGGGGGTACCCTTTTAAAACTTTTGGGAAATCTTTGCCGGGCCATAACTCAAAAACTAAGGGCTAACACGTTCTGAAACCTATTTATTCGGATTCAGCGTCCCTTAAAACATAAGTATGCAAGTTTTCAGCCCGATAGCTCAAACTTAATGGTTGCGGTGAAAAATCCATTTTTTTCATAAGGGGGTACCCTTTTAAAACTTTTGGGAAATCTTTGCCGGGCCATAACTCAAAAACTAAGGGCTAACACGTTCTGAAACCTATTTATTCGGATTCAGCGTCCCTTAAAACATAAGTATGCAAGTTTTCAGCCCGATAGCTCAAACTTAATGGTTGCGGTGAAAAATCCATTTTTTTCATAAGGGGGTACCCTTTTAAAACTTTTGGGAAATCTTTGCCGGGCCATAACTCAAAAACTAAGGGCTAACGCGTTCTGAAACCTATTTATTCGGATTCAGCGTCCCTTAAAACATAAGTATGCAAGTTTTCAGCCCGATAGCTCAAACTTAATGGTTGCGGTGAAAAATCCATTTTTTTCATAAGGGGGTACCCTTTTAAAACTTTTGGGAAATCTTTGCCGGGCCATAACTCAAAAACTAAGGGCTAACACGTTCTGAAACCTATTTATTCGGATTCAGCGTCCCTTAAAACATAAGTATGCAAGTTTTCAGCCCGATAGCTCAAACTTAATGGTTGCGGTGAAAAATCCATTTTTTTCATAAGGGGGTACCCTTTTAAAACTTTTGGGAAATCTTTGCCGGGCCATAACTCAAAAACTAAGGGCTAACACGTTCTGAAACCTATTTATTCGGATTCAGCGTCCCTTAAAACATAAGTATGCAAGTTTTCAGCCCGATAGCTCAAACTTAATGGTTGCGGTGAAAAATCCATTTTTTTCAAAAGGGGGTACCCTTTTAAAACTTTTGGGAAATCTTTGCCGGGCCATAACTCAAAAACTAAGGGCTAACACGTTCTGAAACCTATTTATTCGGATTCAGCGTCCCTTAAAACATAAGTATGCAAGTTTTCAGCCCGATAGCTCAAACTTAATGGTTGCGGTGAAAAATCCATTTTTTTCAAAAGGGGGTACCCTTTTAAAACTTTTGGGAAATCTTTGCCGGGCCATAACTCAAAAACTAAGGGCTAACACGTTCTGAAACCTATTTATTCGGATTCAGCATCCCTTAAAACATAAGTATGCAAGTTTTCAGCCCGATAGCTCAAACTTAATGGTTGCGGTGAAATATCCATTTTTTTCATAAGGGAGTACCCTTTTAAAACTTTTGGGAAATCTTTGCCGGGCCATAACTCAAAAACTAAGGGCTAACGCGTTCTGAAACCTATTTATTCGGATTCAGCGTCCCTTAAAACATAAGTATGCAAGTTTTCAGCCCGATAGCTCAAACTTAATGGTTGCGGTGAAAAATCCATTTTTTTCAAAAGGGGGTACCCTTTTAAAACTTTTGGGAAATCTTTGCCGGGCCATAACTCAAAAACTAAGGGCTAACGCGTTCTGAAACCTATTTATTCGGATTCAGCGTCCCTTAAAACATAAGTATGCAAGTTTTCAGCCCGATAGCTCAAACTTAATGGTTGCGGTGAAAAATCCATTTTTTTCATAAGGGGGTACCCTTTTAAAACTTTTGGGAAATCTTTGCCGGGCCATAACTCAAAAACTAAGGGCTAACACGTTCTGAAACCTATTTATTCGGATTCAGCGTCCCTTAAAACATAAGTATGCAAGTTTTCAGCCCGATAGCTCAAACTTAATGGTTGCGGTGAAAAATCCATTTTTTTCAAAAGGGGGTACCCTTTTAAAACTTTTGGGAAATCTTTGCCGGGCCATAACTCAAAAACTAAGGGCTAACGCGTTCTGAAACCTATTTATTCGGATTCAGCGTCCCTTAAAACATAAGTATGCAAGTTTTCAGCCCGATAGCTCAAACTTAATGGTTGCGGTGAAAAATCCATTTTTTTCATAAGGGGGTACCCTTTTAAAACTTTTGGGAAATCTTTGCCGGGCCATAACTCAAAAACTAAGGGCTAACGCGTTCTGAAACCTATTTATTCGGATTCAGCGTCCCTTAAAACATAAGTATGCAAGTTTTCAGCCCGATAGCTCAAACTTAATGGTTGCGGTGAAAAATCCATTTTTTTCATAAGGGGGTACCCTTTTAAAACTTTTGGGAAATCTTTGCCGGGCCATAACTCAAAAACTAAGGGCTAACACGTTCTGAAACCTATTTATTCGGATTCAGCATCCCTTAAAACATAAGTATGCAAGTTTTCAGCCCGATAGCTCAAACTTAATGGTTGCGGTGAAATATCCATTTTTTTTCAAAAGGGGGTACCCTTTTAAAACTTTTGGGAAATCTTTGACGGGCCATAACTCAAAAACTAAGGGCTAACGCGTTCTGAAACCTATTTATTCGGATTCAGCGTCCCTTAAAACATAAGTATGCAAGTTTTCAGCCCGATAGCTCAAACTTAATGGTTGCGGTGAAATATCCATTTTTTTTCAAAAGGGGGTACCCTTTTAAAACTTTTGGGAAATCTTTGCCGGGCCATAACTCAAAAACTAAGGGCTAACGCGTTCTGAAACCTATTTATTCGGATTCAGCGTCCCTTAAAACATAAGTATGCAAGTTTTCAGCCCGATAGCTCAAACTTAATGGTTGCGGTGAAAAATCCATTTTTTTCATAAGGGGGTACCCTTTTAAAACTTTTGGGAAATCTTTGCCGGGCCATAACTCAAAAACTAAGGGCTAACGCGTTCTGAAACCTATTTATTCGGATTCAGCGTCCCTTAAAACATAAGTATGCAAGTTTTCAGCCCGATAGCTCAAACTTAATGGTTGCGGTGAAAAATCCATTTTTTTCATAAGGGAGTACCCTTTTAAAACTTTTGGGAAATCTTTGCCGGGCCATAACTCAAAAACTAAGGGCTAACGCGTTCTGAAACCTATTTATTCGGATTCAGCGTCCCTTAAAACATAAGTATGCAAGTTTTCAGCCCGATAGCTCAAACTTAATGGTTGCGGTGAAAAATCCATTTTTTTCATAAGGGGGTACCCTTTTAAAACTTTTGGGAAATCTTTGCCGGGCCATAACTCAAAAACTAAGGGCTAACACGTTCTGAAACCTATTTATTCGGATTCAGCGTCCCTTAAAACATAAGTATGCAAGTTTTCAGCCCGATAGCTCAAACTTAATGGTTGCGGTGAAAAATCCATTTTTTTCAAAAGGGGGTACCCTTTTAAAACTTTTGGGAAATCTTTGCCGGGCCATAACTCAAAAACTAAGGGCTAACACGTTCTGAAACCTATTTATTCGGATTCAGCGTCCCTTAAAACATAAGTATGCAAGTTTTCAGCCCGATAGCTCAAACTTAATGGTTGCGGTGAAAAATCCATTTTTTTCAAAAGGGGGTACCCTTTTAAAACTTTTGGGAAATCTTTGCCGGGCCATAACTCAAAAACTAAGGGCTAACACGTTCTGAAACCTATTTATTCGGATTCAGCATCCCTTAAAACATAAGTATGCAAGTTTTCAGCCCGATAGCTCAAACTTAATGGTTGCGGTGAAAAATCCATTTTTTTCAAAAGGGGGTACCCTTTTAAAACTTTTGGGAAATCTTTGCCGGGCCATAACTCAAAAACTAAGGGCTAACACGTTCTGAAACCTATTTATTCGGATTCAGCATCCCTTAAAACATAAGTATGCAAGTTTTCAGCCCGATAGCTCAAACTTAATGGTTGCGGTGAAATATCCATTTTTTTTCAAAAGGGGGTACCCTTTTAAAACTTTTGGGAAATCTTTGACGGGCCATAACTCAAAAACTAAGGGCTAACGCGTTCTGAAACCTATTTATTCGGATTCAGCGTCCCTTAAAACATAAGTATGCAAGTTTTCAGCCCGATAGCTCAAACTTAATGGTTGCGGTGAAATATCCATTTTTTTTCAAAAGGGGGTACCCTTTTAAAACTTTTGGGAAATCTTTGCCGGGCCATAACTCAAAAACTAAGGGCTAACACGTTCTGAAACCTATTTATTCGGATTCAGCGTCCCTTAAAACATAAGTATGCAAATTTTCAGCCCGATAGCTCAAACTTAATGGTTGCGGTGAAAAATCCATTTTTTTTCAAAAGGGGGTACCCTTTTAAAACTTTTGGGAAATCTTTGACGGGCCATAACTCAAAAACTAAGGGCTAACGCGTTCTGAAACCTATTTATTCGGATTCAGTGTCCCTTAAAACATAAGTATGCAAGTTTTCAGCCCGATAGCTCAAACTTAATGGTTGCGGTGAAATATCCATTTTTTTTCAAAAGGGGGTACCCTTTTAAAACTTTTGGGAAATCTTTGCCGGGCCATAACTCAAAAATTAAGGGCTAACACGTTCTGAAACCTATTTATTCGGATTCAGCATCCCTTAAAACATAAGTATGCAAGTTTTCAGCCCGATAGCTCAAACTTAATGGTTGCGGTGAAAAATCCATTTTTTTCAAAAGGGGGTACCCTTTTAAAACTTTTGGGAAATCTTTGCCGGGCCATAACTCAAAAACTAAGGGCTAACACGTTCTGAAACCTATTTATTCGGATTCAGCATCCCTTAAAACATAAGTATGCAAGTTTTCAGCCCGATAGCTCAAACTTAATGGTTGCGGTGAAAAATCCATTTTTTTCAAAAGGGGGTACCCTTTTAAAACTTTTGGGAAATCTTTGCCGGGCCATAACTCAAAAACTAAGGGCTAACACGTTCTGAAACCTATTTATTCGGATTCAGCATCCCTTAAAACATAAGTATGCAAGTTTTCAGCCCGATAGCTCAAACTTAATGGTTGCGGTGAAAAATCCATTTTTTTCAAAAGGGGGTACCCTTTTAAAACTTTTGGGAAATCTTTGCCGGGCCATAACTCAAAAACTAAGGGCTAACACGTTCTGAAACCTATTTATTCGGATTCAGCGTCCCTTAAAACATAAGTATGCAAATTTTCAGCCCGATAGCTCAAACTTAAAGGTTGCGGTGAAAAATCCATTTTTTTCAAAAGGGGGTATCCTTTTAAAACTTTTGGGAAATCTTTGCCGGGCCATAACTCAAAAACTAAGGGCTAACACGTTCTGAAACCTATTTATTCGGATTCAGCGTCCCTTAAAACATAAGTATGCAAATTTTCAGCCCGATAGCTCAAACTTAATGGTTGCGGTGAAAAATCCATTTTTTTTCAAAAGGGGGTACCCTTTTAAAACTTTTGGGAAATCTTTGCCGGGCCATAACTCAAAAATTAAGGGCTAACACGTTCTGAAACCTATTTATTCGGATTCAGCATCCCTTAAAACATAAGTATGCAAGTTTTCAGCCCGATAGCTCAAACTTAATGGTTGCGGTGAAAAATCCATTTTTTTCAAAAGGGGGTACCCTTTTAAAACTTTTGGGAAATCTTTGCCGGGCCATAACTCAAAAACTAAGGGCTAACACGTTCTGAAACCTATTTATTCGGATTCAGCATCCCTTAAAACATAAGTATGCAAGTTTTCAGCCCGATAGCTCAAACTTAATGGTTGCGGTGAAAAATCCATTTTTTTCAAAAGGGGGTACCCTTTTAAAACTTTTGGGAAATCTTTGCCGGGCCATAACTCAAAAACTAAGGGCTAACACGTTCTGAAACCTATTTATTCGGATTCAGCATCCCTTAAAACATAAGTATGCAAGTTTTCAGCCCGATAGCTCAAACTTAATGGTTGCGGTGAAAAATCCATTTTTTTTCAAAAGGGGGTACCCTTTTAAAACTTTTGGGAAATCTTTGACGGGCCATAACTCAAAAACTAAGGGCTAACACGTTCTGAAACCTATTTATTCGGATTCAGCGTCCCTTAAAACATAAGTATGCAAGTTTTCAGCCCGATAGCTCAAACTTAATGGTTGCGGTGAAAAATCCATTTTTTTTCAAAAGGGGGTACCCTTTTAAAACTTTTGGGAAATCTTTGCCGGGCCATAACTCAAAAACTAAGGGCTAACACGTTCTGAAACCTATTTATTCGGATTCAGCGTCCCTTAAAACATAAGTATGCAAGTTTTCAGCCCGATAGCTCAAACTTAATGGTTGCGGTGAAAAATCCATTTTTTTCATAAGGGGGTACCCTTGTAAAACTTTAGGAAATCTTTGACGGGCCATAACTCAAAAACTAAGGGCTAACACGTTCTGAAACCTATTTATTCGGATTCAGCGTCCCTTAAAACATAAGTATGCAAGTTTTCAGCCCGATAGCTGAAACTTAATGGTTGCGGTGAAAAATCCATTTTTTTCTCAAAAGGGGGTACCCTTTTAAAACTTTTGGGAAATCTTTGCCGGGCCATAACTCAAAAACTAAGGGCTAACACGTTCTGAAACCTATTTATTCGGATTCAGCGTCCCTTAAAACATAAGTATGCAAATTTTCAGCCCGATAGCTCAAACTTAATGGTTGCGGTGAAAAATCCATTTTTTTTCAAAAGGGGGTACCCTTTTAAAACTTTTGGGAAATCTTTGACGGGCCATAACTCAAAAACTAAGGGCTAACACGTTCTGAAACCTATTTATTCGGATTCAGCGTCCTTAAAACATAAGTATGCAAGTTTTCAGCCCGATAGCTCAAACTTAATGGTTGCGGTGAAAAATCCATTTTTTTCAAAAGGGGGTACCCTTTTAAAACTTTTGGGAAATCTTTGCCGGGCCATAACTCAAAAACTAAGGGCTAACACGTTCTGAAACCTATTTATTCGGATTCAGCGTCCCTTAAAACATAAGTATGCAAGTTTTCAGCCCGATAGCTCAAACTTAATGGTTGCGGTGAAAAATCCATTTTTTTCAAAAGGGGGTACCCTTTTAAAACTTTTGGGAAATCTTTGCCGGGCCATAACTCAAAAACTAAGGGCTAACACGTTCTGAAACCTATTTATTCGGATTCAGCATCCCTTAAAACATAAGTATGCAAGTTTTCAGCCCGATAGCTCAAACTTAATGGTTGCGGTGAAAAATCCATTTTTTTCTCAAAAGGGGGTACCCTTTTAAAACTTTTGGGAAATCTTTGCCGGGCCATAACTCAAAAACTAAGGGCTAACACGTTCTGAAACCTATTTATTCGGATTCAGCGTCCCTTAAAACATAAGTATGCAAATTTTCAGCCCGATAGCTCAAACTTAATGGTTGCGGTGAAAAATCCATTTTTTTTCAAAAGGGGGTACCCTTTTAAAACTTTTGGGAAATCTTTGCCGGGCCATAACTCAAAAACTAAGGGCTAACACGTTCTGAAACCTATTTATTCGGATTCAGCATCCCTTAAAACATAAGTATGCAAGTTTTCAGCCCGATAGCTCAAACTTAATGGTTGCGGTGAAAAATCCATTTTTTTTCAAAAGGGGGTACCCTTTTAAAACTTTTGGGAAATCTTTGACGGGCCATAACTCAAAAACTAAGGGCTAACACGTTCTGAAACCTATTTATTCGGATTCAGCGTCCCTTAAAACATAAGTATGCAAGTTTTCAGCCCGATAGCTCAAACTTAATGGTTGCGGTGAAAAATCCATTTTTTTCATAAGGGGGTACCCTTGTAAAACTTTAGGAAATCTTTGACGGGCCATAACTCAAAAACTAAGGGCTAACACGTTCTGAAACCTATTTATTCGGATTCAGCGTCCCTTAAAACATAAGTATGCAAGTTTTCAGCCCGATAGCTGAAACTTAATGGTTGCGGTGAAAAATCCATTTTTTTCTCAAAAGGGGGTACCCTTTTAAAACTTTTGGGAAATCTTTGCCGGGCCATAACTCAAAAACTAAGGGCTAACACGTTCTGAAACCTATTTATTCGGATTCAGCGTCCCTTAAAACATAAGTATGCAAATTTTCAGCCCGATAGCTCAAACTTAATGGTTGCGGTGAAAAATCCATTTTTTTTCAAAAGGGGGTACCCTTTTAAAACTTTTGGGAAATCTTTGACGGGCCATAACTCAAAAACTAAGGGCTAACACGTTCTGAAACCTATTTATTCGGATTCAGCGTCCCTTAAAACATAAGTATGCAAGTTTTCAGCCCGATAGCTCAAACTTAATGGTTGCGGTGAAAAATCCATTTTTTTCAAAAGGGGGTACCCTTTTAAAACTTTTGGGAAATCTTTGCCGGGCCATAACTCAAAAACTAAGGGCTAACACGTTCTGAAACCTATTTATTCGGATTCAGCGTCCCTTAAAACATAAGTATGCAAGTTTTCAGCCCGATAGCTCAAACTTAATGGTTGCGGTGAAAAATCCATTTTTTTCAAAAGGGGGTACCCTTTTAAAACTTTTGGGAAATCTTTGCCGGGCCATAACTCAAAAACTAAGGGCTAACACGTTCTGAAACCTATTTATTCGGATTCAGCATCCCTTAAAACATAAGTATGCAAGTTTTCAGCCCGATAGCTCAAACTTAATGGTTGCGGTGAAAAATCCATTTTTTTTCAAAAGGGGGTACCCTTTTAAAACTTTTGGGAAATCTTTGACGGGCCATAACTCAAAAACTAAGGGCTAACACGTTCTGAAACCTATTTATTCGGATTCAGCGTCCCTTAAAACATAAGTATGCAAGTTTTCAGCCCGATAGCTCAAACTTAAAGGTTGCGGTGAAAAATTCATTTTTTTCAAAAGGGGGTACCCTTTTAAAACTTTTGGGAAATCTTTGACAGGCCATAACTCAAAAACTAAGGGCTAACACGTTCTGAAACCTATTTATTCGGATTCAGCGTCCCTTAAAACATAAGTATGCAAGTTTTCAGCCCGATAGCTCAAACTTAATGGTTGCGGTGAAAAATCCATTTTTTTTCAAAAGGGGGTACCCTTTTAAAACTTTTGGGAAATCTTTGACGGGCCATAACTCAAAAACTAAGGGCTAACACGTTCTGAAACCTATTTATTCGGATTCAGCGTCCCTTAAAACATAAGTATGCAAGTTTTCAGCCCGATAGCTCAAACTTAATGGTTGCGGTGAAAAATCCATTTTTTTCAAAAGGGGGTACCCTTTTAAAACTTTTGGGAAATCTTTGCCGGGCCATAACTCAAAAACTAAGGGCTAACGCGTTCTGAAACCTATTTATTCGGATTCAGCATCCCTTAAAACATAAGTATGCAAATTTTCAGCCCGATAGCTCAAACTTAAAGGTTGCGGTGAAAAATCCATTTTTTTCAAAAGGGGGTACCCTTTTAAAACTTTTGGGAAATCTTTGACGGGCCATAACTCAAAAACTAAGGGCTAACACGTTCTGAAACCTATTTATTCGGATTCAGCGTCCCTAAAAACATAAGTATGCAAGTTTTCAGCCCGATAGCTCAAACTTAATGGTTGCGGTGAAAAATCCATTTTTTTCAAAAGGGGGTACCCTTTTAAAACTTTTGGGAAATCTTTGCCGGGCCATAACTCAAAAACTAAGGGCTAACGCGTTCTGAAACCTATTTATTCGGATTCAGCATCCCTTAAAACATAAGTATGCAAATTTTCAGCCCGATAGCTCAAACTTAAAGGTTGCGGTGAAAAATCCATTTTTTTCAAAAGGGGGTACCCTTTTAAAACTTTTGGGAAATCTTTGACGGGCCATAACTCAAAAACTAAGGGCTAACACGTTCTGAAACCTATTTATTCGGATTCAGCGTCCCTAAAAACATAAGTATGCAAGTTTTCAGCCCGATAGCTCAAACTTAAAGGTTGCGGTGAAAAATTCATTTTTTTCAAAAGGGGGTACCCTTTTAAAACTTTTGGGAAATCTTTGCCGGGCCATAACTCAAAAACTAAGGGCTAACACGTTCTGAAACCTATTTATTCGGATTCAGCATCCCCTAAAACATAAGTATGCAAGTTTTCAGCCCGATAGCTCAAACTTAAAGGTTGCGGTGAAAAATCCATTTTTTTCAAAAGGGGGTACCCTTTTAAAACTTTTGGGAAATCTTTGACGGGCCATAACTCAAAAACTAAGGGCTAACGCGTTCTGAAACCTATTTATTCGGATTCAGCATCCCTTAAAACATAAGTATGCAAATTTTCAGCCCGATAGCTCAAACTTAAAGGTTGCGGTGAAAAATCCATTTTTTTCAAAAGGGGGTACCCTTTTAAAACTTTTGGGAAATCTTTGACGGGCCATAACTCAAAAACTAAGGGCTAACACGTTCTGAAACCTATTTATTCGGATTCAGCGTCCCTAAAAACATAAGTATGCAAGTTTTCAGCCCGATAGCTCAAACTTAAAGGTTGCGGTGAAAAATTCATTTTTTTCAAAAGGGGGTACCCTTTTAAAACTTTTGGGAAATCTTTGCCGGGCCATAACTCAAAAACTAAGGGCTAACACGTTCTGAAACCTATTTATTCGGATTCAGCATCCCCTAAAACATAAGTATGCAAGTTTTCAGCCCGATAGCTCAAACTTAAAGGTTGCGGGGAAAAATCCATTTTTTTCAAAAGGGGGTACCCTTTTAAAACTTTTGGGAAATCTTTGCCGGGCCATAACTCAAAAACTAAGGGCTAACGCGTTCTGAAACCTATTTATTCGGATTCAGCATCCCTTAAAACATAAGTATGCAAATTTTCAGCCCGATAGCTCAAACTTAAAGGTTGCGGTGAAAAATCCATTTTTTTCAAAAGGGGGTACCCTTTTAAAACTTTTGGGAAATCTTTGACGGGCCATAACTCAAAAACTAAGGGCTAACACGTTCTGAAACCTATTTATTCGGATTCAGCGTCCCTAAAAACATAAGTATGCAAGTTTTCAGCCCGATAGCTCAAACTTAAAGGTTGCGGTGAAAAATTCATTTTTTTCAAAAGGGGGTACCCTTTTAAAACTTTTGGGAAATCTTTGCCGGGCCATAACTCAAAAACTAAGGGCTAACACGTTCTGAAACCTATTTATTCGGATTCAGCATCCCCTAAAACATAAGTATGCAAGTTTTCAGCCCGATAGCTGAAACTTAAAGGTTGCGGTGAAAAATTCATTTTTTTCAAAAGGGGGTACCCTTGTAAAACTTTGGGAAATCTTTGACGGGCCATAACTCAAAAACTAAGAGCTAACACGTTCTGAAACCTTTTTATTCGGAATCAGCATCCCTTAAAACATAAGTATGCAAGTTTTCAGCCCGATAGCTCAAACTTAATGGTTGCGGTGAAAAATCCATTTTTTTCATAAGGACTGGACTTCATGAGAACCGTTTTGTTCCTCATGTGAGAATCAGTATAAAATCCCCAGCACAGTACAGTACGGTACAAAAAAACAGGATATGCTCCGCATCCAAATCGAAACGAACAAAATTTAAAGAAGAATCTGCGCACCAGGCGCCACCTGCAATGCAATCCAGTTATGATTCAGTTATCTATCTATTGAAGATTCATTTTTTTTTTTTTTTTGCGATGATGCGCACTTAAAGATCAAAAAGAGACATTTTAATTTGTTTCGTTTCGCGATTTGTAATTGCGTACGCGCAAATTTAAATGGGAGAATGAAAAAAAAAACAATAAATAAATAAAATTTCCATGATTTTCTATTATTATTATTATTATTAGTAAATCTTTAAACTGGTTCGGTTTGATTTTGCAATAAAAATTGCATTTATAATAAAAAAAAAAAAAAAATCAACTTTTTTTCTTTTTTTTTTTGTTTAATTACAAAACAAAAAAAAACAATTTTTTTTTTTTTTTAATTAACGTTGAATGTGCGTTAAATGCGTTAAATTGCGTTAAAAAAAAAAGAAAAAAAGATTAACACAAAATAAAGCCAATGAACTGTGTGAATGAGTGAATGAGTGAGTGCGTTTGAGTTTGTTTGTTTGTTTTTTTAGTTTAGTTTTTTTCTTAAATCATGTTTTGCATGTGCCTGATAAAGTGATAAATAATAATAATAATAATAATAAAAAAACTAATCATTCCACCATTTCACCATAGTCATAGTTTTTCCGCACCAGCGCAATCGCCACCATCGCCATCAACGGTTTGAGTGGTTTTTTTTTTTTTTTTTTTAGAGAAACACTCACACAATTAAAAACACTCACACACAGGCACAAACACACAGAGACACTTTTAATAATGTTAAATTAGCAAACAAGAAAAAAAATCTCAAAACATGTAACTAATCAAAATCAAAACAGAAAACATAAAAAAAGAAAAAAAACTTGTCTTTTTAAGAGGTAAAAAACCAATAAAAAACATTTTTTATTAATTAACCTAGACCAGAAAGCATTTATATGTAAGACCGGGGGGGGGGGGGACGGGCCAGCGGTCCGTGTGTAAGAGAGCAGGAAATGAGAGAGTAAGAACAAAATTGGAATTACTCTCATTTCTAGCATAATTCAATGGTAGCAATTTTTTAGCCGTCAAAACCACAAAATCATTCAAATTGTTTTGTTTCCTTTTTGGGCGACACTAGCGACATCCGCCATCTTTGGAGCTAGCGACATCCACCCCTGTTCACACACACACAAGTATAGAGTCACAAGATGCTCTCAGTCAGAGTTCGGAGGACAATCCAACGTTAACAAAAACAAAACAAAAATTTTCTCTCCGAAAAAAAAAAAAAAAATTCCCAAATTAACCAAACAAACTTCTTCAGGTGCTTCTTCCCTTCCATGGAATGATTTTCTATTAGGGAAATTTCCCAAAAATTAACAAACAAAATTCTGTAAGCTCTTCTTCCCTTCCATGGATTGATTTTATCCATTTGTGGAAACCTCTCAAATTAACAAACAAAATCCATTAGGATTTTTTATTCCATGGATTGATTTTTTTATCCTTCGGGGGATAATTTCCCAAAAATCAACATAAAAAATTCTTTATGATCTTCTCTACCATGGAATGATTTTTCTATTGGGAATATTTCCCCGAATAATTAACCAAACAAAACTCTTTAAGATCTTCTTCCCTTTCCATGGAATGATTTTCTATTGGGAAATTTCCCAAATTAGCGACAAAATTCTTTGGAATCCTCATTCTTTGGATGGATTGATTTTCCATTTGGGAAAATTTCTCAAAAATTAACAAACAAAATCCATTAGGAATTTTTATTCCATAGATTGATTTTTTATCCTTTGGAGAAATTTCAGAGAGAAATAATTAACAAACAAAATTTCCAATCAGGATCTTTTATTCCATGGACCATGAAATGATTTTTTTTTTTTTTTTGGATCAATCCTTTGAGATTTTTAATCAAACGTTAACAAAATGATTTTGATCAATTCATTAATTCATTAATTCATTCATTCATTCATTCATTACAGAGCGCATCTGGCCCATATCCTTCAAGTTACAAATCTAATGGTAACTGTAACTGATGTAACATCTAACAGAAATTTGATCCGAAAGAAAGTTACAATTTAAGTTACATGTTACACGTTCCTTAACCATTCCATTCAAGACGTCTGATATTTCCTCCCAAAACTAACCGCAAAATTATTGGCATTGACTGAGAGAGAGAGAGAGAGAGAGAGAAAGAGAGAGAGAGACAGAGAGAGAGAGAGAGAAGGCAAAATCCTTGGCATTGAGAGAGAGAGAAAGAGGAGAGAGAAAACACTCAACGATTACAGTCAAGTCAACCAACGACAGGAATTAGCATGAACCTGTTGAATCATCAGAAATAAAATTTCATACGTCTTAAAAAAAAGCCCTTCCTAGTCCGGTCGCGGTCTTATTCAATTCGAGACTAATTTTTTTTAATGTCTTTTTGTAATTTTAATGATATTCGACGACCACAACGACGACCACGACGACGACAAGGTTTAAAACCTATTCTGTGACTGTGACTTAGACACGTTTGACATTTTGCCGTTTTTTACATAATAATAATAATAATAATAATAATAGTCTTGGGAACTTGCCCGGTTAAAATTCTATGGAATCTGTGCATAAAAGTGTGGAATCTGTTAATAGAAATGTCGAATCTGTGGATAAAAACGTTGAATCCGCAAATAAAAGAGTGGAATTGGGAGATAAAAGTCTGATCTGTTGATAAAAGTGTGGAATCTGTTTATATAAATGTCGAATCTGTGGATAAAAACGTTGAATCCGCAAATAAAAGAGTGGAATTGGGAGATAAAAGTCTGATCTGTGGATAAAAGTGTGGAATCTGTTTATAGAAATGTGTAATCTGTGGAGAAAAACGTTGAATCCGCACATAAAAGTGTGGAATTAGGAGATAAAAGTCTGATCTGTGGATAAAAGTGTGGAATCTGTTTATAGAAATGTCGATTCTGTGGATAAAAACGTTGAATCCGCAGATAAAAACATCGAATCCGCAGATAAAAGTGTGAAATCTGTGGACGAAAGTTTTGAAATCTGCGCTATCTGTTGATAAACGTGTGGAATCTGTTCATAAAAGTGTGAAATCTGTGATCGAAATTGCGTTGATTCGCCAAATAAAAGTCTAATCTGTGAATGAAAGTACGAAATATGTTAATAAAAGTGTGGAATCCTCAGATAAATACGGTGAATCCGCAGATAAAAAACTTTGAATCCTTAAATAAAAGTGTGAAATCTGTGGACGAAGGTGTGAAATCGGTAGATTAAAGTCGAATCTGAGAATGAAAGTTTAAAATTTGCCCAATCTGTTGATAAAAGTGTGGAATCCGTGGATAAAAGCCATGTATCCGCAGATAAAATGTGTGGAATCTATTGATAGAATTGTGGAATCGGCAGATAACAGTCTAATATGTGGATAAAAACGTTGAATCCGCAGAAAATTGTGTGAAATCTGTTTATAGAAATGTGGAATCTGTTGATAAAAGCTTGGAATTGGGAGATAAAAGTCTAATTAGGTCTAATAAAAATTAGGAATCTGTTGATAGAAATGTAGAAATGGAAACGGCAGATAACAGTCTTTTATATGTGGATAAAAGCGTTGAATCCGCAGATAAAAACGTTGAATCCTCAGATAAAAGTATGAAATCTGTGGATGAAAGTGTAAAAACTGCGCTATCTGTTGATAAAAGTGTGGAATCCGTGGATAAAAACCTTGTATCCGCAGACAAAATGTGTGGAATCGGCAGATAACAGTCTAATCTGTGGATAAAAACGTTGAATCCGCAGTTAAAAACATCGAATCCGCAGATAAATGTGTGAAATCTGTGGATGAAAGTTTGAAATTTGCGCTATCTGTTGATAATAGTGTGGAATCTGTGGATAGAAATGTGGAATCTGTGGTTAAAAACGTTGAATCCGCAGATAAAAGTGTGAAATCTGTTTATAAAAAAAATGTGGAATCTGTGGATAAAAGCGTTGAATCCGCACATAAAAACGTGGAATTGGGAGATAAAAGTCTAAATTGTGGATGAAAATTTAAGAATCTGTTGATAGAAATGTGTAATCTGAGGATAAAAGCGTTGAATCCACAAATAAAAGTGTGGAATCTGTTGATAGAATTGTGGAATGCGTTGAAAAAAAACTATTAAATCCTCAGATAAAAGTGTGAAATCCGTGGACCAAGGTGTGAATTCGGCATATTAAAGTCGAATCTGTGAATGAAAGTACGAAATCTGTGGACAAAAGCGTTGAATCCGCAGATAAATGATTTTTTTTTTTTTGACGAATTTGTTGATAAAATTGTGGGCTTTGATTTGGGCTTACGGTACTTTCTGTTTCATTTCATTTCAATATTCATTTTTTCATTTCAAAATTTTGTGTTTTTTTCAAAACCACTAACCAAACGAACTGTTTTTTTTTTTGCCTGGGATTCCTGGGGTTTGAGACTTATAACTTGGCAAAGAAAACCTAATCAACGTCGTCAGTTAGTCAGTCATAATGGCACGAGATATTTAACCACTCAATCTATTCGGGGACTAGATCCCCGATAATAATCCGGTGAACAAAACTGGTTTGGGCACGCGACCGCACAACGCCCCTCTATCAATAGAGATACAGAGAGGGAGAGAGAGAGAAAGAGAGAGAGACACTAAGACAGATTAATAACAACAGAAATTATGATGATTTTTAACTTTTAAGTAAAAATTTCAATTCAATTGAAAAGAAAAACCAAATTTCATAAAACCAATAAACCAAAACCAAAAGCGCTTGCTCTTCTAAGTGTGTTCACACACAGGCGTATTTAAGAGTTGCATTTTATTATTATAATTATTATTATTATTATCAGTATCAGTACTTACTTACTTACAGGTGGCAAAAAGGCAATGGACAGTAGAGGAAGAAGAAGAAGAGGAAGAAGAAGAAGAAAAAAAAACTAATTTTTTATTTTTATTTTGATTTCATTAATCTTTTTTTTTTATTTTTTATTTTTTTTTCCCATTGCAATTCGCGCACAGTGCAATTTTTAACAACAACAACAACAACAAGTTATTAAAGAAAAAATAAAAAAAACAGAAAAAAAACTCTATATTTTTTTAAGATATTTATTTATTTATTTATTTATCGTACCAATAAAAAAAAACTATCTCTCGCGCAATTCACGCACGCACGTTAAAAATCTTTTTTGTATTTTTTTTTTACTTATTTTAAATCATTGCGTGATGCAGTTTTTTTTTTATATTTTCTTCTTATGATAATACTGCAAAAAAAAATTAAAAAAATACCTGAAACATTTTGCTGAATTTATTTCCGCATTTTCATTCAACGCATGCACACACAAACACAGAAACACACAAACACACAAATACATGCGCACTAACGTTTTGTTTTAATTTTGCTCAAATCGCTCGGCAAAAGCAAAGGAAAAGGCGGCGGCGCCTGTTCTGTTTTGGTCCGAAATGAAACTTTTAGGCTAGTTCTCTGGTATGCGGACGGTGCGAGTTTTTATTTTTTTTAAATGTAAAAGAAAATTTACTCGCAGGTTTTTTTACACGTGTGAATTTTTTTTTATTTAAACTTAACCCCGGGGTGTTTTGTTCCTCATCATGTAAGAACCTTTGGCCCTTTGGTGTCATACTAGAACGGCCTACTAGAAAATAGAATTATTGTACGAGGCTGGGCGCGGTCCATCCCTTAAACATACTTGACCCCGTTTGGTTGGGGTCATTGTTTTGCGCCGCCCTTCTACAGCAGTGTGATCTGACGAACAGAGCCTACGTACGAAGTATCGCAACGAACAGGATTTTAATCCATCCTGTATACATATAATAGATATGAGCTCTCAGAGTATAGTGATCAGGTTCAAATCAAATCCGGTCCGACTCCTAATAAATCTATTATTTGCCTTTTGGTTTAGGCCAAGAATTTGTTTGACTGCCCCCCCCCCCCCCCCCCCCCCCCCCCGGTACCAGTAATTCCAGTCATCCTCGCCTCGTATTGTCACAGTGTATTTTTTTGATCTACTCTATCGACTGCCGACAACGCCAATAGCGTTGTAGCGTGGCACAACTGCACAGTTGTTTTGTAAACAACGATCAACCTAATGGAGATACACTTTCCGGGAAGCCAGGCGTCGAATCAACCGTGGCCGGTTGAAAGGAGGAGGGCCACGAGAAGGAGGAGACGTGCGGCTGGCTGAAGGGATTGTGACATTGGAGGGAGTAGAACGTTCCATTGGGAGGTTCGTGCCCTTCAAATCTCCGGGGCCTGATGGAATATTTCCCGCCCTGCTACAATGGGGTAAAGAGGTCTTAGTTCCGAGACTCAGGGAAATATATGTCACCTGTCTCGCGATGGGGTATATTCCGGTAACTTGGCGGGAAACCAAGGTGGTATTTTTGCCCAAGCCTGGAAGGGGACTACTACACTGAGGCGAAGTCTTTCAGACCGATCAGTTTGTCATCCTTCCTATTGAAAGCAATGGAGAGGGTGATAGCGGATCATCTGGAAAGAACGACGTTGAGGATGTATCCCCTACATAGTAACCAGCATGCATATCAGACTGGGAAGTCAACCGAGACAGCACTGCATCAGTTGGTGCGCGCGCGCGGCTGAACACGAGCTGAACACTGGAGGAATAGCACTGACTGTATTCATGGATATAGAAGGTGCATTTGACAGGGTTCAGTTCGGAAAACTGAGAACTGCTCTGTCAAATGCGAACGGAGGGTCAGTCGGGTCGTCAGGGACTGGGTTGACAATCTGCTTGAAAAAAGGGCAATAAATATAAACTCAGGACACTCCAAACTTAGGGGAAGGGTATGCCCACAGGGGATGCCCACAGGGTGGGGTATTGTCTCCGCTACTGTGGAATCTCACTGTCGACTCATTGTTTCAAAGACTGGAGGAAATAAATGTATACACAGTAGGGTATGCAGACGACTTAGCGATGGAATGGTGCGGGGGAAGTTCATGAACACCATCCGGGATGTCATGGAAGATGTTCTTCGGGTGACGGAGGGATGGTGTGTAAGGAACACGACCTCTCCATAAACGCAAGTAAGACAGACTTAATTGTTTTCTCAAGGAAAACAAAGGGCCTGGAAATAGAACCTCTGAGACTCTTTGGATCGGAACTCAAACTGGCCACCCTGGTGTCAAGTATCTGGGTGTACATCTGGATAGGAGACTAACCTGGGGGTATCCAGGTGAGGGAGAAGATACAGAGGGCTAAGAGGGCACTACATCAGTGTAGACGGGTATGTATGGACGATGGTGGGGAATCTCGCCAAAATCGATGTACTGGATATACACAATGATGGTGAGGCCGATAGATAGTGACATACGCCTCAATTGTATGGTGGAACAAAACCACCCAAAGTACAGTGAGATGTCAACTAGATCGACTTCAAAGACTAGCATGTGTTGGTATTACGGGGGTTTTTCGCACCACGCCGACCATGGCTATGGAAACATTGCTGGGAATGCTGCCTCTGGATCTATTTATAGTAAAGACGGCGGTAAGCACGGCAATAAGAATGGTGCAGAACCCAAACGTGGCATCAGGAAGGCACCATCCACGGGCATATAAGGGTCCTGGGCCTTATTAAGGGGGGTCAGGGAACTTGCTATGCCAATGGATGGGATTAGGAGGACGGTGGTACAGGAAATGCATCACAGAACCCTCCTTGAGGACGGATCACTCCCTGAGGAGTGGGGTCGGAAACGATAACAGTCTTCACGGATGGATCTAAGAGACATGGCAGTTACGGGGCTGGGTATCACTCAGTGGAACTTGGCTTGGACTGCCAGATAAACATGGGGAACTATTCCTCAGTATACCAGGCCGAGCTGATGGGCCTAATTCATGCACTGGATGACTATATTCAATGTAGTAGGGTTGGCGTGAAGGAAATCTTTTTTTTGCCACCGCCACCGCAGGGAGGTGGTCAATTGTATGAAGGGTGGCACATTTGACTCGGCCCTGAAGCTAGAGTGTGCTCACAGGCTCAACGGGTGTTCGGCTCATAATAGGGTCACACTTGTCTGGGTGGTTAGAGGGCACAGTGATATCGACGAGAACGAAAGGGCGGATACTCTTGCAAAGGACGGGACGTCTAAAAAATTCATTGGACCGGAACCGTATACCGCAATCAGCAGGGATACGGTGAGGCATACTGTCGAGAAATGGATTACCTCCAAACATCAGGAAAGATGGAAGAAGGTAAGAGAGGACTCAGACAATCTAAGCTGACGCTGGGATTGAAAGTAGGACACACCAACAAAGGAGAGGTACTGAGCATGACGCGAGGGGCTCTTAGGAAGTTGGTGGCACTCATATCTGGACATGGAGGAGGATTCAGACATCATCTTGTAAGGATGGGAATTCTTACTGATGATGAGTGTAGACTCTGTTTGGAGGATGAGGAAACGGCTGAGCACCCCTCTTGTGTGTAAATGTCCGGCTTTGGAGAGCATAAGGAGAAAGGTAACTGGACGGTCATTCCTCCCCGAGAGTGAACTTGGACGGATGCCTTTCAGAGAGATGCTTGAAATAACGAGGGACACCATATTCGAGGAGCAATCGGGGAAACCCGAGTGGCAAACTGGATACGAGAGTCAATCGGAGGTACGAAAAGGGGCCCGAGTGGCTTGGTTCGAATATACCGAAGCCGAAGGAGGGGGTTTTAGTCAGTAGGAATCTGACACGCACCTTTTGGTGTGTCTATGCAAGATTTCCCCCTCCTTCGTGAAAAAAAAAAAAAAATAAAAACAACGATCAATGCCAGAATGTCCAATGTTTCGATCCAAATGGATTTTCGGTAGTTTTCGGTAGTTTTTTATGTTTTGAGCCTGGTAAAAGGAAAAGCTAAAACCATTAAGGAGTGACTGGGCCTCGGTTGCTGCTGCTGCTGCTGCTGCTGGAATAAATCGACGCCATCAAGCAAGTGTTTTGGAATCGGCCAAGGAATCGTCTAAGATCCATGACAGTATTGGGAGGCTCCTCATAAATTACTAATTGCTTCGAAAAAAATGTTATACTATAATATTGTATTACAAAAAAAAACCCCTGCCCCTGGGTGGCCGTCGATTGCAGGGGCTCCACACTCTCTATATTCCAATATGTCCGCCCACATCCACATGTATCCACAAAATGAGTGTAACTTTCCAATTTACCATATTCATACAGAGACACAACTCAATTTCAGTTTCAGTCCACTGGACTTTCGTCGAATACCGTAGAGCTTTGACCGTAGTATCTCTTGGGATTTCACGGCCATAAATAGATGGCGCTTTGCTATCCGATAAGATAAGAGATAAGATCTGCCTGCTACGCAGTAGATGAATAAAAATCCACATAAATCTTATATTTATATATATATATAGAGAGATTTTTCAATTAAATAACAACAACAACAACATTAAAAAAAAGGGGTTAAAAACATTTTAAAAATTAACAAAACATAAACAAAACATAAACAAAACAAAACAAACACAAACAGCTGTGTGAAGGTAAATGCCATAATTGATGAAGTGAAAAAATACCGATGATGATAATTTATTTTAATCCACATTTTTTTTCTCGACGACAAAGGAAGAAATCCTCCTCTGTGTGTTGTGTTTTTTTTTATTTTTACTATATACAGAAGACAATACACACAGAGTTGTTAAGGTAAAGGTAAAAAAAAAATAAAAAAAAAGGGGTTTAAAAATTTTTTGCTAAAAAAAGGGGTTAATGAGATATGAAAAATGAAAAAAATAATATTCACTTTAAAATTCATGATGATTGTTTATATAAATCTTTTTCTCATCATGACATGACAATTGAAAAAAAAAACCAAACAAAACAAAACAAAAAACGCTTTTTTCCTTTAAAAACCATTTGTAATCGTTTTTTATCTATCCCCGCAACTGTTCACTAAAACCCTCGCCTCCCCTTCCTCTAGACAATTTGTTCTTTTGTGCGTTTAAATGAAACAAAACAAAAATCTCCTCACCCTCACCCCTAATCCATCCATCCGACCGAACCAAAAATTACTAACCAAAAATTTATGTGCGGTCATTAGTTAAAATAAAAAATAATAACTAAATAACTAAATAAATGATAAATGATTTGTTTTTTTTTTTTTACCATCTGACGACGACGACGACGACGACAAAGAGGATGATGACGAGATGATGTCATATGTGGATGAGTTATGATAATCTATGGTACAACAACAAAAATAATTTTAAATTTACAGATAAACTTCACTAAAAACGTGATATTTGGAAACTGAAAACACAACATATGAAAATACAACGGCGACGACTAACGGATCCTACTTGAATTTTTTTTGAATTACAGCTAACTTCACTTCACTCCATTTTCACAGTTTCACGTAGTGTCAAAACGGGTATGTTAAGACGTACACAAATTATAGTGTAACTAATAACTTTTTGAGGATTTATTCCAAATAGGTTGAGGATTTATTCCAAATAGGTTAATAAAATTTATTATGATAATTCAAAAATGATGTGACTGCGCCGCTTTGCTGCCAAGGGCCTAATCATACCCAATACCCAAACCCCCCCCCCCCCCCCCCCCAAAACCTCCTGTCAATGTGCAACAATGCATCAATTAATTTTTGGTAATTTTGGTATATAAGTCACTTGTACTTTTATGGACATTTCAAGTTTTAGGTTCTTTAGTCAACAGAAGTCTAACCAACAAACAGGATATGTTTATGCCTCCTGTCCCCCGTCCCCGTCCCCCTTACAACCGCACAAATAATAATCCAACGGAATCAAATTCCGTTGGAGTCGCCAGAGATCAACAATTAAAAATTCAAAAATGACATCTCCGAACATTTAACGGCTAATTAATTTTATGGGATTTTTTGGATGGAATTGGGAAATGGAAAAATCTATAAGTAAAATATCGCCGCCATCCATCCATCCGAGAAATTACAATCCAAATAATAATCAATCAAATAATTGTCAGTCATCCTGTTCAATTTTTGACTTTGGTAACGTTACGCATTGCTAGGTAACGCAACCGGTCACCGCTCCCATTTACTTACAGCCAACCGGCGACCGACCGGCAACGGTTCTTGTTTTTGGAATTGGAATTGGGATCTTGTTTTGGGGCGCTAAGTTGACTGCCAGACAGATCGAAGGACAAACAGACAGACAGACAGACAAACAGACAAACAGACAGACAAATTTTTCTGTCTTTATCTTTACAGAGGGCGACGGAAAAATCCTGTTGAAGTACACACGGAAAAGATTTATACTAATCGCGAGCCCACAATTTTTTAATCCCGAGCCCGAGCTCTAGAAATTCCAAAAAAAAGAGTCAAACAGTCAAAACAGTCAAAAGGGTCGAGGGCGGAGGGAGATTGAGAGTAGACAAAGTAGAATAGCGGCCAAGTGGGGATATATTATAGCAAAGGTCATCTCTGTGGCTCTGTCGGACAGGTCAGAAACAAACAGAAAAATTAACCCCGATGAAGTTTGAAATGAAACTCAGAGCCTTGGCCGTGGTTTGGTTGGTTGGTTGGTTGGTTGGTTGGTTGGTTAAGGTTGGCCTGTCTGGACTGGACTGGACTGGACTGGACTGGAAAAATGGATTCAAAAAGTGAAATTCTATTGATTTTTGTATCGCGGATAGGATGTATTGTTTTTCTTTTGTGTGTGTTTATTGACCCCTCGAACATAACACTGACACATCATGACACTTTTAAACAAATCCTAATGGATTGGATTGTCATACAAAAAAATGAATTACTTAGATTTTCCCCGGTGGTTTTACGGTGGTTTTACTGTCAATTTATTTATTTTTTTTTTTGTTTTTTTTAAATTATTTATATTACAAAAAACCCTTTTTTTGTTTGTGTTTTGCGTTTAATAATTTTTCCGTCTTTTGTTTTTTTTTTTTTGAAATTGAAACATTGAGATTTTTGTTCATTATCTTCTCACCCTCCCCACATTCATTTTGATCGGGGTCGTCGTCGTCGTCGTAGTCGTTGGATGGGAGGGATGGGAGGGATGGGGATGGATGACAATTAATTTTTTTTTTTATTGTTTGTTCAAGCTGTTGTTTCGATATTTTTTTTGTTTCGTTTGTAATTTACATAACATAAAAATAAATGGTTTTTAACTAAAAATAAAAATAAAAAATAAAATCCTTATCATTGTACAAATTTTTATGCAATTATGCACTGAGGAAAATCTATGACGGGGGGGCGGGGGGGGGGGGGGGGGGGGGGTGCGCTGATGGGGCGCGCTGACGAGCGGGCGGGCAGTTGAGTTCCGAGTTCAATGGAATAAAGGGAGGATTTCGAGTAGGGAGGAAATCGGGCTGTCATAAATCCGCTCCGATAGCACGGAGTCGGACGGGACGAACGAACAGTTCAGAAACGTACATGATTCGTTGAAAACTGATGAAATTCTGATGAAACTCTGTGCTCTTAGTCTTAGTGCTCTACAAGCAATTCGTACAAGAAAAATCGCATTTTATTGATTTTATTGAAATCGTACGTGACGCTGTCGGGGCTAAAACAGTTAAAAATCAATTTTTACAAACACTCAAACAGTCACAATAAGTTTTATTATTTTCATCCCTCATAACACACCGGGAAGTTTTAAAAAAAATTTTGAGATACTTTTTACGTACTTCACGCGCATCAAAAGACCTACCCATGCGACGAGCCCTGTTTAGCCCCTGTAAATTACCAAATGACATTCATGCGCGCGCGCGCGCGCGCGCGCTCTCCTTCAACACCGCCATTCCATACTGAATAGGATTCATTGACTTCTCCCTCCCCTCCCCCCGTCCCAGTCCGCGTCCCAGTCCTTAACAAACTTAATCAGTTTTCAATCGGCCATCCACCACCACCACCAAGTCTTCGGAGAGATATTAAAATTGCCATATAGCAAGTTTGTTCCCCCTGAACATAGGTCTTAAAGTCTTAATGATGATATAGCACAAAAAAAAAAAAAATAAGCTTAGCGGGGGTCCACTTTATCCAGAAAATTTTAATCGAATTGATCCGACCGATCGACTGACCGATCGACCGACCCTATCCCATTCCAAATCGATTTCTTTTTGTCACCGTGTGGGTTCCCGCGGGTTCTTTTCATCATCCCCGTTGAGGATAATTACGGTCGCGGTAGTCGCTGCCTACCGGTAAACCGATCATATCTCTTCGTGTTCTTTTGGTGCAATGAGTCTGAGCTTTCTGAGCATCTGCCATCTGCCCCGGAGGATCCCAGAGGGGTTAATTCTGCCAGACAAAACACACGTCAATGTTATACGATATCGTAATACGTTCCGCTGTGTAATTTTGTTAATTTGATCCTAGTTCTTCTTTTCGTTCACCGAACACTCATTGGGCAAATTGCCCCGCGGGCACTTCTATTTGATGGTGCCCAGTCTAGTCTATTTGATGGTTCTATTTGATGGATCTTTTCAGATTTAATGACTACCAATAAAACCTTCTTCGGGATTTTCTGGATGATCGCGCGCGCGGGCGTGAAGTTCTCTGTTTTTGTTCTCGATCGATTTTCTCATCGGGTTGTTTATCGGCACAAACATCTCTGAATGCAAAACTGAATGCCGTGAAATTGTGGTTTTTTTGATATCCGGATGGCTTCGGGGTTTCGGGAGGGCTGGTATCGCTGGTATACGGGATAAAAAAAAATATCTGTTCTATCGGGCGGCGACGGATAACAAACAATTAATGAAGTCATCAATTTGACCCAGAAAACATAATAAATAGTCAGAGAAGATCTACTACTCTCTACTACTCAACTAATCAAGCCGACCAGCCGGTCTAGTAGGGTGTACTCTGAAGGTTGTGTCTGCCTGTGGGTTAAGAAAAATGAGAAAGAGAAAGAGAGAGAGAGAGAGAGAGAGAGAGAGTGAATATTCTTTTCCAAAATAGTCAGACGCAGCCCCGTCGCCAAATCACTCTAAAAAAAAAAAACGGTTCAAACAGGACAGATACTCTAGTAGGCTCTGTCACACTGACACTGACACTGACACCGATGACATGGACACCTGCAGACCACATCTATCTATGTGAATGTTAATGCGCATGCGAAAACTATACATGTCAGGTCTAACTCTGACTCCGGTCAATCCGGTCAAGGGCCATTGGTAAAATGAATGCCAAAGAAAAACTTGACCGCAACCAAACTAAATCAAAGTGCTTACCTTTCTAAGCAGTGTTATTTTAATTCCCTCCACAATTTGGAAAATTATTTTCTTTATTTAGATTTAGTTTATTAAAAACAGACAACACGCACACAAAAATTAACAGCAGACCAGCAGTCAAAAAAAAAAATCTCATCAATTTCAATAACCATAACAATAACAATAACAATAACAATAACAATTAAAATAGAAAAAACCATTTCGAAATAGATCAAAGCAAAGCGATTCAAATATTCAAATTAAAATTCTATACGGATTAAGTATATATAATATATAAGATTAACTAAGTCTTATGGAAAGTGGAAAGGAAAGGAAACGCCACAAAAACACAAAATAATAAAATTAATGGGGTTCTTTTGCTTTTTGTTTATTCTTTGAAATCTTTTAATTGATAATTAAAAAAAAAAAACCAAAAACCCGAAAAAACAAAATTCTAAAGGTAATTCTAAATTACATTATAATATTTGGTGGAAATTTGAAATTCAATTTTAATTTTAAGATGTTTTTTTTTTTTTTTTTTTGAGTGTGCGCGCGCACGCATTCAGTGAATTTGAATGAATTGCTTAAATCCCCGGTTTTTGTTTGGGGGGGGGGGGGGGGTGGTTAGTAATTAAAGAAAATTTTGGGGAATTCGTTGTCCGGATGCGATCTCGCTCACAAAAAATCACGGAGTTGAATTCTATTAAAAAAAAAAAAAAAACCAAGATCAAATTCGGATTCAGGCGCCTTGCGGTAAAAGCCGAATTCATCTAAAATTTCCATAAGTCCATGAGATTTTATCAGATCCGTCGTCCATCGAAACGTCGCAAAAGTGCGGAGTACAAAAAAAAAAAAAAAAAAAGCAGCGATTCAGCGGATCCGATTTTACTTGTGAAATCTTCGCATTTTTTTTTTTAAACAGGCTGAGGCGGAGGCGGGGCCCTATAAAAATCCGGACAGGGGGGATTCAAAGTATAGGAAAAAAATCTTTATCAGGTCATAACCCAAAAAAAAAAAAAAAAAAAAAAACCAATGGGTTGAATCCTGATGATTTATAAACCATGATAACTAAAGGAGGGGACACCACCCAAAAAACAATGAGGTGTAGGCTGGATCGATTACAAAGAATGGCATGTGTGGGTGCTTTTCGGGTGCTTTTCGCAACACGCCGACTATGGCCATGGAAACATTGCTGGGGGGATTACTGCCCTGTGGATATATATTCATTATAAAGACGGCGGTAAATACGCGGGCAAGAAGAATGGTACAAAACGAAACATGGTATACCATAAAGGCACCATTTATGGGCACAGAAGGATCCTGACTCTTGTCAAGGGAGTTATAGGGAACTGGACATGATGCCAATGGATGGGATTAAGAGAGTTATGGTACAGGAAATGTACCATAAGATAATACTCATTCATAGATGACGGATCACTCCCTGAAGTGTGGGGAGGTCGGAAACGGTACAAAAATCTTCACCACGGACGGATCTATGAAAAAAATGGCAGCTTCGGGGCCGTTTCGGGTGTACTACTCGATGGAACTTGGTTTGAACTTGGTCAGATAAACATGTGGAGTTATGCCTCAGTATACCAGGCCAGGATACGATGGCCCTAATTTGATGCGCCTGGACCATGTTCAGGGCAACGGGGTGTGCGGTAAGGAAATCCTTTTTGCCACTGATTGAACGAAGGAACTGGTAAGGTGTATGAAATATGGGACGTTTGATTCATCCCTGGCACTGGAATGTGCTCACAGGCTTACTGAAGAGTGTACGACCCAGAATGCGGTCACACTGGTTTGGGGTCAGGGGACATAATGGAATCGCCGACGGGAACAAAAGGGCGGACGCTTTGGCAAAAGGCGGAACGGCGACCAATAAGTTCGTTGGACCAGAGCCAACAGAAGTACGGCGAGGGACATAGTCGAGAATTGGGCCATTTTCGAACATCAGAAAATGGATGGAAGGAAGTTAAAAAAAGGACTCAGACAGTCAGACAGGATGACACTTGGGCTGAGAGTAGTACGAAACACCAATCTCGGGAGGTTCTTGGAATAGGCACGGGGGGAACTCTCAGGAAACTGGTGGCACTCACATCAGGGCATGGAGGCTTCAGACATTATCTTGTGGGGATCAAAATTCTTACAGATGATACATGCAGAATCTGCCTAGAGGATGAGGAAACGGCTGCGCATATTTTGTGCAAATGTCCGGCTTTACAGAGCATACGGATGGGGGTGACCGACCGGACACCGGTTCATCGCAGAGAGCGAGCTGGGAAGGATACCCCTTAAGGAGATGCCTGAGATAACGAGGGACACTATATTCGATGAGCAATCCGATGAGGAGACCTGAGTGGCAAATTGAGTAGGTGTCAATCGGAGGTACGAACGAAAAGGGGCCCAAGAATGGTCTGATTCGAATATACCACAGCTAGCCGGAGGAGGGGTTTTAGTCAGTAAGAATCTAACACGACGTGTCTTCGGACGTGTCTATGCAAGATTTCCCCCTCCTTCGTTAAAAAAAAAAAAAATAGGAGCGGACAATATAATTGGGTGGATACTAGTGGTGGGGGGGGGGGGGGGTGGCGGTTACAGTTTGTCGTTTGCCGAATGTGTGGTAGATGAATGGATGGATGTAGCATGCATGGTTGGTATAAATTGGATGAAAGAATAGAGGGCGCCGGGGTAGTAGATAATGGGATGCCGGGAGAGTATTTTTGAGGACGTAGGCTGCGACGAGGAGGTGGTATTCTTTTTGGGTGGACCTGATCAAAGCGGCCTTTGATATAGTGGACAGATGTGGTTACTGTGGTGTAAGTTGTTTGGAAGTGAGGTGTCCAGTAAGATGGTGAGGTGTATGTGAGACGTGGAATTAAGGGAAATTCGGGGTATTTTAGGTTAGGTGTGTGAGGCACTTGTATGATGAAATTGGAGGTGGATTATGGATTGCGGGAGGGAACATAAAGATTTTGGCGTATGCGAACGATATTTTGTGTGTTGTTTTTTTTTTTTTTTTTTTTGCCGGATAATGTGAGGACAATGCATGAGGTATTGATTGGGAGAGTTTGGATAGGTTGGATTGTAAGAGATGGAAATAGGGAGGTAAACTTAAAGTAAATCAAAAAAGGATGGTTGGTATTTGGGGTATTGGGGTAAAGGAGAGATGAGGAATGAAATGAAATGTGGGGAAAATGAAATGTGGGAAAGATGTAGAAGGGAGGTAGAAGGGGTCGGGAGATATTAAAAATATACTTATGGGAGTGAAAATGACGAATGGAGGAGGGTCGCATGGAGTACGCATAAGAAAAGTTAAGGTGTTGGAGGCAAAGGCGGGGGTGGGGGGTGTGATGACAACGACCGAATGTGGGTGTAAACGGAAAGTTAAGGGTCCAACGATTAAGGGTTTTTAAGAGGAGTATCAGATTAAGTTATGGTTATGGTCAGGTATGGGTGAAGTGAAAAGTTGAATGAGAATATGGATAAAATTTGAGAGGTATGAGAGGGCGTTTGAAGAGAGAATGTTTTGGTTGGTTGAAAAGGACGTGCTATGAGAGTTATAGAGAGATTTATTATTATAGGAATTGGGGATGTATTGTTTTGTGGATTGCATGTGAGATTCATATGGTACGTATGTTGGATAAGGGTGGTGGTGGTGGTGGTGGTGGTGGTGAGAAATATTTTATGGGACACATGGTGGAGTTGAAGAATTGAAGGGTTGGATAACGGGGGTGGAAAAAATTGGGCGGAGGGAGGCAGTGGAAATGCACTGGAATTGGGAGTCAACGGATGTGTAGATTATTGGAGATTAAGAGCGGAGGTGTTGGTCCTTACTTATCCTGCTAAGGTCGAGGATAAGTGTATATTGGATTTGATCAGAGAGAGAGAGAGAGAGAGAGAGAGAGGAAAGAAGAGATAAAGAAAATTTGGGAGTATCCTAATGGGTTAAAATGGGCAGGGAGGCAGGGGGGGGGGTGCAGGGAAATTTTTTAAGAGGGCAATTTGAGGTTTGACGAGATGAGAGTGATAATGAGAGAGTGAGGGGAGATGCGATGGGATTGAATGCAAGAGGCTATGGGGGGGGGGGGGGGGGGAGGGCACAAAAAAATATGGATGCGTACATTATCAAAGAACAGCGATCTCGATCAGGATTTGACCAGGGCTGTCCACAGAACGGCGATGTCGACCCGTATTTGATCAGGGCTGTCCACAGAACAGCGATCTCGACCAGGATTTGACCAGGGCTGGCTACAGAACAGCGATCTCGACCCAGATTTGATCAGGTTTGGCCACAGAACGGCGATCTCGAGCCAGATTTGATCAGGGCTGGCTATAGAACAGCGATCTCGACCAGGATTTGATCAGGTTTGGCCACAGAACGGCGATCGTGACCAGGATTTGACCAAGGCTGGCTACAGAATGGCGATCTCGACAAGGATTTGACCAAGGCTGGCTACAGAATGGCGATCTCGACAAGGATTTGACCAGGGCTGGCTACAGAACAGCGATCTCGACCCAGATTTGATCAGGTTTGGCCACAGAACGGCGATCTCGACCAGGATTTGACCAGGGCTGGCTATAGAACAGCGATCTCGACCAGGATTTGATCAGGTTTGGCCACAAAACGGCGATCTCGACCAGGATTTGACCAAGGCTGGCTACAGAATGGCGATCTCGACAAGGATTTGACCAGGGCTGGCTACAGAACAGCGATCTCGACCCAGATTTGATCAGGTTTGGCCACAGAACGGCGATCTCGACCCGGCTTTGACCAGGGCTGGCTATAGAACAGCGATCTCGACCAGGATTTGATCAGGTTTGGCCACAAAACGGCGGTCTCGACCAGGATTTGACCAGGGCTGGCTATAGAACAGCGATCTCGACCCGTATTTGACCAGGGCTGTCCACAAAACGGCGATCTCGACCCGTATTTGATCAGGGCTGTCCACAGAACAGCGATCTCGACCACGATTTGACCAGGGCTGGCTATAGATCAGCGATCTCGACCCGGCTTTGACCAGGGCTGGCTATAGAACAGCGATCTCGACCAGGATTTGATCAGGTTTGGCCACAAAACGGCGATCTCGACCAGGATTTGACCAGGGCTGTCCACAAAACGGCGATCTCGACCCGTATTTGATCAGGGCTGTCCACAGAACAGCGATCTCGACCAGGATTTGACCAGGGCTGGCTACAGAACAGCGATCTCGACCCGACGGATTTGATTTATATGGGGGTAAAAGAAACGGGTTGGGTTCATTTAGGGTAGGAGGGATCCGGTGTTTGAAGCTGTATGAGGATTAAATTGATCGAATGGAGTAAGAATGTGTTGTTAAAGGAGGAGGTAGAAGAAGCGCTGTGTTCGAGGAGGGACTGGAAGAAAAAAAATGGGGAGCTGCTTGGATGCACAGAATGTTGTTGCAGGTGTATTATTGGCGATGGAGAGATAGGATAGGGAAAGTTTGGTGAAGGAAGTAGTATAATGAAAGATAGGTGAGGAAGTAGATGAGACTCGGGGCTACAAGACTCGGGGCCAGGCCTCTAGGTCGAAGTCGTTTATTTGTTGGTTTTTTTTTTGTTGTTTGTTATGTAAATGTAATAGATTAAGGCAATGTTAATAAAAAAAAAAAAATAAATAAAGGATTAAAATTTAATGATGTGCAATTTAAAAACCAAAAAAAAAAAAAAAAACAATTCAAATTTCAATCTCTTTTCATCCATCCCTTCCGAACCCCCATCTTCATATATCAATTTAATAAATTATACAATATCCATAAAAATAACGCCGTTATTTATGCAATTTTATTTTAATGAGTTTTTTTGTTTTGTTTTGTTTTGTTTTGTTTTGTTTTTTTGTTGGGTTAATCTCCGACCGTCAAAATAATCATATCATAATATAACATAACAATCACACAAAAACCATAACAATAACAATAACGACGACAACGACGACGACGACGTCGACACTTTTAAATATTACGTATTGTATAAAAATTATGTAAATAAAATGAGGAGGTTGGGGTGTAATGAAATAATAATGATGATGAATTTCCTCTTCTTAATCGTCGTCTATATACCAAAAACACTGACAAAACACAATTGCAATAAAACGACACACAATTATAACGAGACGAGATGTAAAACACATTTTAAATCATCATTTTAATTCCCTAATTCAATACACAAATTAACTAATATAATACAACATAAACATATGATATGATATGATATGATAATTAGTAAAATCGCATTTGCTGTGGTTTGCAGTGTTTAAAAAGCACAAAATCCCCCAAACCACATTTCATTTACCATTTTACCATTTGCAGTCAGTAAAACACACTGACACCGCAGAAAACGTACAAATTTCAGATATTCAGATATTATTTTAAAGTATTTTTGGATGACAATTGTTGAAATTTGTGTATCATATTTAACGTATTATATGTCATTTGTTTTGTTGTTTGTTGGTTTTGTGGTTGTTTCAAATTAATTTGATATTATATACTAGATTAAATTTGTTGAATTTGGGGTTTGTTGGTTTGTTGATTAGTTGGTTGATTGGTTGATTGGTTGGTTGGTTGGTTGTGGAGGGAAATTGTAGAATAGATGGATAAAAATGGATAAAAATTTGTAAGAAGGATAGATGATTTAATACATATTACATTTTTTTTTTTTTTGATTACGTTTAACAAACGATTATTTTAAGGTTTTTCTGATGTTACTCGTTTTAGCACACGTTCCAACTTTTCCCATATAAATATCCAGAAAATTAGAAAATTAGACGATGAATTTCGGTGGTCATTCCACACACACACACACACACACACACACAACCCGGAAAGAGAGAGAGAGAGAGAGAGAGAGAGAATTAACCAATGTACACGGGCTGGTAGCTGATCCTTATTTTAACAGGATGTTTTGGGTGTGACGGACGCACACAGGAAACGCCGAACAGGGCCCGAAGGTCCACTTCTACTTCATCTTTCCACCTACAATTCAAAACAATCAATCCACCTGGCTTGATGTCCAGCAGCATTTTTTTTTTTAAAGGTATACGATCGCCATCCATGCATTCACAGTACCAGCACATGACCAAACATGACACCGGCTCAGGCTCAGGCTCAGCCAATCTTAATGAACCGAACGATGTCGATGGGTTCGGTATCGGTAATTTATTTGAAAGTTCGAAATCGAACCGCTGTTACGCCACCTTTGTCCCTTTCCTTTGTCGATGGTCCGTCCGTCCAAAGATGAGACGTAGTATTTTCTTTTCGAACCCTCCAAGTCCAAGCCTGTGTTCGTTGGCCTGTGTGTCATGCACCGGCACGTTTTCAGAACCGTATAGGTGATGTTTGATGTTTGACTTTTACTTTCAATGTTTTTGTCTCATAATGTCTTCGAGAAGAAGAACACGAATCTTTCGTAAATCGTAAAAGGCCTTGCTGTTGTTTCCTGAAGCAATCCGGGATTGAACTTCTTCTTCATCGGCTATATTATTATTTTCACTGTTTCACTGCTGCTTCCAGCAGGTAGGTAGCCGGTAACCTGTCCGCCGTTTCATATGTGTTCTGACCAATACTGATACTTTGCTTTGATGGTGTTGTGGCGCCATAAACCTACTGTTTGTTGGTGTTTGGTGCGATCATCAAATACTTGGTTTTCTCCTCTCGTTTACCCTTAATCTCGTAATCCCATTTCCGTGAAGGTTCACGTTCCTGAACAGTAAGAACGCACCCATCCCATACTTCTACCCACTTCGTAAATGTCATCATCGGCATTGAACAGATTGAACGTAAAAATAGTGCTGGAAAATTCGTCATCAACTAACCAATCAATAGATTTTTGACTTATTTTTTTTTGTTTGTCTTTGTCTTTTGACTTTGTTTTTTTTTGCTTGATTGCTTTACTAGTACTTAAAAAATTGAATTGAATTTTTTTTTTTTTTTCCATTATTTATAAATAATAAAATCATCAAATCAAAAAACAGTAAAAACAGAAAAATAAAAAATAAAAAATAATGAAACGTGAAAAACTAAAAGTGGAAAATAAAAAAAAAAGTGTCTCACCATCTGGTTTTTGTCAAATTGCGGTTTATGTAAAAAAAATTAAAAATTAAAAAAAAAAAAAAAACAAAAACCCCGAACCGAAAGATTTAAGAGATGAAGAAGAAGAAGAAGAAGAAAAGAAGTGAAATTAGAAAAAAAAAATTAAATTTTTCTTTCTTTCTTTTCTTTTTTTTTTTTTACATATTTTTTAATTGTTGCCCGTTAAGTTTGGTTTTTTTTTTTATGGTGTTTTTTTTTCATATTACACCCAATCATGCACCGATATTACACCCAATCCTAATCCCAATCCCAATCCTCAACTAAACTAAACCTAAAGTGAGTGTTGTTTGGTAAAAAAAAAAAAGCTCTGTTTGAGTTTAAATACAAAGTCGTCCACATCGTTCACTGTTTGGGGGTTTCGATTGAAGGTTCAGTTGTAGTAGAAATTTTCATTACACCATTTACAAAACGTTCACCAATACCACGTCCATTCACCATAGACTCTACACCGATCTCACTCGGTTGTGTTTTTATTTTTTTTCGGTGTGTTGATTTCGGTGGAAAAATATGGAAATAAATAACCAAACACTACTCCGCATATTTTGTGTTCACATTTCATACACACACTTGCACTGACTGATACAAACAAAAACACGACGGTGGAGTTATCCAAAAAAAAACCAAAAAAAAAAGCAAAAACCTTGACGGTATTTGAACGGTGTTTGGTTCATTGATTGCTGGTGTTTGGTGTTTGGATGTTTGGATGTTTGGTGTAGTTCAATTGATGGTGTGCTGATGAAAAAGAAATCGTCATAAACTTTTTTTTTCTAATTTGTTGATTTTTTTTTTTGTTTAGTTTTTAATTTTTTTAGTTTTTTTTTTGGTTTTTTGGTTTTTTGTTTTTTTTTTTTTTTTTTTTGTTACATTTCTTTCATTTCCTCTTAATGAGTGATTTAAAGCATTTAATTTTTTCAAAAAACAAAAAAAAAAAAAAAAACAGTTCAAATAACAAGAGGAAAAAAACACAAAAAAAAAAAACACAAAAAAACAAAATCAAAAGAAATATTCCAAAAATGAGGCAAACAAAAAAAAAAAAGCAACTAAAAAAAAATTCAAAAATGGGACTGTTGTCTGTTACAGTAGAACAGAAGAAAACAAAAAAAAGAAAAATTCGCTCTTAAGACAATCACACACACTTGACTGAACTCACTGTGGATGTCACTCTGGACTGGATCTGAACATTATCTGAAACAATAACAATTGGGAATTTTGGGAACTAACCCATCAAGGAAGGCACTGGTGCGGGAATATATAACACTTCGTTCAATAATGTGTGTGACTGACACATAGATGGCGTCCCTAGAACTAAATCAATATTTTTTTTCGCATTTGGCAACCTTTTTAGGCTTACTGTCAACATCATATGTTAATCAGATCATTTGTTTACAAGTTACAGTGCTATAAGTGACGCTATTTTTGTGTTTTAAAAAAAAATGAATTCAAAGCAATTCCGTGTGCTGATTTATCATTGTTTTTTAATGAAAAAAAATACTGTTCAATGCCAGGAATGGCTTGAAAAACATTACTCGGACTCTGCTCCATCAAAAAGAAGCATTTGTTATTGGTATGCCGAATTCAAACGTGGTCGTACAGACACCGATGACATTCCATCTACTGGAAGGCCAAATGACGCTGTTATTCCGGAAAACGTTGAAAAAACACTGAAAATCATTATGTCCAACCGTAAAGTGAAAGTGAGGGAGATTGCTGACATTCTGAAGATATCAGCAGGCAGTGTACAAACCATAATACACGAACATTTGGGTATGAAAAAGGTGTGTTCCAAATGGGTGCCGCGTTTGCTCACACCGGAGCAAAAACAACAACGAACCGATGATTCAAAGAGCTGTTTGGACATGTTTACGCGCAATAAGTCGGAGTTTTTGCGACGGTACATCACAATGGATGAAACATGGATCCACCATTTCACTCCAGAGTCAAATCGGCAGTCTGCTGAGTGGCATGCAGCCGGCGAAAGCCGCCCAAAGCGACCAAAGACGCAGCAGTTGGCTGGCAAGGTTATGGCGTCTGTATTTTGGGATGCGCATGGAATAATATTCATCGACTATCTCCAGAAGGGGCAGACCATCAACAGCGACTATTATATAGCGTTATTGGAGCGTTTGAAAGTCGAAATCGCAAAGAAACGGCCTCATATGGCGAAGAAAAAAGTGTTGTTCCACCAAGACAATGCACCGTGTCACAAATCAATGAAAACGATGGCAAAATTGAACGAATTGGGCTTTGAATTGCTTCCCCATCCACCGTATTCTCCAGATTTAGCCCCCAGCGACTACTGGCTCTTCGCAGACCTCAAAAGGATGCTCCGTGGTAAGAGATTTGGCTCAAATGATGAAGTAATCGCCGAAACTAACGCCTATTTTGAAGGCAAAGAAAAATCGTTTTACAAAGGCGGTATCGAAAGATTGGAAAAGCGTTGGAATGATTGTATCTCCCTAAAAGGGGACTATCTTGATGAATAAAAACGAATTTTGGCAAAAAAATGTGTTTTAATTAATTAGTCACACACATTATTGAACGAAGTGTTATGGTCCCATCAGTGTTCTATCAGTATGTCTATCAGTATGTGGAGGTGCAAATGCATTCCAAGCGGATATATATGCGATCAAAACGGCCACGGAAATTAAGAGGTGAAATCGACATGAATGGTATTCGTGTCAATATAATTTCGGGAAATCAACTGTGGCTGTGTCTCGGCACTCCAACAAAATACGTTCAACTCCATAAGTTGGTCCTCGAATTGGCCCATGAATAAGTCCTAAACAACGGGTTGGCAAACAGAGGCGGTAAGGTAAAAGTCATCTGCCGGATGCCGGCAACGGCATGGGAGCACGATAAGAGCACGAGGGACGCGGAAAAACTACCACAGATGGGGGGGGGGGGGGGAAGGAAAACCATATATTGCCAACCATTTCCCTTCTGTTTCGGTTTACAAAGGCAGACTGAAATGGAAACAATCGAGAGAGGTGGTCCAATGGCAAAAAAAAAAAACTAAGGGAAACTGGGATAACATCAGGGGGGCCAATTAAGCATTCAAAAAAAAAATTTATAAACTTAAACACAAAAATAAGAGCTGAACAAGCCCTGAACCTGCTGAGAGAGAGCAACACTTAAATTTCACTCACGTTGGGCACTCATGCATGGGCATGCACCATGCAACTACCCCTTCAAAAAAAACATGGGGATCATAAACGATAATGCGGAGGAGTGCAGATACAGATTTTGCAATGACGGGACAGTGAGACGATGGAGCACGTACTCGCTCGCAAAATGGCCAGCGCTCCCATAGTGGTGTAAAAAGAAGGTTATATCTAGGGAAGGAAAAACTTTATAGGAGAAAGTCGGGATATAACTAAATCTTGCAATAAAAGCGGTCATCAAGTGTCATTTCGTTGAGGACTTTTTGTGAATAAAAAGAAAGGCGGAGGGGGGGGGGGTACAATAGATCTTTATGGTCGAGGTGCAGAAGGGAACTTTAGAACCGCAACCCTATGGGAGAGGTTTTTGAGTCGGTAGGACGTCTCAGTGACCGGAGTCCGACACTTAGTCTATAAAAATAGATTTCCAATTTCCTTGGAGAAAAAAAACCCAAGGACTCCAGAGGACTGGGGATGTAAAAAGCAATTAAATTCAACACATTCAACAAAGTCCTCACACTTGAAACTTGTTTTCACAATTCAAAATATGTCCAAGAGGCAGCTGTCTAAGCAGTTGTTGCCGAATCAGAAAGATTAGATCAGAAAATATAAATGATTTATCATATTTAAAATCATCAATTTTTCATCAATTTATCCACAATTTCTCATCAAACCCTTTCTTCTCGACTTACTGTGAAAACACTATTTTTGAAATCAATTTTCTGTTTTCATCATCAAGTAAATGCAAAACCACCAGAGACTCACCACACCCCCCCCCCCCCGTTCCTTTCCTTTCCTTGGAAGAAGAGATTAATGAGATAAGATAAAATGAGAGTTCAGATGATGATTAGACTTGCGATTGAGAGTTTCAGAGTTGATATGATATTCGAATTTTGATGATGTAAAAGTAAATGAATGAATGAAATGAATGAATGAATTTCACTACGAATTTCTCAGGGTTCGTTGCCGCCGCCGTTGTTGATCCAAATAGGATCAATTTGGGGACTTTTGCAAATGTTTTATTGTTTTTGTTCCTTGTGAGTTTTGGTTTGCGTGCGCAGCAACGAGAGACACATAAAACAATGAAAGTGAGAGAGAGAGAGAGAGATAAAGCGGTGAAAGGGAGTAAGAAAAAGAGAAATTAGAGTTAGAAAGAGAGAGACACAGAGAGAGAGAGAGAGACAGAGACAAAGAGATGAAGAGAGAACAATTAAAAAGAGAAAAAATTCGTTATTCATCCAGATCCAGATCAAGTACTGATGCCAGTGTTTTTGGGGGGGGGGGGAGGTGAGGTAGTTATTAGGAAGTTTCTGAGTGAGAATTTGAGTGAAATTTTTTATTTTAAATGGATTTCTGTATAATAAATTGTGGCAAAATTAAATTAATAATAAAACAATAAAAAAAAAAAATGATTCATTCTTTTCGATTCATAATTTTTTTTCAACAATCAATTCTTTGCGATCTTCGTCGTCGTCGTCTTCGTTGTCGTCGTTGTCGGTACAAAAATACAAAAATAAAATTTGTGTGTTTTTTTTTCTATCTATTTTTTTTTCTTTTTTTTTGCTTGTTTCCTTTCAATTATTATTATTTTATTTTACATATTTTTATTATTAATAGTTTTATTATAAATTTTTTTATTTGTTTTTTCGTTGACAATTAAAAATAGAACACACAAAACGAAAATATTAATATTAATAATAATAATAATAATGAAATAGAATTCAATTTTAATATCTTTCAAAAGAAAAAAAAAAAAAAAAAAAACGAACTTTTAAAAATAGAAACGAAAAGATGATCTTCATTTTGGATAATGATCATGATCATGATCATGATGATGTTGATGATGATGTTTATGTGGATGATGAGGACGCATTCGCCGCAAAAAAAAAAAAAAAACACATTACGTGCGTTTACCGCATTCATAAAAAAAAAACAAAAACAAAAGCACAAATTAATTAAATAATAAACATAAACATAACATAAAAAACCGCGTTCAATCAAAAGTTGGATTAAATTTTGGGGGGTTTTTTTTTTTGGTTAAGTCGCTGAGTGAATTTTTTTGCGCGCCGGTGCGTAAATGGGGGGACTATCCGGGCCTGTTTATCCGGGACTTGCAGATAGCAAAATGGAATCAAAAATGGTTCAGGAACAAATTCCATTTCATTAGAATGAAATTTTCTACCAAATGGAAAAATCTTCAGAATCCTTCCATTCAAATTAAATTCCCTGCAATCATTAGAAAATTTGTCCGCAAGTGGAAAAATCTTTCAGATTCTCTTCAGAGGATTGAATTTCGATCATTAGAAAAATTTGTACGAAGGGAAAAATGTTCAGGAACTCTTCAGGATTGAATTCCAATCATTAGAAAACTTTCTCGGAGGGAAAAAATCTTTAGAATATCTTCAGGATTGAATTCCGATGATTAGAAATTTGTTGCGAAGGGAAAAAAATCTTTAGAATTTCTTCAGGATTGAATTCCGTTTATAAGAAATTTGTTCCGAAAGGAAAAATGTTCGGAATATCTTCAGGATTGAATTTAGATCATTAGAAAACTTACCCCGAAGGGAAAAATCTTCAGAATCTCTTAAGGATTAAATTCCGTTTATTAGAAATTTGTTTCGAAGGCAAAAATCTTTCAGAATCTCTTCAGAGGATTGAATTCCGATCATTAGAAAAATGTCTCCGAAGGGAAAAATCTTCAGAATCTTTTCAGGATTGAATTCCGAGCATTAGAAAAATTTGTCCGGAGGGAAAAAATCTTCAGAATCTTTTCAGGATTGAATTCTGATCATTAGAAATTTGTTCCGAAGGGAAAAATCTTCAGAAGATCTTCAGGATTGAATTCCGATCATTAGAAAAATGTCTGCGAAAGGAAAAATCTTCAGAACCTATTCAGGATTGAATTTAGAACATTAGAAAAATGTCTCCGAAAGGAAAAATCTTCAAAATCTCTTCAGAGGATTGAATTCCGACTATTAGAAATTTGTTCCGAAGGAAAAAATGTTCAGAAACTCTTCAGAGGATTGAATTCCGATCATTAGAAAAATGTCTCTTAAGGAAAAATGTTCAGGAACTCTTCAGGGTTGAATTTAGATCATTAGAAATTTGTTGCGAAGAGAAAATCTTCAGAATATCTTCAGGATTGAATTCCGAACATTAGAAATTTCTCAGAAGTGAAAAATCTTCAAAATCTCTTCTGGATTGAATTCCGATCATTGGAAATTTTTCGCGCAGATTAAAATCTTTCAGAATCTTTCAGAAGAATTCCGTTTATTAGAAAACTTTATCGGAATGAAAAAATCTTCAGAATATCTTCAGGATTGAATTCCGTTCATTAGAAAATTTGTCTGAATGGAAAAATGTTCGAAATCTCTCCAAAATTGCTTTTCTATCAATAAAAAACTTTCTCCGAAGGGAAAAATCTTCAGAATTTCTTCAGGATTGAATTCCGATCATTAGAAAACTTTCTCGGCGGGGAAAAGTCTTCAGAATCTCTCAAGAATTGATTTTCTATCATTAAAAATGTTCTACCAAAGGAAAAGTTTTCAAAATCTCTTCAGAGGATTGCATTCCGATCATTAGAAAAATGTCTCCGAATGGAAAAATGTTCGAAATCTCTCCAGAATTGATTTTCTATCATTAAAAAACTTTCTTCGAAGGGAAAAATTTTCAGAATCTCTTTAGGATTAAATTCCATTTATTAGAAATTTGTTCCGAAGGGAAAAATTTTCAGAATTTCTTAAGGATTGAATTCCGATCATTAGAAAACTTTCTCGGCTGGGAAAAGTCTTCAGAAACTGTGCAGGATTGAATTCTGTTCATTAGAAAAATGTCCCCGGGGGGAAAAATGTTCAAAATCTCTCCAGAATTGATTTTCTATCAATAAAAAACTTTCTCGGAAGGGAAAAATCTTTCAGAATCTCTTCAGGATTGAATTCCGTTTATAAGAAATTTGTTCCGAAGGGAAAAATGTTCAAGAAATCTTCAAGATTAAATACCGATAATTAGAAAACTTGATCCGAAGGCGCGCATTGACACATTCCCATCATTCGATTGATTCTCGATTCTCGATTCTGTTTGGAATCCGTGGAGAAACGAAACAAATAAATCCCATTACATATTTTACAACAACAACACCATTGAATGAATAAATGATGTTATGTTTGAATGTCTTAAACCAAATGTACTTAGTTTTTTGTTGTTGTTGTGTTCTTTTGTTTCACTTACTTAAAAAGAATTATAAAAAAAAAAAAAAATTTTATAATTCATTTGAAATTTGAATGGATTGCTATTTTTCGGTTCTTTTTTTTAGTTTTTGTTTCTTCTTCATTCCTTCTTTTCTTTTAGATTTCATTGTTCAGGATTGAAAAAAAAAAAAAAAAATTGTTTTGTTATGTTTTTTGTGTTACAGAAAAGAAAAGAAAAGAAAAGAAAAGATCTTTGTTGAGATTTTTTAATTTTTTTAAATTTTTTTATTGTTTTTCAGTTGGTTTTTTTTTTTGACAGTTTCTTTGTGGAATGTTCTTTTTTTTTCTGTTATTCATTTTTGCTTGAACTGAAACTGAACTGAAACTGAAGAGATGGGGGAGGCTTTCGGATCCGGCTACAAACTACCAATACAAAAAAAAAAAAACAAAAATGATGGGATTGTCCCACCGAGGGCCTTAATATTAGTACCGCGGATGCGGTAAATCTGTTTTAGCGATTAGCGATGCGATGGGGTTATATATTCACCGGTTGTTCGTGTGAAGGCAAGAAAAATTCAAAAAGGTTTTGTTTTGTTTTTTTTTGTCTGCCGAAACAAAGAACCGGCGGACACCGGTGGAATTACACTAAAGTTCAGATCAGATCGATTCAGTCAGATCAGAAAACAGAAATGGAAAACCCCGTAGGCGTTATTCAGATGATGATGATGATGATGATGATGATGATGACTTTTTGGCGAATACCGGTACGAATGGTACAAAGAAAAAGTCGTCGTCGACTGGTGTCATAGTGGATGTGGAATGGAAGAGGCTCTTTCTTAAAATGTCTTGTGTCTATGTCAAATATCTGCGCCGGCCATCCATCCAATTGACCAAAAAGGAACAGAGAATGAACAACTAACGGGACTGAACACTGACGGGTTGTGAAACAACACAAAAAAAAAAACAAAATCCATCCAAAACGGCAAAGAGGAAACTCTACATCATCATCATCATCATCATCATCATCATCATCATCATCATCATCATCATCATCATCATCATCATCATCATCATCATCATCATCATCATCATCATCATCATCATCAACATCATCATCATCAGTGTTCTATCATGACCCGAAACCGAAACCGAAACCGGATACCGAAAGCTAAAAAAATCTAAGTCAATTGAACCCACATTCATCCATTCATCCATCATAGATGGAAAATGCCTCGACATCAGAAATGATAAGAAATGAATTTAAGCTTTTTTTTTTGCAATTGGATGATTCCAAATTAGCCAAATGATTGCAAATTAATTAGCAATGATAAGCAATGAGAGCAGCAGCCGACAAAAAGATGCTAGACGACTGGAATGGCTGTGAGATGACCACGAAAGCAGAAGCAGAATTCCATTCGGATTCTTCCATCCATCCATCCTCTAACTATAACGTTTTAAGAGACGGTGACTCAATACAATACAATACCATGATATGATGTGTTGAGTTGGTAAACGAACTGGAACGACAAGTAAAAAAATGGTCAGAAAAATCAGCGGGTCAACGGAAAATGCTGTTGGACAACTGTTGGGAGGGATGGAGGGATGGAGGGAGGGAGGGGAGTGTCAATCTACTGGACCTACACCGACCGACCAAAATCAATATCTACTGGATCTAACGTACTGGATAATGATAAGATAATATAAGATAAGATAATATAAGATAAGATAAGATAAGACCATCGATTGATCGTGGTCTGAATCGCGGTCTGATGGATTACAAAATGGTGGCGAATAGAGTAATGAATAATGAATTATGTCGCCGTGGAACTGCCAAGCTGCTGTGAGTTTTGGGGGCCCAAATTTCTTTATTTTTGAAAAATCAGATTCATTCAGAGATAACGCTCGATCAGGGCGGATACGAGCGATTTTCATTTCGTCGTTCAATTCAATTGTAATCTGCGATAAAATTCTCCTTCAATGGGATTCTTCCTCCTTCAATGGGATTCTTCCTCCTTCTTCTGTTTTTTTTTTCAAGATTTCGCCCTCTTTCTTACATTCGGTTTAAAAAATTTTAATGATTATCGTTTTCAATTTCAAGACTTGAACCTTCAAAACTTCAACACATTCGGTAAATGCTTTCAGTTCTATTGGGTTGTTTTTTTTTTGTATATTATTTATTAAGATTTGATAGCCTTTTTTTTTTGTTTTTTTTTTTTGGACATTTTCCCACCTTCCCACCTTCCCCCACAAACCCCCCCGGCAAAATACAAATCTTAAAAATTTATTCAAATTCTAAATACAATAATTTTTTGTTTGTTTTGTTCAGTGTTCAGTGTTCAGTGTTCAGAAGAAGGAAGAGAATTTATTTTTTCTTTTAAATTTAAATTTGAATTTGAATTTGAATTTGAATGATGATGAAAGGAAAACAAAAACAACAAAAAAAAAACAATTGTCGAAAATCTCTTATGAGAATTAAATAATTTTTTTTTTTTTTCTATTATTATATAATTTTTATTGTATTTTTTCACGTACGTGTTTTTTTTTTTTTTTGTTTTTTATTTGTTATTTGCTTGCGTTCATTCAATTGAAAAATCGCTAATGATAAAAAAATACAAAAAATAAATCTCTTCTTAACACAAAAAAACAAATGAATTGAAAGGTTTTTTTTTTTTGTTGTATTCTTCTTTTTTTTCTTTTGATTGATTTGAAGAATAATAAATTTGGTTGGTTTTTTTTTTTTTTGTAATGAATAATTTCAATGGAGCTGGAGATGAGAAATAATAAAATAGATTTTTATTTTAAATAAAAGTTAAGATGATGAAAAATAATTGAGCACGTCGTCGTCGTCGTCTTTTCTATTATTATTATTATTATTATTATTATTATCTATTCAATTTTTAAAAATCCAATAAAATAAAATTAGTTTTAAATAAATACAAAAAAAAATAAAAAAACCAAAAAAAAGCAAAACAAACAAAAAAAAACACGTAAACATTTTTAGATAATCGCAATAAAAAAAAGTTATTCAAATATAGAATAAAATTTAATGATGATTTAAAATGAAAAACTCCCATCACAATTTTCGCAAATTTCCCCCAAATCATCCGATCCTCCAATACTCGATCTTCAATCAATTCAATCTCTTCAATTTTATCTTTTTACCTTTTTATCTTTTATCTCTTATGTTTTATCTTCAATTTGTAATCCTTATTCCTCATTCCAAATGCTTCAATTTTCAATCTTATCTTTTTATCTTTTATCTTTTTATCTTTTTATTTTTTATCTTTTATCTTTTATCTTTTATCTTTTATCTTTAATATTTTATATTTTATATTTTATATTTTATATTTTATATTTTATATTTTATATTTTATATTTTATATTTTATCTTTTATCTTTTATCTTTTATCTTTTATCTTTTATCTTTAATCTTCAATCCTCAATCCTCAATCCTCAATCCTCAATCCTCAAATCCTCAAATCCTCAATCTTCATATCCTCAACTAGTAAGTATAGAGAGAGGCGAAGAAAGGGCCTCTCCTACTGCTAAAGAAATAATAAATCTGGAGAGGGTGAAATGGGCAATAAAATCTTTCAGGCCATACAAATCACCTGGTCCAGATGGAGTATTTCCGGGCACTCCTACAAAGAGGAATATCTAGAATAGGATTCTGGGAATTCCTTTAATTATGATATATATATATATATATAGGACCGCAGCCTCATTCTGGGACATGTTCCACAAGAACATTGGAGGAAGGTTAGAGTCATTTTTATCCCAAAAAAGGTGGGCGGAACAAACGGCCGGATTGGGCCAAATCATACCCAGCCAATAAGCCTTTCAGTCAGTCATGTTTTTGCTGTGGAAACAATGGAAAAATTGGTGGACCTCCATGGACATTAGAAATCAAAAACAATCTAGAAGTTCATGTACTCTAAATAAAATGCAATTTGCGTATCGTAAAAGGACAAATCAACAATCACTGCATTGCATCACACACATCGTTAACAAACATTAAAGGGGTCTTGGAATCGAAAGGAATTGTGCCCTAGTGGCCTTTATGGACATTGGTGGTGGTGCTTTTGATAATGCTGGCTATAAATTCAATGGAAAAAATAATAGAGGAATAGACGTAGAACCTGGGGACTAACCTGGGAACATCGCTTAACCTGGATGTTGACAGGTAAATGATTCGACCTGAAATTTAACATATGGACGGTCTGGTAGAAAAAGACCGAGCAAGAAGTAGTAAAAAGAAAAAATTAGGCAAAATTCAGAGGTTGGCGTCTGCCTAATGATAACGGGAGCAACGGGAGAACGACTCCATTCTCATGGTGGCAATGGCGGCCATAATTAATCTGAGCCCTATTCACATTGCCATCAAACAATAGTAGCCAGTCCAAAGGCTATTAGTGGCGTTACATGAACGGGGCATGAACTGTATGGAAGGAAATCTGAAGGGTTAATAAAAGAGTTAATAAAAGGGATAGATATGCTATAGAGATGTCTATGACGTCGCATACAGTGACCAATTAAAAGGAAAAATGAACTTCGTTCATAAATATGGGATATATATCGCAAAAATAGGTGAATGGGACCTGTCATGGACCTGAAATGGCTGTGATTGATGACGCCCAAAAATGGTTCACGGGTGGGTGATGCAAAGACATGCATGGGAGTTCGGGCCGGGATGCAACTGTAAATTCCAAAACGGAGATATACGCGATCAAAAAGGGGCGGCGGACATAATGAGAGAGAGAGAGAGAGAGAGAGAGAGAGAGAGAGAGAGAGAGAGAGAGAGAGGGATATGAATGGGATTCGTATCAATATCAGACTCTCGGATAGTCAGGCGGCTTTGATGGCACTTCAACAAAAAAAAACAGCAGTTTCAACTCCATAAGTTGGTCTTCGTTGAATGTCACGAAGTCCTAAACGAGTGTTGGCCAAAAACAAGGGCAATGTCAGCGTCATCTGCGGATGCCGGCTCATCAGTCGCATGACAAAGAGGCTGAGAAGACGCTGGAAAACGCTGGCAAAAATTGGTGCCATCTGGGATTGCTTTAAGTTGGTCCTTCGTCCTTCCTGGTGGGTTTACCAGGATGATGAATATAAGATGCAAGCAATTGTGGAATTGTGGTCCAATTGAAAACTGGGTTACATTTGGGAAACATTTGAGATAATATCTTAAGGGGGCCGCCTTTTAAGCATTCTAAATAAATTATAATTATAAATTATAGCATTCTAAATAAATAAGTAAATTATAAATTATTTTTAAATAAATGCAAACAGAGAGAGAGCTGAGGAAATTCTGAACTTATCGAGAGAACATCTGGGCGAGGTTCTATGCTGGGCTCCTCTGACGGGACATGCGCCGTGTAACTCCGGCCGTGTGGCCATCTCAAAAAGATTGGAGGATTGGAGGTCGAAAACGAGCAAACGAGCGCGATTCTGCCAAAAAAGGAGCTAATGAGACAACTATATATGGAACACATACTTGCAAAAAAATGTCCAGAGCTCTGTAAAGGAACGAAGGAAATATCTTCTAGGAAAAGACTGTCTTTTCTCAGTGGAAGTCGAGATATAAAAACCTTTCGGGTAAAAGCGGTCATCATCATCAATTTTGCTAATTCCGTGACCTATGAGAAAACGGTCTATTCATATTTTTGTTTTGGGAGTAAAAGAAAAAAAGAAGAATATATGGGGCACAATAATAGATGGCCTTCTGGAATGGTCGCAGTGTGAGGGGATATCTCTTGAATGAACTCCAACCCTGTGGGGAGAGGTTTTTGAGTCGGTAGAGGACGTCCTAGTGACGGGAGTCGTCCGACACACAGTGGTCTGTAAATGGATTTTCTCTTTCAAGAAAAAAAAAAAATATCCTCAACTTCTCAAATCCTCAAATTCTTAAATCCTCAATCTTTCAATCTTATCTTTATCTTTTTATTTTTTTTCTTAATCTTTTATCTTTAATCTCTTATCTTTTATCTTCAATCTTTTAATCTTCAATCCTCAAATTCTCAGTCTTTCAAGCTTTCAATTTTCAATCTTTCAATCCTCAATCGGCCAATCCTTCAATCCCCAAACATCCCACCCTTGGTCGATTCCTGTCATACGGAGTTGATATTAATTTTCTAGAAATTTTCACAGAAAACATTTTAATCGTTGGTTAAACGAATCAAAAATTGTAAAAAATTTTGAGAAGAAAACATCAATTTCAGACAATTCCACGAAATTCACCAAAAACTCACCCAAAAATTCATCAAACACTAATCAAAATTCCACCCCAAAAAAAAAAAAAAAAAAAAAAACTCATGCAAAATCATAATTTCGATTTTTACCCTTAAAACCTTGGCGTTGGAGGGCTTGGAGTATTTGGACACCCTCCTTAATTTTCAACGCAGAACAACTTTCTAATACATCACAACACCACTGCACAATTTCCATCAGACGGACAATCCCCATTTGTGGAAAAATTTCCCATGGGGTGATCCCCCCACATATTATTACTTTTTTTTTTTTTAACTTCTCGTCACGCTCTTCAAAATAAGCGAGAAAAAAAAATACATTTGATTTTCAAAAGTTGATATCGATTAAGAGCACATATAAGGGTTAACGTGCGGGGGAGGAATGTGTTAACATAAAAATGTAGCCAAATGGAATCCAAATTGGGGGTTCACTAACAACATCATATTAGTGAAAATTACACTAGTTTCGAAGACATGGGCTGGATAGCGTCAGCTGGAACACAATACTGTATACTATACTCTAACCACTTTAATTTTCGCACAACTACCTACTCTGATCTGTATTTGTATGGGCTCAATGGATTGTGAGATGCCAAGTGAAATTTAAACTTTTGGTTCGAGACTTGTTCAGTCTCCCCCCCCCCCCCCCCCCCCACTCTCTATTTCGCGGGCCGAAGGCGTGCGTGGAGATACAATTTGGAATATTGCCAAAATCTCAAAAAGTTCCGTTCCACCAAACTCAAATTGTTTTTGTTTTAGTACCTGAAGTGATGGTGATGGTGGTGGTGATGATGTGCAAGGGAAGGGAACAGTACAAACATTTTTTTATTATGTTATCTGGAATTAGGCGGCGACTAACTTCGTTTGCCCTCCCCGGCCGGGAGGGTGGGTTTTATAAGTTCAAAGTTTACAAAGCAGAAATTTAAATTGGGGAAGTTGTCATTTGGAGATCATTCCTACCAAAAAAAAAAAAACCTTTTTGTCCCGGACTTTTATTTCGGTCCAACCCTCCCCGCCGCCCCTATGTCCATGGAGGCAGGGAGGGAGGGAGGGAGGGGGTCAAAATTAAAAAAAAAATTTGCAAATTTCGAATTCAACTGAAAACTGAAAAAAAATGACTTGGATTCAAAGCACTGATGCGGAAACGAAGTATCCAAAAAAAAAAAAGGAAATCTCCCATAACAATTTCATATCGAAGCTGCGGCGGCGGCGGTCCCATTTGAAGAAAAATCATCAAAAAAATTTCAAATTCAAAAAATGATGCAACAATACATCTCATAAATAATAATAATAATGCGTGCGTGAGAGTGCATTCGTTTATTTTCATTCTTTTTCTGTTTTCTTCTTCATCATCTTCATCTTCATCTTCATCATCACATTTCATAATTAGTAGTATATTAAAAATAGAAAGAAAAACAAACAAATAGAAAAACATTTGTTATAGTTCATAAAAATAAAATTCTAAATAAAGACTCAATAAAACAAAATAAAAATAAAAAATCGTTTTTTTTTTTCTTACAATGTATTATTTTTAATTTACTAGTTTTTATTGTTTTTAGATTTGTTTTTATTTATTTTTCCGTTTATTTTTCCTCTTTTCCTCTTCGTTTTCAATTCAATTCAATTCAAAATTCACAAACAAACAAACGACGCACATTTTCAAATATTCAAATATATTCAAAGAAATCATCGACGATATTTTTATTATTATTTTTATCAAAACATTCATATGAAGAAGAGAGGAAACAAAAATACAACAAATAAAAAATCGAAATATCAAAATACAAAAAAAAAAAAACCAACGACAAAACAGATGAAGATCTACTTAACTTATTATTACAAAAAAAAAAAAAAAAAAAATTAAAAACAAAAAAATGAAACACATAAAACACATAAAAAAAAAATGTGATGCCAACATCACACCTAAACTAGAAAGCACGTATTATTTATTCATTCATGGAGAAGAACAATTTGGACATCTGGAGGATTGCTGGTTGGAGGCGGTAAAGGCTCACGGCCCAGTTATATTTGAATTCAAATCAACAATCCTCAAACTCAAAGAATTCAAACACGTTTCAAACAAATATATTCAAAAATCATTGATAAAAAGTCCAAAAAATTCGAAATAAGTCAGAAAAATTCGAAATGAATTCGAAATAAGCCGGGAAAAATTCGAAATAAGTCCAAGATATTGGAAATGAATTCGAAATCAGGCCGAAAATTCGAAATTAGTCCAAAGAATTCGAAATGAATTAGAAATAAGTCCGGAGAAATTCGAAATAAATCCAAGATATTGGAAATGAATTCGAAATTAGACAGAAAAATTCGAAATAAGTCCAAGATATTGGAAATGAATTCGAAATTAAACAGAAAAATTCGAAATAAGTCCAAGATACTGGAAATGAATTCGAAATAAGTCCGGAAAAATTCAAAATAAGCCGGAAAAAATTCGAAATAAGTCCAAGATATTGAAATAAGCCCGAAAAATTTTAAATAATTCCGAAATTTTGGAATAATTTCAAAAACATTCGATAGAAACTCCATAAAAATCCCAAATAAGTCCGAAAAAAATCGAAATTAGTTCGAAAAATTCGAAATAAATCCCGAAATTTTCGAAAATAATTTCGAAAATATTTGATAAAAAGGCAAAAAATTTGGAAATAACCCCCGAAAAGATCGGAATAAGTTCGAAAAATTGCAAAATCGAATTCGAAATCAGGCAGAAAAACCCGAAATAAGTTCGAAAAATTCGAAAATAATTCGAAATAAATCCAAATAAGTTCGATCCAAGATCGGAATAAGTTCGAAAAATTCCCAAGTAAGTCCGGAAATTTTGAAATTAATTCGAAAAAAAATCCGTAATTGAATTCGAAATAAGTTCCGAAAAAAAATTCGAAATAAGTTCGATAAATTCGAAATTAATCCGGAAAATTCGAAATACGTCCGAAAATTTTGGAATAATTCCGAAGCCATTCGAAATAAGCGCGAAAAATTTGAAATAAGTACGAAATATTCGAAATGAATTCGAAATTAGTCCAAAGAATTCGAAATAAGTGGAAGATATCCGAAATTAGACGGAAAAATTCGAAATAAGTCCAAGATACTGGAAATGATTTCCAAATTAGGCGGAAAAATTCGAAATAAATTGGAATAAGTCTGAAACATTCGGAATCGAATTCGAAATCATGTCCGGAAATTGTCAAATAATACCGAAAATGCGAAATTAATCCAAAAAATTCCGAAAAATTTGAAAAAAAATCCGAACCATTTCAGAATAGATCCGAAATTAATTGGGAAAAACTTTGAAAAATGTTTTCCAACTCTCCAGTTCTCAGAATCGTACATGTAGAAGTCCGAATTTTTTTTGGTCTGATAAACCCGCCCTTCATAAACTTACCTCAGAAACAAATCACAATACATCCTCAACAGAGCCAGAGCTATAGCTAGCGGCACGTTCATCACCCCCCCCCCCTTGAGAGAGAATATTCAAACATCCCCCCCCCCCCACCCTCTACACCGCAAAAGATGTCGCCTGCTGAAGAAGAAGAAGCCGCCTCATCATCCATGCCCAGAGAGCTGTTATGGGAAAGTAGTCGTTTAATTTTCTAAGTGCAGAAAACCTTCCGAATTTTTTTTTTTCCACTCTCACTCACTCAGTTCAGTTTTGCAAGTGTTTTGTTTTAGATTGTCTGATGATGAGTTCTTTAATTGTTTTCTACTTTTTCCCATCCCTTAATTGTTTCTGATGATATTTTAGGGAAAAAATCGATTTCTTGTCGTCGCCGATAGGTCCTACAGCACCCCCACAAACAACGACCTTGGGAACGACGTATCCCTCTTAGCCAGATCGTCCGTCACCCTTGACGTTTAAGCAAATTCCATCCAATTCCGGTACTCATTAACCGTACGAAAATATGACCGTAGATTCGAATTGAGCGCCTCAGTGAGAATAAGTTCTCCGCAGTGCCAAGGATGAATCAATTGCCTCGCCTTGCCGATACACAAAATATCTCACCGTACCGGTCTACTGTCTTGAGGGCAAAAATTGAGGGATTTCCTTTACCCACCCCATGAATAATACCCCGAAGTGCTGTATACATATGACAGGCAAAGTAATAAAAACCCGCACCCACACCCGAACCCTACCTTACACACACACACTTTTTCATAGATTGCCCACTCAAACAAAAGTCTCAGTCAGAGAAAGTGTTTCATTTTTCCATTTCATCTATTTTTGGAAAGTTTTATGGTTTGATTCCATTAAATTTGGGATGTCCCGTTCCATATCCCCGTGGATCTCTCTCTCTCTCTCTCTCTCTCTCTCTCTCTCTCTCTCTCTTACAAAAAAACACAGATCCATATTCAGTTGGAGTGTATGCGTAAAATGGTGTCCTTAGCTGCTGGTGGATGGCAACCGTCCGTTGCGTTGCGTATTGTTTTGGCACCATGCACTCTTAGTGCACTTAGACCGCAATTCGCTGTCTAATATTCTAGAAATAAATAAGTCCGGAGGCAATAAACCAAGTAGAGTCATACCATGGACATGCATTCCATGGACATGCAAATATTGTTGTTTTTTTCTTTTTTCCCTATCTCAATACGATGATGCTGATTCCTTACTGTACTGTATTTATGGTACGGTTAGAGTACGGGATGGAAACCACTTGAACTATAGCACTGGAACTATGGCTCTCCACTCTCATATTATATCTCTAATCCACCAGGCATTCGGGCAACGATCGTTTGTCTTAACTTATCTTATCATATCTTATCCTTAATCCAGTTTAGATCCAGTACATTGACTTTGATCGGGGTCGGATATCTCCGCACTATCGCCGTTTCTCATACACTCCTACACCAGAGCGTCCTCTTCCACCACCCCCACCCACCCGTGGATGGATCATGATTTCCTCCAAATGATACCGACCAAATTGACCATATGGCCTATGGGTGTCAAAGTCGATGGCCAGATATTTGATACATTTGGACCAATGGAAGATATCCTCAGAGGTATTGATTTCTTCATACTTATAGTTGGGGGGGGGGGGGGGGTGGGCGGACGCTGAATTCGAATATTTAGGTTTGAAATAGATTCAACCAATGGTTTGTATGGGTTATGACCTGACAAAGATTTTCATAACCTCTTCTTGTCTTTTTACACACACACACACAATAGGATTAGTCTTTCGTCTTGCTTGCTTGGTACTGGAGAGAGAGAGAGAGACAGAGAAAGAGAGAGAGGGAGAGAGAGGGAGAGAGAGGGAGAGAGAGTGAGAGAGATAGGGCATATTATTCGCACCAACACCGCTCCGTCTCTTTTCGAAGCGCCTCTTTTCTCGTACCATCACCGTTTCGTACCAAAACCAAAACCAAAAAAAAAAAGTCATCTTACACCATAAATTGATTTATTGATTTCCTCCCGAAGACATTCGGGGCCATTAGAAGTTATGTGGCTCAAAACTCCGGAGATTCAAAAAGAACAGGGCGAGGGATTCTCTCTCTTCTGGTTTACCCTTCCTTTTATCTGTCATTCCTTCCTTCCTTCCTTCCATGAAGTGTTTGAAGTGTCTTGAATTTTTTTTTTTGACTTATTTGACTGTTGCCGTCTGTTGTGAAAAACAACGGCCCGATTCTTTTCACTTTTCCGAACACAACTGAACTGAACTAAATTAAATTGATCCCTTCCGAAACCCATCCTCTCTCTTTCTCTCTCTCTCTATCTCTCTCTCTCTCTCTGTCTACGTCCCTACCAGCCGCAGCAGCAGCAGCAATTGAAATGGTATCTTGTTAGAATTGGGATTGTTTTTTGTTATTTGGTTTTATTTTTTCCCAAAAACTAAATCAATAATTCACTTTACTTTCTGCTGCTGTTGCTGCTTTCTGTTGCTGCCACTACTTAAAAAGTACGTGCTTAATAAAAATATGAATTATGAAGAAGAAGAAGAAGAAGAAGAATCTCATTGAATACAAAATAAGAATAAAACACTAGCAAGAATAAGAAGATGAAGAAGAAGAAGATGAAAAAAAAAAAAAAACTTTACTCTAATAATAACTGCATTGTGTGTAATATTTTTCGTTTTCGTTCAATTCGTTTGTTGTTTGTTGTTTTTTTTTTTTTTTTAAATAATTTTTATTACTATATTTTAATTTTTTTTTTTTTTGGCGATTTCTTTTTCTTTTTCACCGATATCTCCAAACCACACCACAAAAATAAAACCATACATTCAAACACCGAACAATGGAACACTGAAAATCAAAAACCGAACAACGGAACACCGAACACCGAACACTAAAGACTGAACAACAACACCATTTACCGGCACCCTTTCAATTATCGTTCAGGGTTTTTTGCTTTTATCAAAAGAGCCGCGAGTGTGTTTTGTGTGTGTGTGTGTGTGTGTGTGTGTGGTCAAAATCAGTGCAAGTTTGTGTGTATGAAAAACATCAACACCATCAAATTCTGATTATTTTTTCCTCCGGGAAAGTTCACTTCCGTCCATCACCAAAAACCTAATAAGAAAAGGTTGCCTTTTAGCTACGCTTAGCGTGCTTTGGAAACGCTGCCAAAATTTTTCCCGCGGCCATTTTTCTAAATTATCATAAATTCTTCGAAATTCATTTTTTTTGTTGATATTTTACCATGAAAAAAAAAGGGGTGTCCGTCCAAATTTGTTTGTCCGTACGTTTCGAATTTTCAATCGAAATCGAATTTCAAAATTCAAAATCCGGAGGAATTTCGAAGAAAAAAACAAATCCGGACACTTTCACAGAATCAAATATCTCTAATATATTTAGTGTTGAGTAATTTATATATAGGTTTCGACACTGAAATCGACGACACCGAGCAAAAAAAAAAAAAAACAGCAAGCGAAACCGAAAGATCCATGGTGGTGGGTGTAATTCGTAGTGAATGAATGAATGAATGATGATGAACGGTGAATGAACGAGTATTTGAAATGGTGTAATGAAAATATCTACATCTACATTCTGTCAAATAAGTACCCGGTAATAATTTAATGTCAAATAAGTACCCGGTAATAACACAAACAACTTATCAATCAATCATCTAAATTTATATTATATCCCCTTCCCCTTCAAAATAGGCCCCTTAATTCTGAGGCAATACACTGCTTCTTCCAACAACGAACCGATCCAATCATCGAAACACTTTTTAAAGCTATTTAATGCTATATTCCGGGATGGCCTTCAGTTCTCTGAAATTGCGAATTAGTTTTGATGTCTTCAAATCAATGCTCTCCTCAAAACGAAGTTTTCCACGAAGTGGTACAATTTGTGTTTCAAAGGAAACAAAAAGGAAAAAAGTCACACGGGGCCACACCATATCTGGAGAGTACTGGATGAGTGGTTGTTGTTCGATGATATTTGTTGAATTTTTTTTGTTCAAAAACTCGTTGACAATATGATGATCGCTGCGGTGCATTATCGCTGGTGCAAAATCCAATTGTTGTTCCGCCACATTGTTCTGGTCTTTTGCGACGACGACGAACATCATTCTCTAACTCTGAAACGCCTCTTGGCTGAAACACCCAAGAGATAATATTCTTTATTGATGATGGGTTTGGCCCATCCGGTAAGAATTCCGAATGAATGAACAACACCATATACGAATATCGAAGAACACCTTGGTCAGCATTGGACACATTTTCGATTTTCGATTTGCTTTGGCGCGGTTTTTTTTTCGGTTTCGGTTCATTTTTGGCGGTGCCATTCCACCACGATTGTTGACGATTGTTTGCATGCATGTCGTAACTCCAAAAAAAACTCATGTCTCGTCACCGTCACCAGTGTTATCACCAGCGTTGCGATGAACGTTGGATCGGAATTTACGCGTTCAAGCATGTCATGTCATGTCTTCAGCCACTGCGATTACTGCGATTCACTTTTGCGAACAAAAATTTCAGATCTTTTCAGATCACCAATCGCGCTGCGCTGCGACTTTCCCAAGCCCAAACCCAAAACATCAACCAAAATATGACGTGATCGCGGTCTCATCGATGAGATCGATATGTTCATTTCTTGGGCTATCTCTCGGAAAACTATATAATGACGATTTTTTCGATTCGAGCACCATTTCACCATTTATTATTTGTCGACGACGTTTTCTTCAGTTGTGAAGAGGTTGAAGGTGGCCGTCGTCCTGAACGTGATCGAAAATCGTTCACTTCTCGCTCGCCCGCTTCTTTGAACGATTTTTATACCAATCGTAAACTTGAGTTTTCATGGACATGGTTGAATCACCAAATGTTTTTTTTTCAACCTTTTCCAACGTTTTGGCACAAGAAATTTCATTTGAAACACACACAAAATTTCACACAAAAACTATTTTGTTCGATATTTTTATCGATATAGCAACGAAAATCGCAACGCACACAAACAATTGGTTGACTTGTGCGACCTAATGCGACGCCGTAAACATAAACTAAATGGACACACAACAATAACAACAATTGACAGATAATAGTTGCTTTGCAGTTGTGCCAACCTGGGAAAAAAAATGTGTGAAATATTCTCCGGGGGAAAAATTTAAAATGAGAATTTCCGGGTACTTATTTGACAGAATGTAGGTTTCGACACTGAAATCGACGACACCGAGCAAAAAAAAAAAAAAAAACAGCGAAACCGAAAGATCCGTGGTGGTGTAGTCCATGGTGAATGAATGAATGATGGTGGGTGAATGAACGAGTATTGAAATAGTGTAATGAAAATATCTACATCTACAACTATGAGAAATACTATGAGATAAACGGCGATAGTGCGGAGATATCCGACCCCGATCAAAGTCAATGTACTGGATCTAAACTGGATTAAGGATAAGATATGATAAGATAAGACCATCGATCGTTGCCCGAAAGCCTGGTGGATTAGAGATATGATATGAGAGTGGAGAGCCATTGTTCCAGGGCCATAACAATACGCAACGGACGGTTGCCACCCACCAGCAGCGAAGGACACCATTTTACGCATACACCCGAACTGAATATGGATCTGTGTTTTTTGTAAGAGAGAGAGAGAGAGAGAGAGAGAGAGAGATCCACGGGGATATGGAACGGGACAACCCAAATTTAATGGAATCAAACCATAAAACTTTTCAAAAATAGATGAAATGGAAAAATGAAACACTTTCTCTGACTGAGACTTTTGTTTGAGTGGGCAATCTATGAAAAAGTGTGTGTGTGTAAGGTAGGGTTCGGGTGTGGGTGCGGGTTTTTATTCGAAAAGGGTTCGGGTGCTGGTTTTTATTACTTCGCCTGTCATATGTTACAGCACTTCAGGGTATTATTCATCTCTCGGAAATCCCTCGATTTTTGCCCTCAAGACAGTAGACCGGTACGGTGAGATATTTTGTGTATCGGCAAGGCGAGACAATTGATTTCACCTTGACACGGTCATATTTTCGTACGGTTAATGAGTACCGGAATTGGATGGAATTTGCTTAAACGTTAAGGGTGACGGACGATCTGGCTAAGAGGGATACGTCGTTCCTTAGGTAGTTGTTTGTGGGGGCACTGTAGGACCTGTAGGCCGACGACAAGAAATCGATTTTTTCCCTAAAATATCATCAGAAACAATTAAGGGAAGGGAAAAAGTAGAAAACAGTTAAAGAACTCATCATCAGACAATCTAAAACAAAACACTTGCAAAACTGAACTGAGTGAGTGAGAGTGGAAAAAAAAAATTCGGAAGGTTTTCTGCACTTAGAAAATTAAACGACTACTTTCCCGGAACAGCTCTCTGGGCATGGATGATGAGGCGGCTTCTTCTTCTTCTTCTTCTTCAGCAGGCGACATCTTTTGCGGTGTAGAGGGTGGGGGGGGGGGGATGTTTGAATATTCTCTCTCAAGGGGGGGGGGGGGGGGGGGGTGATGAACGTGCCGCTAGCTATGGCTCTGTTTCTGTTGAGGATGTGATGTGATTTGTTTCTGAGGTAAGTTTATGAAGGGCGGGTTTATCAGACCAAAAAAAAATGTCGGACTTCTACATCTACGATTCTGAGAACTGGAGAGTTGGAAAACATTTTTCAAAGTTTTTCCCAATTAATTTCGGATCTATTCTGAAATGGTTCGGATTTTTTTTTTAAATTTTTCGGAATTTTTTGCATTAATTTCGCATTTTCGGTATTATTTGACAATTTCCGGACATTATTTCGAATTCGATTCCGAATGTTTCGGACTTATTCCAATTTATTTCGAATATTTCGGTCTAATTTCGAATTCATTTCCAGTATCTTGGACTTATTTCGAATTCATTTCCGTCTAATTTCGAATTCTTTGGATTAATTTCGAATTATTTTCGAATTTTTCGAACTTATTACGGGTTTTTTCTGCCTTATTTCGAATTCGATTTTGCAATTTTTCGAACTTATTCCGATCTTTTCGGAGGGTTATTTCCAAATTTTTTGCCTTTTTATCAAATATTTTCGGGACTTATTTCGGGAAAATTTCGGGACTTATTTCGAAACTTGAGAATTATTTCGAATTTTTCTGGACTGGATTTCGAATTGATGTCGAATGAATTCATTTCAAAATCAAATTTTTCGATTTTTTTTATCGAATGTTTTCGAAATTATTCCATAATTTTTTCCAAAAGACTTTTTTCTAATTCATTTCGGACAAATTTATCAAATATTTTGCGTATTTATTTTGAAATTTTGAAAATCTACACCTTTAACTCCTTCAACTCCTCCAACACACAGTCGACGATCCTTTTTTGGGATGAAAAGCAAATAGAATTTTTTTTTGTTTTTTTTTTTTACCAAAACACTCAATTTAGGTTTAGTTGCTCATTGTCAATTCAAAGTGTCATTGGCATTGGTGTATGATTCCGAGGTGTATGATTCTGAGGTGTATGATTCCGAGGTGTCAGTGAACCGGAGTGGGTTTTCCAGCAGACATAATAAAGTATAAACTATTTTTCTTCAAGAGACATATGTGGATTAACAGACACAATTGTAAACAACAGACACAATTGTATATAATTAACGGACAATTTTATAATATGTAAGGGTGTCCCATGATGATTTGTCCCATGACACCGGTGTATGATTGGGTGTAATATGAAAAAAAAAAAAAACGTAATCATTATATCATTTTGGTTTTTTTTGTTTTGTTTTTTTTTTTTTTTAAATATTGCGCATATGTGATAGAAAAATGCAGCGCAGAAGAAGATCAAGCAAGATCGAAACATCTGAACATTTTGAACAGAAACTATTTTTTTTTTCAATAATTAAGAAAACAAAAACAAAAAAAACAGCAGCAGCAGCAGCAGCAGAAAGAATCCCTTTTTTTGTTTTTTTTTTCTGTTTTTGTTTTGTAACACCCCCTAAAAATCTTCACATCACTATTTTTTTTTTTTTTTAATGGTTTTTTTGTTTGCCTGCTCATTAAATTAAATTAATTTGTTTCGTTGTCGTCGTCGTCGTCGTCGTCATCGTCGTTTTTTCCCTAAATAAAAGAATCCCTTCGTTTTTTTTTTTTTGTTTTTTTTTTGGGATATTTCCAAAAACTAATAAATAAATTTGATCTTTTTTTTTTTGATCCTTTTGTTCGAAATAATAAAAAAAAAAATATGATTTTTTTTTTCTAAATAGCGCAGGCGTAGTAAATCAAATTTTATTTAAATACTTTGTGTGTGTGATTTAAATACAAAGTATTTGTTTTTGGGTTTTTTTTTTTTTTGTACCTAAGGTTTTTTTTTTTTTTTTAGAAAATTTTTAACTTAATTATATTCTTACGAATGAAATAATACGAAATGTATTAAATTTCCATTTGTTTTTTTTTTTGTTTGTTCATTTCCTTTTGAAGAAGTTAATTTAATTGTTTTTTTTTTTTTTTATACCCAAAGTGTCAAAGGACATGAAAACAGATGCAAGAGATTTTCTTGGATTTTTTTGGCTATCAAAAATAAAATAAAATAATTTCGAAATTTGTGATTTCAATTTTTTCTGTTGTTGGATTTTTCCGCTGATTATTTTTTTCCTCCGTAAAATTTCACTTTCCCACAAAAACCCAATGAGAAGTTTCCAGTTTTTTTTTGTTTTAAACCCTCCTCTCCCATAAAATCCGCTACACGCAACGCTTTCCCGTAAGCTGCTGCCAATTTCCCCGAGAATTTTCTAAATTATCATATAAATTAGTTTGGGTTTTGCTATATTTTACCAAGAAATCATTCGAAATAAGTCCAAGATATTGGAAATGAATTCGAAATTAAACAGAAAAATTCGAAATAAGTCCGGAGAAATTCGAAATAAATCCAAGATATTGGAAATGAATTCGAAATTAGATAGAAAAATTCGAAATAAGTCCAAGATACTGGAAATGAATTCGAAATTAAACAGAAAAATTCGAAATAAGTCCGGAGAAATTCGAAATAAGTCCAAGATATTGGAAATGAATTCGAAATTAAACAGAAAAATTCGAAATAAGTCCAGGATACTAGAAATGAATTCCAAATGAGTCCGGAAAAATTCGAAATTACTCCAAAAAATTCGAAATTAGACCGAAAAGTTCGAAATGAATTCGAAATAAGGCCGAAAGCATTCGAAAAAGTCCAAAAAAAAATCGAAAAAAACCCCAAAAATTTGAAATCAGTACGAAAAATTCGAAATGAATTCGGAAATTTCAGAATAAATACACAAAATATTTGATAAATTTGTCCGAAATGAATTCGAAAAAAGTCCGAAAATTTTAGAATAATTCAGAATAATTGGAGTCCAAGATATTGGAATTTTTTTTTTTTTTTTCCGGACTTATTTCGAATTTTTCCGGACTTATTTCGAATTTTCCGGACTAATTTCGAATATCTTGGACTTATTTCGAATTTTTCCGGACTTATTTCGAATTTTCCGGGCTAATTTCGAATTCTTTGGACTAATTTCGAATTTTTCCGGACTTATTTCGAATTTTCCGGGCTAATTTCCAATATCTTGGACTCATTTCGAATTTTTCCGGACTTATTTCGAATTTTTCAGTTTTATTTTATAATTTTCGAACTTATTTCGAATTCATTCCGGATTTTTCCGGATTTATTTCGAATTTTTCCGGACTTTTTATCACAAAATATTTTACGTACTTATTCTGAAATTTTCGAACTTATTTCGAATGACGTTATCGGATTTATTCCAAAAAAAATTTCCAGATTTAATTCAGAACAGAACATTTCTGACTTCTTGATCAGTAGTATCAGTTTTGAAAATATTTGCTTGAAACGTTTGTATTCTTTGTATTCTGATTGTGATTTTGAATTGAAATGTTGAACTCATTTTATGAATATGAATGTTAGTGCTTTCAAAAATCTCTAAATCTCTAAATATTCCTTTCACACTTTCATCGATATTGAATTGATGATGATTTCTGAGGTCTTCTTGAGGATTCTGACAAAAATTTCTGGGAAATTTTCTCGGGAACGAAAATAAAAATATTCTTGGACTTGGAAAATTTTTCTTAATTTCGAATAATAATAATTTTCCAAAAAGATTTATTCACTTTTTTTCAGAATTTCCCAGACAGAACAAAAAAAAATGGAAGAATTAGAACTAATTCATTTTCGAATTAGTACAAATTTTTTTTTTTTGCCTTTTTTTGGAATTGCTCTACGGAAGGGATGATCTACGGATACGAATCGTCTGGCAAAAATCGTTCACTTGGACTTGGACTTGGATGATAGTTTCGAAATATTTTTTCCATTTTCATCATCATCATCATCATTTCAATTCCTTTGATCAATCAATTCATTTTCATTAAATTAAATTTAAAGCAAAAAATCAAAAAAAAAAATTTATGTTTTTTTTTTTTTTAACCGGTAATTTTTTTATTTTTTTTTTAAATTTTAATTTATGGATAATTTTGAAAAATAATTAACCAAAAAATAAAAAAATTCCAATTACAATTAAGAAATATTTTAAGTAAATAACCAAAAAAAATAAAAAAAAAAAAAAAACAGGAACGAATTAAAATTAAATAAAGTAAACAAAACAAAAAACGTTTAAATTAAAATTAATTACCATTTGAACAACACACGAAACAACGCAAACATACGCAAACCAACGCACGCACACAATTACGTTGGTAATAAATTTATTAAAAATAATTCCAAAAAGAAGTGAAGATCAATAAAAAAAAAAATGCGAGATGCGCAAGCTCTGGAAAAAATAAAATGGTTTTTGCCTTCTCCATCCGTAACAAATAAATTTGTTTTATTTTCATTTTCATTTTCATTTTCTCATTGAATTAGAATTTAAATTGTTTTTAATTAATTAATTTATTGGATTTATTTATTGATATTATTTTTTTTTTGTTGCTGGTTATTGCTGCAGCGATCAGATTCTTGTACGGTGTGTGTGTGTGTGTGTGTGTGTGCTAAGCGCCCCGGAAATGTACAACAAAAAAAAAAAATGATAAAAAAACGAAAAACCAAAAACTCAAAACTCAAAAACACAAAAAACCAAAAGAATCAAATGAAAAAAAATAAAATTTAATTAAGGTAAAAAACAAATGAAGTAAATTTTTACAGTAAACTCACGATATAAGGAAAAATTGAATGATGGAGAAGGATGGTTAAGGGGGGGGGGGCTACGACTCGGGGGACGTTGGCCTGGCGTCAGCGTTCCCAGTCGTTCCCTATTTTGCCAAAGTTTCCTCTTATATAAGGAGGAAAACTATTTCATATTCAAGGAATAATCCACAGATCCGCGGATCCCGCGGATTATTACGGATGAATGATGTGGTTTGAAGGATTCTTCATATATCGTGACTTTACTGTAATAATTTAAGTTTTTTTTTTTAAATTGTTTGTTTACTTAAAACACTACTAAATTTTTTACTAAATGTTTATTTTTTGTTTGTGTTTGGAAAAAAAAAAAAGAAAAAGAATTAGAAAAAAAAAATAATCGTCTTTGTTTTTTTTTTTGGTTTTAAAAGATTCAAAAACCAAACAAAACCAAAAAATAATAATAATTTTTGAAATTTACCAAAACACTTAAAGAAAGAAGATTTTTTCCTTGTTGGTTTTATTTTTAATTATTACTATTATTATTATTATTATGTAAATTAACCGGGAATAGAAAAAAATAGAATAGAACAGCGAAATAAACTAAAATTATTTTAGGGGTTTGAAATGGATTTAATCATTGGTTAACTATGGGTTATGGAATACGGACCAAGATTTTCGTAGAATTTTGTTATCCTCGGAATCCTCCTAAGCATTTTCGTACATCTCCGTCACCCCGTCCTCAAAACTCCGGATAAAAAACGAGGATCAAGATTTCTTCAGGATTGAATTCGGATAATTAGAAAACTTTCTTCGAGGGGCAAAATGTTCAAAAACTCTTCTGAGGATTGAATTTGGATCATTAGAAAACTTTCTCCGGGGGGAAAATGTTCAAAATTCTTCAGGATTGAATTCCGATCATTAATAAACTTTCTTCGAAGGGAAATATGTTCTGGAACTCTTCAGGATTGAATTCCGATCATTAGAAAATTTTCTCCAAATTTATTTTGGTCCGAAGGGAAAAAGGTCCAGTAATTCTACAGAGGATTGAATTTCGATCAATAGAAAACTTTCAACGAAAAGAAAAATGTTTAGAAACTCTTCAGGATTGAATTCCGATTATTAGAAAACTTTCTCCGAAGGGAAAAATGTACAGAAACTCTTAAGAATTGAATTCCGATCATTAGAAAACTTTCTCCCAAAGGGAAAAATGTTCAGAAACTCTTAAGGATTGATTTCTGATCATTAGAAAACTTTCTCCCAAAGGGAAAAATGTTCAGAAACTCTTCAGGATTGATTTCTGATCGCTAGAAAACTTTCTCCCAAAGGGAAAAATGTTCAGGCATTCTTCAGGATTGAATTCCGATCATTAGAAAACTTTCTCCGAAGGGAAAATTGTTCAAAAACTCTTCAGGATTGAATTCGGATCATTAGAAAACTTTCTCCGAAGGGAAAAAGGTCCAGTAATTCTACAGAGGATTGAATTTCGATCAATAGAAAACTTTCAACGAAAAGAAAAATGTTTAGAAACTCTTCAGGATTGAATTCTGATCATTAGAAAACTTTCTCCGAATGGAAAAATGTTCAGAAACTCTTCAGGATTGAATTCCGATCATTAGAAAACTTTCTCCGAAGGGAAAAATGTTCGGGATTTCTTCAGAATTGAATTCCGATCATTAGAAAACTTTCTCCGAAGGGAAAATTGTTCAAGAACTCTTCAGGATTGAATTCCGATCATTAGAAAACTTTTTTCGAAGGGAAAAATGTTCAAGAACTCTTCAGGATTGAATTTCGATCATTAGAAAACTTGGTCCGAAGGAAAAAATGTTCAGGAACTCTTCTGAGGATTGAATTCGGATCACTATAAAACTTTCTCCGGGGGGAAAATTGTTCAAAAACTCTTCAGGATTGAATTCCGATCATTAGAAAACTTTCTCCGAAGGGAAAAATGTTCAAGAACTCTTCAGGATTGAGTTTCGATCATTAGAAAACTTTCTCACAAAGGGAAAAATGTTCAGAAACTCTTCAGGATTGAATTCCGAACATTAGAAAACTTTCTCCGAAGTGAAAAATGTTCAGGAACTCTTCAGGATTGATTTCTGATCATTAGAAAACTTTCTCCCAAAGAGAAAAATGTTCAGGAACTCTTCTGAGGATTGAATTCGGATCATTAGAAAACTTTCTCCCAAAGGGAAAAATGTTCAGAAACTCTCCAGAGGATTGAATTCCGATCATTAAAAAACTTTCTCCCAAAGGGCAAAATGTTCGGGAATTCTTCTGAAATGTTTAGAAACTCTCCGCCGGACAAAGAATTTTCCCGGTACAAACCCCTGTTTACAAAAAAAAAAAACCTGGGATTTTTTTCTCCCAGAATCCTTTTCGATTTGAACTACAATCGGACCGGTCGAAAGGTGCCCATAAAATTTATACTTTAAGGAGTCGTTTGAATGAAGATTTTTTTTTTTTCCCATTAAATTTTCTTCTTATAATATTGAGATTTTCTATTAATAATTCTTTATTGTCATTTTCTTTTTTCACACACAAACCCAAACAGACACACACACACACAGAGAAAAAACCGGTGATTATCAAAACACACCGCGTATTAATAATAATAATAATAATGATTAAAAATCATCAAAAACAAATGAAACAAAAATTATTGATGTTTGATGTTTTTTTTTTTTTTTGATGTCTGTTTGAAAAGAAGAATAATTTTTATTTATTCATTTCATAAGTTTATTTTTCTTTTGCATTTTTCTTTTTTTTTTGTTTTTTATGAATTGTGAAAAACCAATAGAGATAATTTTTACAAAAAAAAATAACGTTTTTGTAATCAAATCAGATTCAATGAGATTCGGTAGCGGTGGTGGCGGTGACGGCGGCGATGACAGCGGCGGTGATTGAATACAAAATTTAATTATTATTATTTTATAGTTTGATTTTGATTGGTTTTTGTTTTTGGATTTGTATTTGGATTTCGTTTCGGAAACCGGAAAAACTTTTTTTATTATTATAATGTTTTTTGTTTTTGAGTACGATTCAAAAAAACATGAAATAGAAATTTGTTTATATTTAAAAATTTATATTATTTTATTATAATATGCGTCCGTTTAATTTAATAATAGTTTTAGTTTTTATTATTCTGATTTTGATTTTTTCATTTTTCTGTTCTTTTATTCGTTTGTTTGTTTGTTTGTTTGTTTGTTGGACAACAAAACGAACAAAAAAACAATACAAAAAAATGATACGAAAAAAACGGCAAAATGCAAAATGTCTCCACTTTTTTTTAGCAATTCAGCGACGTTGATTGGCGAAAAAAAATTGTTGGAAATTTGTATTTGGAGACATTTTCTTCTACAAAAAAAATGAATTTCAAGATATTTCCACAAATAGAAAATTTTTATTTGGAGACATTTTCCTTTTGTCCATTCGAAAAAGTTGTTATTGCAATTACTTTCCAAAAATTTTTGCCAAAAAAATTTATTGGAGATCGTAAAATTATTGCCGGAAAAAAAAATTTCCTAGTCTAGTACTCCTATAGTGAAAGTTATACTTAAAACAAACAAACAAACCTAAAAAATTATACTGGAGACATTTCCATGGCAGAATAACATTTTTGAAGACATTTCACCAAATAGAAAATGATTCAAGAACTTTCCAATTTGGAAAACAATTCCGAAAAAACTTTTATAGAAAATAGAAAATGAGACCCTTAAGATTTTGTGGCTAGAGAAATTTTAATAGGAATTTCACCACGTGTATAGAGTAAAATTAATTTATTTTGTTGGAGACATTTCCAATTAAGGAATGAATATAATTCGAGAACTTTCCTTTTTTTTTTTTTTTTTTTTTTTTGATTGAAGACATTTCTTTGTAGAGAATTTAACAGAATTTTTCCAATGGGACAGAAATATTGGACAGAAATTTCCTAATGAAACGTTAAATGTTTTTATTGAAGACCTTTCCTTTAGAGGATTATTCCCAGGAATAATTCCCAATTATGGGAAATTGGTTACACACAGAAATTTCCCCTAGAATAAATTTTATTGAAGACATTTCACCTTGGAGGGAATTTATCAGAAATTCCCTATTAGGAAAATTATTGAACAGAAATTTCCCAATAGGGAATTATTGACAGGCAGAATTGAACAGAAATTTCCCAATGGGAAATTATTGGACAGGAAGTTCCCATTGAACAATTAATGATGATGAAGACATTTCACCTTGGAGAGAATTGACCAGAAATTTCCCAATGGGAAATTATTTAAAAGATTTTCCTTTAGAGAATTTATCAGAATTTCCCTCTAGAAAATTATTGAACAGAAATTTCCCAATGGGAAATTATTGGACAAAATTTCTTTAACAGCAATTTACTAGAATTTCTCCTTAAAAAATTATCGGACAAGAATTTCCCTATAGGAATTATTGGACAGAATTTCCCCTTAGAGCAATTATTGAAGACATTTTCCGTATACGAATTATTGGATAGAATTTCCTTTGAGAGAATTTACCAGAATTTCTCTATTAGGAAAATTATTGGAAAGAATTTAACAGAAATTTCCCAACGTGAACAATTTTTATTGAAGACATTTCACCTTGGAGAGAATTTACCAGAAATTTCCCAATGGGAAATTATTGGACAGAATTTCCCTTAGAGAATTTATCAGAATTTCCCTCTAGAAAATTATTAAACAGTAAATTCCCATAGAACAATTTTTGAATACAATTTCCCTATAGGAATTATTGGACAGAATTTCCTTGAAGAGAATTTACCAGAAATTCCCTATTATTGGAGGAAATTATTGGACAGAATTTAACAGAAATTTCCCAACGTTAACAATTTTTTATTGAAGACATTTCACCTTGGAGAGAATTGACCAGAAATTTCCCAATGGGAAATCATTGGACAGGATTTCCTATGAATGCGCCAAACAGAATGATGCGTGCAATCACGTGCTGTTGCGTGCTTTCAACTTTCAAATTCAACTACACGACATTTAACAACTAAACAGTACAGAATTAAAACGCACGCGATGCAGCGCGTATCGAAAAATTTTGCCAAATTTTATTAAATTTTTATTGCGATCAGCCGCAATGTTTGAGGGGTTATGTTTATTCTTTATATCGGTTTGTTATCGTGAATATTTTTTATTAAAACACAAATAATTCATAAAAAAAAAAAATTTTTATAATAGTTAAAAAATGCTTTCAATGATGCAGTGCAGTGGATTTTTACACGCATAAACGCACGTAACAGCATGCGATTGCACGCATCATTCTGTTTGGCGTATTACAGAATTTATCAGAAATTCGCCAACAGAAAATAATTGGACAGAAAGTTCCCAATGGGAAATTATTGGACAGAATTGAACAGGAAATTTTCCCTGTACTGGAACAATTGAACACATTTCCTTGGAGAGAATTTATCCGAATTTCCCTACAGAAAATTATTGGACAGAATTGAACAGGAAATTCCCATAGAATAATTTTTATTGAAGACATTTCCCTGGAGAGAATTTCCTTGTTAGGAAATTATTGGACAGACTTTTCTTTACAGAATTTACCAGAAAGTTCCCAATGGGAAATTATTCGACGGAAATTTCCCATAGAACAGTTTTTAATGAATACATTTACCGAGAGGAGAGAATTTACCAGAATTTCCTTGTTAGGAAATTATTGGACAGACTTTTCTTTACAGAATTTACCAGAAAGTTTTCAATGGGAAATTATTGGACAGACTTTCCTTTACAGAATTTACCAGAAAGTTCCCAATGGGAAATTATTGGACAGAAAGTTTCCATCGAGCAATTTTTGAAGACATTTTCCTTATATGAAATTATCGAACAAAAAGTTCCCATTGAACAATTCCCAATGGGAAATTATTAAACCGAACCGATTTTCCATCGAGCAATTAATGAAGACAGGAATTTCCCATCCAGAAATTATTGAACAGAATTGAACAGAAATTTCCCAACGTGAACAATTTTTATTCAAGACATTTCCTTTAGATGACTTACCAGAAATTTGCTCTTGGAAATTATTGGACAGAATTTTTTTGGAGAGAATTTATCAGAATTTCCCTCTAGGAAATTATTGAACAGAAATTTCCCAATGGGAAATTATTGGACAGAATTTAACAGAAATTTCCCAATGTGAACAATTTTTTATTGAAGACATTTCACCTTGGAGAGAATTGACCAGAAATTTCCCAATGGGAAATTATTGGAAAAAAATTTCTTTAAGAGCAATTTACCAGAATTTCCATATTAGGAAAATTATCGGACAAGAATTTCCCTATTGGAAATTATTGGACAGAATTTCCTTTGAGAGAATTTACCAGAAAGTTCCCAATGGGAAATTATTCGACAGAAATTTCCCATAGAACAATTTTTATTGAAGACAATTTCCCTATTGGAAATTATTGGACAGAATTGAACAGAAATTTCCCAATGTGAACAATTTTTTATTGAAGACATTTCGTTTAGATGACTTACCAGAAATTTGCTCTAGGAAATTATTGGACAGAATTTCTTTGGAGAGAATTTACCAGGAAATTCCCAATGGGAAATTATCGGACAGCATTTCTTTAAGAGAATTTACCAGGAATTTCCCAATGGGAAATTATCGGACAGAATTTCTTTAAGAGAATTTACCAGGAATTTCCCTCTCACGAAATTATTGCTGATAATTTCCCTATAGGAATTATTGGACAGAATTTCCCTTAAAGAATTTATCAGAATTTCCCAATGGGAAATTATTTGAACAGGAAGTTCCCATAGAACAATTTTTGAATACAATTTCCCATAGGAATTATTCGAAATTATTCGAAAGTTCCCATCGAGCAATTTTTGAAGACATTTTCCTTATATGAAATTATTGGACAAAATGTTCCCATTGAACAATTCCCAATGGGAAATTATTGAACCGAACCGATTTTCCATCGAGCAATTAATGAAGACAGGAATTTCCCATCCAGCAATTATTGGACAGAATTGAACAGAAATTTCCCAACGTGAACAATTTTTTATTGAAGATATTTCCTTGGAGAGCATTTACCAGGAATTTCCCAATGGGAAATTATCGGACAGAAATTTCCCAATGGGAAATTATCGAACAGGATTTATTATTTTTTTTTTTTTTTTTCTTTCGTTAGTTTCCCCAAATAACATAAATGACATATATTAATTTTAAAAATTTTAAATTTTTTCATAATTCTTTCTTTTAATTATGTTTCTGTTGACGATAAAAGTATCTTTTATTTTTATGTTTTTGTTTTTGTTTCTATGTTTTGGTTTGTTAGATGAACGAACGAATGAAAAATGATCTAAAACATATGTGCTCAAAAAAAAAAAAATCAAACAAAACAAAACAAAAAACCAAAAAAAAAAATCACATATTTATTATATTTATATTTTAATAATAAGAATAATAAGAAGAATAAGAAGAAGACAATCTTTTCTTTTTTTTTTTTTGTCAATTATTTGTGTGTGAATCTTTGAATGAATATATTTTGTGAATTTTTCTATTTTATGTACATGTGTAAAAAGTGTCACTGCGAGGATTTCCAAAAAAAAAAAAAAAAAAAAACAAAAAAGGTTTTTGAAATGAACACAGAACAGAACAGATAATAAAAATATTTTGTAAAAAAAAAAAACAATTGAGCAAAAAAACACCTAGAAGGATAAGCGTTCATGAGAGCGTTGAAAGGCGTTAGAAGGCGTTGGAAGGCGTTGGGATGTGTTGGAATTCGTTGAAAGGCGTTGGGAGGAGTTGAAAGGCGTTGAAATTCCACTAGATTTTTTTTTTTGTTTTTATTGTCCCAATCAACATTTCATTGGAAAAATTTTCCCAATTTTTTTTTTTTTTTTTCATATTTTCTTTCAAATGCTTCAAACGAAAGAACTCAATAAATTTGAATGGATTTTCCACGAGTTTTCCATCAAATCTAAGAAGAAAACAACCAACAACCGATTAAAGCGATCGATTTTCCATCCTCCAACCAAACCAAACCAAACCAAACCAAAACACAAATCGATCACTTTTACGATACTTACACGTACGCAATAAACTTAAAAAAAAGACAAAATAAAATAATCGAAATTATATAGAAAATAATAAAAGAAACAAAACAAAATAAAAAATAAAAAATAAAAACCATATGACATCCGGAGAGAGATGAAATAAATAAAGAATCAAAAAAAAAGAACAACCAAAAAAAAAATTTAAATAAAATAAAATAAAATAAAATATAAATTGAATTGAAATGAAAAGAAAATTTTTTATATATGTAAATAAAAAAATAAATTTATTAATGTTTTTCAATTTCAATTTTGGGGCATGTGTTTTTTATTCCTCGTTAATTTTTTTTTTTTTTTTTTTGGTTTGTTTTGTTTTGTTTTGTTTTGTGTTTTTTTCGCGATTTTTTCTGGTTCGGTTCGATGATTTGGATAGGATAGAAAGAAATTTTTTTGGATTAGATATTCAAAGGTTAACGTCAACGTCAACGTGGATTTTCCACGGAAATTTTCAAACCGGGAATTTCAAACTCAAAAACTAATGATGTAATATACCGTTTGAAATCACAAGACACAATCGGATTCAACAAAAGGATTCCCCCGGGGAAAAAAAAAATCAATCCAATTTTTCGTAAGTAAGATTAGTTTAGGAAAAATTTCTCCGGGGGGGGGAAATTTTTCTTTTCATGAGGCCGAACTCAAAAATCAATGGGGGTGTCCAATAATTTTTTCACTTAAAAAGGAAATGTCTCCAATATTAATGTTTTCCTTTGTAGGAAATTTAACACTAAATTTTCCCATTTTTGCCAATTGAATGGAAAATGAAGAAACGCTGCAGATGATTGAATTCCGGTGATTAGAAAACAACTTTCTTCGAAGGGAAAAAAGGTTCAGAAACTCTTCAGGATTGAATTCCGGTCATTAGAAAACTTTCTCCGAAGGGAAAATATGTTCAGGAACTTTTCAAGTTTGAATTCCGATCATTAGAAAACTTTCTCCGAAGAGAAAAATGTTCCGGAACTCTTCAGGATTGAATTCTGATGATTAGAAAACTTTATCCGAAGGGAAAAAATGTTCAGGAACTCTTCAGGATTGAATTCCGGTCATTAGAAAACTTTCTTCGAAGGAAAAAATGTTCAGAAACTCTTCATGATTGAATTTCGATCATTTGAAAACTTCTCTTAAGGAAAAATGTTCAGAAACTCTTCATGATTGAATTTCGATCATTAGAAAACTTTCTCCGAACGGAAAAAACGTTCAGGAACTCTTCAGTATTGAATTCCGGTCATTAGAAAACTTTCTCCGAAGGAAAAAATGTTCAGAAACTCTTCAGAATTGAATTCCGACCAATAGAAAACTTTTTTCGAAGGGAAAAAATATTCAGGAACTCTTCATTGATTGAATTCCGATCATTTGAAAACTTTTTCCGAAGAGAAAAATGTTCAGGAACCCTTCAGGATTAAATTCCAGTCATTAGAAAACTTTCTCCGAAGAGAAAAATGTTCAGGAACTCTTGAAGCTTGAATTCCGATCATTTGAAAACTTCTCCGAAGGAAAAAATGTTCAGAAACTCTTCGGGATTGAATTTCGATCATTAGAAAACTTTCCCCGAAGGAAAAAATGTTCCGAAACTCTTCAGGATTGAATTTCGATCATTAGAAAACTTTCTCTGAAGGGAAAAAATGTTCAGGAACTCTTCAGGATTGAATTTCGATCATTAGAAAACTTTCTCTGAAGGGAAAAAATGTTCAGGAACTCTTCAGGATTGAATTCCGAACATTAGAAAACTTTCACCTAAGAGAAAAATGTTCAGGAACTCTTCAGGATTGAATTCCGGTCATTAGAAAACCTTCTACAAAGGGAAAAATATTCAGGAACTCTTCAGGATTGAATGTCGATCATTAAAAAACTTTCTTCGAAGGGAAAAAATGTTCAGGAACTCTTCAGGGTTGAATTCCGGTCATTAGAAAACTTTCTCTGAAAGGAAAAATGTTCAGAAACTCTTCAGGATTGAATTTCGATCATTAGAAAACTTTCTCCGAAGGGAAAAAATGTTCAGGAACTCTTCAGGATTGATTTCTGATCATTAGAAAACTTTCTCCCAAAGGGAAAAATGTTCAGAAACTCTTCAGGATTGAATTTCGATCATTAGAAAACTTTCTCTGAAGGGAAAAAATGTTCAGGAACTCTTCAGGATTGAATTCCGGTCATTAAAAAACTTTCTCTGAAAGGAAAAATGTTCAGAAACTCTTCAGGATTGAATTCCGACCCATAGAAAACTTCCTTCGAAGGGAAAAATGTTCAAAAACTCTTCAAGCTTGAATTCCGATCATTTGAAAACTTTTTCCGATGAAAAAATGTTCAGAAACTCTTCAGGATTGAATTTCGATCATAAGAAAACTTTCTCCGAAGGGAAAAAATGTTCAGGAACTCTTCAGGATTGAATTCCGGTCATTAGAAAACTTTCTCTGAAAGGAAAAATGTTCAGAAATTCTTCAAATTTGAATTTTAATCATTAGAAAACTTTCTTCAAAGGAAAAAATGTTCAGAAGCTCTTCAGGATTGAATTTCGATCATTAGAAAACTTTCTCCAAAGACCAAAATGTTCAGGAACTCTTCGGCATTGAATTCCGATCATTAGAAAACTTTCTCCCAAAGGGAAAAATGTTCAAAAACTCTTTAAGCTTGAATTCCGATCATTTGAAAACTTTCTCCGAAGGAAAAAATATTCAGAAACTCTTCAGGATTGAATTCCGACCAATAGAAAACTTTCTGCGAAGTCCAAAATGTTCAGGAACTGTTCAGAATTGAATTCCGCTTAGTTTAGGAAAAATCTCCGGGGGGTGGGGGGAAATTTTTCTCGTCATGAGGCCGACCTCAAAAATCAATGGGGGTATCCAATAATTTTTTCTCTTAAAAAGGAAATGTCTCTGTTTCCTTACAAAATTTAACTAAATTTTCCCATTTTTGCCAATTGAATGGAAAATGTCTTCAATCGTTTTATCACAGAAGAAATGTCTGTCTCCAAATAATTTTTCGCCGAAAGAAAACTTTCTCCAATTAGCCTTTCCCACATAAATTTCCATTTAAATTTTGATAGGAAATTCTTTTTAAAGGAAATGTCTCCAAAAAAAATGTCTCCCTATAGAAAATTCCGTTTAATTATCTATCTATCTATCGGGGAATTGGCTCCAAATAATTTTTCGCCGAAAGGAAATTCACTTTAATTGCTTCTATTGAAACAAAATCTTTTGTTCATTCATTCTCTAAAGGATATGGTCTCCAATTAATCCAATCCTATTTGGAAAGTAGGTCTGCAATAAATAATTGTTTTGGCAAAACGGAAAATGTCTTCAATAATTTTGCAGCAATAATTGCAATTCGATGCCAATGAATAATTTTTCTTTTTTTTAAATATATACATATACGAAAGTCAATTGACAAAATTCCAAATTGGAAATGTCTCCATTAACTTCTCTGAACTCAAAAAAAATCCAATAATGGTTGAATCCCAAAGGGAAGGAAACCAAAGGGATTTGTTTACAAAAAGATGTGGCTAATAAAATGGAAGATAGTAAAGTTTGTAAATTTGAGAGTTTTCTTCATTCACTCTACATATATTCATGTCTCTGTAAACTACCAAATCAAAAAATCAATCGGCGTTTATTTTTTTTACTTTATTTACTGTCGGCTTTTTATACTATAAACTATGAACTCTCTTGATTTGATTTTATTTTACTATCTCTCTCTCTCTCTCTCTCTTTCTCTCTCTCTCTCTCTTTCCGCCTCTCTATTTCTATTAAAATCTCTTCTTTTTTCTTTTGCGTTGCTTTCATTTACAAATATTTTACAAAAAAAAAAAAATAGAGTTTATTTTATAGTGAGAAAAAAAAGCGATGAAAAACACAAATTTTTTTTTATTTTTTTTTACAGTGTAAAATTTTCAAAATCCTTCAAATTCAATCTTAAAATAATAAATAAAAATAACAGTTTCTTTAATCAGCAAAAAAATACCAATTTTTTTTAATTATTTTATTTAATTAAATTTTTTTTCTTTTTTATTATTTTAATTTGCTGATAATTTTTTCGTAGATTTTCCACACTCCAATAAAATGAGAGAATGTGAAGAAAATCTACACGAAAAAATAAGAGAAAAGAGAATAAATAAAAAAAAAAAAAATTACCCTCTCGTACAAAAACAGTCGTTTTTTTTTATTGGTTAAGCCTCGATTTCTATGAAAATATTTTATATATCAAATTATGATATATGTGATATATAAAAAAAATGTGCTTTTTCTGAAATTCATTTTGCCTGGATAAAAAAACCGAAATTTAATAATTGCTGCTAAATAATTCCATTTTTTATTAGTTTGTAAATTAACTGGCTATTTTATTATTATGAAATTAAATCATAAAAATTAAATAAAATGTAAATAAAATGAAAAATCAAGTTTGGACGACGGTCAGCCGTCGGCAATAGAAGAAAAAATATCAATGTCCGCCGTCAGTCCGCCGTCCAATATTCATAAAAAGCACCTACATTGAAATGCATGTATTTTCAATTTGACATTTGCCGTCGTCTTCCGTCGGCATTTCATAAAAAGCCTTACTTTAGATAATTTTCATTTACCGTCGCTGTGTCGTTCAACTACGTTACGTTAAAAAATGTCTTTCTCTTTCTCGAAATTTCTTTGTTGTACTACCTAATAATAATAATAATAAAAAAAATAATCACCTGTAAAAGAAAAAGAGAGAAAAAGAGAGAAAGAGAGAAAATTAATTAATTTTATTATTATAAAAAATAGAAAAAAAAAAAAAACTATAAAAACAAAATTCTTCTTTCAAATGATCGATCGTTGATCAATCATCAAATCTGAAGAGATCCCGAAAGTTTCTTTAATGATTTCAGGAATTCAATCCCCCGGAAAAGTTCTTGAACATTTTTCCATTCGGAGAAAGTTTTCTAATGATCGGAATTCAATCCTCGGAAGAGTTCCTGAACATTTTTCCCTTCGGAGAAAGTTTTCTAATGACCGGAATTCAATCCTGAAGAGTTCCTGAACATTTTTCTATTCGGAGAAAGTTTTCTAATGAGCGGAATTCAATCCTCGGAAGAGTTCCTGAACATTTTTCTCTTTGGGAGAAAGTTTTCTAATGATCGGAATTCAATCCTGAAGAGTTCCTGAACATTTTTCTCTTCGGAGAAAGTTTTCTAATGAGCGGAATTCAATCCTCGGAAGAGTTCCTGAACATTTTTCCCTTCGGAGAAAGTTTTCTTATTCAATCCTCTGAAGAGTTTCTGAACATTTTTCCCTTTGAAAAAAGTTTTCTAATGACCGGAATTCAATCCTGAAGAGTTCCTGAACATTTTTCCTTTCACAGAAAGTTTTCTAATGACCGGAATTCAATCCTGAAGAGTTCCTGAACATTTTTCCCCCCGAAGAAAGTTTTCTAATGATCGGAATTCAATCCTGAAGAGTTCCTGAACATTTTTCCCTTCGGAGAAAGTTTTCTTATGATCGGAATTCAGTCCCGAAGAGTTTCTGAACAATATTCTATTCGGAGAAAGTTTTCTCATGACCGGCATTCAATCCCGAAGAGTTTCTGAACAATATTCTATTCGGAGAAAGTTTTCTAATGACCGGAATTCAATCCTAAAGAGTTGTTGAACATTTTTCTCTTCGGGGATAGTTTTAAAAGTGTCGGAATTCCTTTGAAGAGATTTCCTAACACAAATTCCAAACACAAAATTCCTTAAAATTTTTGTTTCCCAATTGAAGGGGGCGCGATTTCCAAACACCGTCCACCACCACCACCACCACGACACGACGTAAGTGTTTTTCCCGCCGCCCATAGATTGATTTTGTTTTTTTTTTTATTGTTATTTAGAATTACAATAAAATTATTGTTTTATTTAATTTTTTTGTTCTTCTTTTCTTCTGTTTAATTCTTCATTAATTTCTTTCGTTCTCGTTCACGTTGTCGTTCTGTTCGTCTTGATGATCTTCATGAAGATGATGAGATTTTTTTTATTCTTTTAATTTGCCTTGAGGTGATTTAAAAGTTTTTAACTGTAAAAATATTTAACAATAAAAAAAAGAGGAATTTCGTTTGTTTTTTTTTTTAGTTTATTTGATCCTCATCACATGAGAATGTGATTTTTATGTGATTATAAAAAAAAACGAAGAAGAAGAAGAAGAAGAATTTCTTTTCTTATTGTTTTTTTTTGTTGTGGGTTTTTATTTGATTGAAAGGGTCATTGATTGCGATTGTAATTATATTTTTTTTTGGTGTTGTCTTTCTATAAAAAAAAACAAAAAATGTAATTAACAATCAAAATTGAAAGAAGAAATGAAAAAAAAAAAAACCTGAACACCTGAACATTTGATTTAATTTAAATAAAATCTAATCTATTTAGAAAAGAAAAAATTGTCTCCGGACAAAAAAGATCAATAATGGATCATTAAACTATTGATTGGAAAACATTCCATTATCTAGTCGGTTTGAGCCTTTTCCCAGTGGAAACATGTTCAGGAACTCTTCAGTGGATTGAATTCCAGTCATTAGAAAACTTTCTCCGAAGGGAAAAATGTTCAGAAACTCTTCAGAGGATTGAATTATGATCATTAGAAAAATTTCTCCTAAGAGTAAAATGTTCAGGAACTCTTCAGGACTGAATTCCAGTCATTAGAAAATTTTCTCCTCGCGGAATACTCTTCAGGAAATCCCAAGAAATGTTCAAGAACTATTCAGGATTGAATTCCGATCTTTAGAACACTTTTTCGGTAGGGAAAAATTTTGAGGGATCTTTTAAACAGTTCAGGAAGTGTTGAGCGTTGAATTCCGATGATTACAAAACTTTCTCCTGAGGGAAAAAATGTTCAGGAACTTTACAGGATTGAATAGAAATTCAATAGAAATTTTTACGGAAGAGAAAAATGTTCAAGAATTCCTTAGTGATGTCGAAGATCTCTTCAGAATTACATCCATAGGTACCATTAGAAAATGCTTTTTCCGAAGTGAAAAATGTTCAGGGAACTGTTCAGAGGATTCGTAATTCCGATGATTACAAAATTTTCTCCGGAAAGAAAAAAATGTTCTTGGAATTCTTTCTTCGAAGGGAAGGGAACTTTTCAGGTATTCTTTTGAAATGTTCGTAAAGGCTCAGATTGAATTGAATTCCGAGCAATAGAAAATTTTCTCCACAGGTATAAGGTTTTCAGGACTTATCCTAAGAAATGTTGTCATGGCAGTCATTCAGAAGAATGAATTTCGATCATTAGAAAACCGTCTCCGGAGGTTAGAAAACCTGTTCAGGAATTCTATAGAAATATTTCGAAACTCTTCAGGATTGAATTCCAATCATTAATAAACTTTATCCGAGGAGAAAATTTTACAGGCATTCTTCAGGTTTGAATTTCGATCATTAGAAAACTTGCTGCGGAGATTTTAAACTATTCAGGAATTCTTAAGAAATGTTCAGGAACTCTTCAGACGATTGAATTCCGATCATCAGAAATGATTACTTTCACCGAAGGGAAAACTTTCCAGGAATTCTTTAGAACTGTTCAGGAACTGCGTTCAGAGGATTGAATTTCAATCTTTAGAAAACTTTCACCGAAGTGAAAACTGTCCAAAAACACTTCAGGATTGAAAAGCAGACAATAGATTTAGACTTTCTCCCAGCTCCCAGAAAACTTTTCAGGAAATTGCAAGAAATGCTCAGGAACTCTTCAGGATTGAATTTACGATCTTTAGTAATTTTTTTCACAATGGGAAAATATTCAGGAAATCTATAGAAATGTTCAGGAAGTCTCCAGGATTGAATGCTGTGCAATAGAAAACTTTCTCCAAAGGGATTTTTTCAGGAAAAATGTTCAGGAACTTTTCCGGATTGAATTCCGATCATTAGAAAACTTTCTCCGAGGGGATTTTTACCGAAAAAATGTTCAGGAACGCTTCCGGATTGAATTCCGTTCATTAGAAAACTTTCTCCAAAGGGATTTTTACCGGAAAACATTTTCAGAAACTCTTCAGGATTGAATTCCGATCTTTAGAAAACTTTCTCGGGAAGAGAAAAATGTCCGGGAACTTTTCAGAGGATTGAATGCCGATCTTTAGAGACTTTTTCCACAATGGAAAACTCTTCAGGAAATCCTAAGAAATGGTCTTCTGACTATTCAGGATTCAATTCCTATCTTTAGAAAACTTGCTTCGGAGATAAAACTGTTCACGAATTCTATCTAAATACTCAGCAGCAGTTTGAATTCTTTAAGTTTGAATTCCGATCATCAGAAATGATTACTTTCACCGAAGGGAAAACTTTCTAGGAATTCTTTAGAACTTTGTTTTCCGGAAGTTTTCAGGATTGAATTTCCGATCCTTAGACCCTACATTTTTCCCCGCAATGGAAAAAAAAGGTTCAGGAAATCCTAAGAAATATTCAGAAAGTTTTCAGATTCTTTAGAAATTCGATCGGAAGTCTTCAGAATTTTTACAGACTTTTTCACAGTGGAAAACACTTTTCATGAAATCCTAAGAAATGCTCAGGAACTCTTCAGAGTGGATTGAATTCCGATCTTTATCCGATCAATTAACCAAATCCGCATCATCGGGGTGGGGGGGCTAGAGAGGAAAATTTACCAATAGAACAAAATTCTTTTGAATCTCTCCTGATTCGGGATTGGGGTTTTTTTTTTTTTTTATATCCAATTTGGGAAATTTCCAATTGAGCAAAATTCTTTAGAATCTCCTCTTAGACAGACCCTCAGGATACAGATTTTGTCAATCAATAAGGATTGACATCTTTTGCAATTCGGAATAGAAAAATTGGTGCGTTGTAGTAGTAGAAGAAGAAGAAGAAGAAGAAGAAGAAGAAGAAAGTAGTAGATTGTAAAATTGAATGGAGAATTGAGAATTGAGAGGGATATTTTGTTTAAAGAAAACTTTAAATGAAAATTGTTATAAAAGATACCTTTTCTAGAACTAAGGAAGGAAGGAAGGAAGGAAGGAAGGAAAGACACATGAAAGGATTGGATCGCCGGAGTTTCCGGAGAATTAGTGATGGGAATGCCGAAATATATTAAGAGAAATTTGAAGTTTTCGAGATTTTCGTGATGATTTCGTGATTGAGGAAATGAGGGAGGTTAAGGAGCGGGGGGGGGGGGGCGAGGGATCCCAACGACGTCAAGCACCAAAAAAGTGAAAATTTAAAAATGGTATATAAAAAACAGAAACAATCTAATGAAGAGGATCAACCCCACTTCACTCCACTTCATTTCACTTCACATTTATCGAAAATTTAATAGATATTGCTTGAAAAGACTTGCTTGATTTTTGCAAAACACCCTGTAAATTTAAAATTATTTATAATAATACAAAAAACGTGAGAGAATAAATCGAAAAAAAAAACCAAATTTATTATTATTCATAAAATAATAAAATTTAAATAATAGAAGAAAAAGAATAAGAAGAAGAAGAAGAAGAAGAAGAACGAATGAAGATGAAGACGAAAAAAAAACTTAAATATTGTGGTCAAGTGACTCAAAGACAATAAAAACAAGACAACAATAAAATTATTTTAAAATACAAACGATTTAGATTTTGATTTGATTTTCTATTATTTTAATTTTTATTATTCTTTTTCATCTTAATCTTTTTTTTCTCTGATTCATTCATTTGTTTTGTTTTCTTTTTTTTTTTGTGTTTTTTTTTGTTTTGTTTGATCGATTCATTAATTCTTTATTTTTGTTTGTTTTTTGTTTGTTACAAAATACAGTAAAACCTTCAACAAGAGGTTTTTGATCAGATCAAATCGTCCTGGGGTGGATCAAGGAGTGTGTGTGTGTGTGTGTGTTAGAAGACCGCGATGACGGCGTGGACGTCGGTGGTGGAAAGATGAAGTAGTTGAATAGCAGACCTTCGGGGACTCTCTGGGGAATTTCCGACGGATTTGAATGAATTTTTAATGTTCCTCGACCCGTCTACACGCTCGAAATTTTTGTCATTTGATCCTGATATTTGACCTTTACTATTTGCGTATATCCATGACAGAAAGTCTTACTGGGACAGGGGCAGGGACAATACACTAACAACTTCCAACTTCTTTGCGCACCGGTCGCCCTCTGTGGGAATATTATTAATCTTACCATATAGCAAGAATGGCCGATCAACCTTTTTCAACCAATCCTCCAAGCTTAGTGAGTCTAATAGTCAATGGATTCCATGAATGGCATGTGTGGGTATTACGGGTGTGCTTTTCGCAACACGCCGACCATGACCATGGAAACATTACTGGGACTACTACCTCTGGACATATTCATTATTTTTCTTGGCGGTAAACACGGCAAGAAAAATGGTACAAAACGAAACATGGTACCATAAAGGCACCATTTATGGGCACAGAAGGATGGTGACTCTTGTCAAGGGAGTTATAGGGAACTGGACATGATGCCAATGGATGGGATTAAGAGAGTTATGGTACAGGAAATGTACCATAAGGTACTCATTCATAGATGACGGATCATTCCCTGAAGTGGGGGGAGGTCGGAAACGATACAAAAATCTTCACCACGGACGGATCTATGAAAAAAATTACAGCTTCGGGGCCGGGTACTACTCGATGGAACTTGGTGTTTGAACTTGGTCAGATAAACATGGGGAGTTATGCCTAAGTATACCAGGCCAGGAGATGATGGCCCTAATTTGATGCGCCTGGACCTGATGTTCAGAGCAATGGGGGGGGGGGGGGGGGTGTGTGCGCGGGAAGGAACTCCTTTTGCCACTGATTATTGCACACGGAAATGGTAAGGTGGTGTATTGGAAAGGTGGGACATTTTTGATTCATCCCTGGCACTGGAATGTACTCACAGCACAGGCTTACCGAAGATTTTACGACCCAGAATGCGGTAACGGTCACACTGGTTTGGGGTCAGGGGACATAGTGGAATCGCCGACGGGAACAAAAGGTGCGGACGCTTTGGCAAAAGACGGAACGACCAAGTAGGTTCATTGAACCAGAGCCATATACTGTGATCAGCAGGAGTACGGCGAGGGACATAGTCGGTCGAGAATTTGGCCATTTCCGAACATCAGAAAATGGATGGAAGGAAGTTAAAAAAAGGACTCAGACAGTCAGACAGGATGACACTTGGACTGAGAGTAGTACGAAACACCAATCTCGGGAGGTTCTTGGAATAGGCACGGGGGAACTCTCAGGAAACTGGTGGCACTCACATCTGGTCGCATGGCTTCAGCTTCAGGCATCATCATCTTTTGTGGGTGCGATGAAAATTCTTACATGCATGATACATATGCGCATGATCCTCTGCCTACAGGATGAGGAAACGGCTACGCACATTGTGTGCAAATGTCCGGCTTTACAGAGCATACGGATGGGGGTGACCGGTCACCGCGGTTCCTCACAGAGACCTGGGAAGCTGGGAAGCATACCCTTTAAGGAGATGCAATTTGAGATAACGAGGGACAATACAGGGTGAGTTTTTTAACGTGAGACAATGGCATATCTCGGAAACTACGCGTTTTTAAGAAAAATGTTTCAGACAAAAGTTGTTCAGTGGCTAGGGGGACATAAGGTGGTTGTGTGTTTTGACCTTGAGTCAAGGTCGCATAGGAGATATGACGCAAAACATACTTTTTTTTAAATGGCAACCCCTATTTATCGATACGGATTCTTATTCTATGTCAAAAAATAAGACCATTTTGTATCCGAACATTTTTTGATTAAACCCCAAATTTGGTCGTAGGTATAAATGTGAGTAGGTGTAAATACTGAGTAGGTATAAATCGGAGGTACGAACGACGCAAAAGGGGCCCAAGAATAGTCTGATTCGATGATACCGCAGCCGGAGGAGGGGTTTTTAAGTCATTAAGAATGTGACACGACGCGTCTTCGGACGTGTCTATGCAAGATTTCCTCTCGTTCGTTAAAAAAAAAAAATGGATTCCACTCAATCGAGAATGCTTATAGAGAATCAACTGTTTTGTATCAACATCATTTAAATGAACTGTTCATCTGCAGACTGAAAGAGACAAAGACACAGAGGATGATTTTTTTAAGGATGAAGAACGGTTTGAAATGTTTGATGATGACACAATAGAAATTGCCAAGCTTGAATTGTTGGATGGATGACAGATAATAATACTCAAACGTCATTCGTTTGTAAAAGTCCTTCTGACCCCTTCTCATCCCTTCTCAACCCCCTTCTCATCCCTTCTCCCCATGAGCAGGATCTCCAAAAATGAGTGGAAAACTTCATCATGATTACGACATGCTCAATTCATCAAAAAGACCGAGATCGGTAAAATCGGTAAAAATCTGGAAGATATTTTTTTTTGTGATTCAAAGGCACGATTTTTTGATCAATTTTGCATCGAATTGTTCCTAAACAAAATCCTAAACAACGGAAAAACGGAAAAATCATGGGTTCCATCATCCGGACAACCATCAGAATATCATCGACTGTCATCGGCAAAGGCAAACGACGCGGCTGATCGTTTCGTTTGAAGAAGACAATGTCTTTGTGTCTACTGGTTCAGAAACTACTGGTGGGGCGACGAATAAAAGCCGATAACTCTTCAGAGGATTGAATTCCGATCATTAGAAAACTTTCTCCGAAAGGAAAAATGTTCAGGAACTGTTCAGGATTGAATTGCAGTCATCAGAAAACTTTCACCGAAGGAAAAACTTTTCAGAAAATCATAAGAAATGCTCACGACTGCTTCAGGAATGAATTTCGGATCTCTAAAAATTTTCTCCTAAGGTAAAACCTTTCAGGAAATCCTGAGAAATACTCAGGAACTCTTCCGAGGATTGAATTCCGATGATTAGAAAACGTTCTCCGAAGAGAAAAATGTTTAAGAGCTCTGCAGAGGACTGAATTCCGATCATTAGAAAACTTTCTTCGAAGGCAAAAAATGTTCAAGATCTCTTCAGGATTGAATTACAATCATTAATAAACCCTCTACGAAGGGAAAAATGTTCAGTAACTCTTCGGGATTGAATTCCGATCAATAGAAAACTTTCTCCGAAGGCAAAAAATGTTCAAGATCTCTTCAGGATTGAATTCCGATCATTAGAAAACTTTCTCCGGAGCGGGAAAACGTTCGGGAACTCTTCAGAATTGAATTCTGATCAATGGAAAAATTTCTCCGTGGTAAAAAATGTTCAGTAACTCTTCAAGATTGAATTCCGATCATTAGAAAACTTTCTCCCAAGGGAAAAATGTTTAGGAACTCTTCAGAGGATTGAATTCCGATCACTAGAAAATTTTCTCCGAAGCGATAGATGTTCAGGAACTGGTCAGAGGATGAATTCCGATCATTAGAAAACTTTCTGCGAAGGGAAAAATGTTCATGATCTCTTCAGGATTGAATTCCGATCATTAGAAAACTTTCTGCGAAGGGAAAAATGTTCAGGAACTCTTCAGAGGATTGAATTCCGATCATTAGAAAACTTTCACCGAAGGCAAAAAATGTTCAAGATCTCTTCAGGATTGAATTCCAATCATTAATAAACTTTCTTCGAAGGGAAAAATGTTCAGGAACTCTTCAGGATTGAATTCCGATCAATAGAAAACTTTCTCCGAAGGCAAAAAATGTTCAAGATCTCTTCAGGATTGAATTGCAATCATTAATAAACTTTCTCCAAAGGGAAAAATGTTCAGGAACTCTTCGGGATTGAATTCCGATCAATAGAAAACTTTCTCCGAAGGGAAAAATGTTCTGGAACTCTTCTGTGGATTGAATTCCGGTCAATAGAAAAATTTCACCGAAGGCAAAAAATGTTCAGGCATTCTTCAGAATTGAATTCCGATCATTAAAAACTTTCTCCGAAGGAAAAAATGTTCAGGAACTCTTCAGAGGATTGAATTCCGATCATTAGAAAACTTTCTCCGAAGGCCAAAATGTTCTGGAACTCTTCTGTGGATTGAATTCCGATCATTAGATTCGATTCGATTTGATCCAAAATTTTAATGTCGCTACTTAGGTACTGGTTTTTGGTTATGTCCGGGGGTGGATCATGAATCGTTGGTAGAAGACCGCGTCTTGTGTGAGGTTGGAAAGCTGAAATTGTAGAGCGACGAACCTTTTGGAGTTACCGTGGAATTTTGATTTGGTTGAAGAAGGCGCTTGAAGCTTCTTCGAATAACATAATAATAAGAAGAATTTCTTTTCTTTTCTGTTTCCAATATGACTATTGCAATGAAAAAAAAAAAAAAACATTCCATTTATTTAATAATAATTTAGTTTCTTTTAGAGCTTTTTTCTATTTTTAATGTTTCTTCTTTTTTATTATTTCTTTTATTATTTTGTTTTTCTATTTAATGGATCTAATAAATTATTTAAATTTTTTTTTTTTATTTTCCTATATAATAAATAAATAAATTCTTTTCCACAACTTCTCAAAAAAAAAAAAAAAACAAAAAAAACAAGTGCCGTGTTTTTTTTTTTCTTTCTTTTTAGTTCTTTGCTTTGCATGTTGTTGTTCCAAAACTGTCACACACAAAAGTTCAATAAAAGATAAAAAAAAATAAAAAAATGCGTGGACTTGGTATTATTATTATTATTATTGTTATTAATAATAATGATTTTTTTACCTTATTTAAAAAAAAAAAAAATCTTGTTTTAGTTTTTTTTATTTATGGTGTTTTTTTTTCATGTTACACGGAATCATGCACTGATAGTACACCAATTAACACTTACAAATCTAAAGGGGAGTGTTGTGTGGTAAAAAAAAATAAAGTGCAGTTTGGGTTATGAATACAAATTCGTCCACATCGTCCACGGTGTGGGGGGATTGAAGGTGTAGATGAAGAAATTTTCATTACATCATTTCAACACAAGTTCACAAAACCCACAACCATACTCTACACCCATTGCACCGATCCCGCTCGGTTGTGTTTTTTTAGCTCGGAATGTTTCATACGCATTTGCACTCGCTAACCACAGTGTTTGTGGTGGCCTTGAACAAAAAAACCTTTGGCCGAGACTTTACACAAAAAGGTGTTGGATGTTGGAGGAATTAAAATTCTGTTTCAATACTTCAGGATTGAAATCCGATCATTAGAAAACGTTCTCCAAAGGGAAAAATGTTCAAGAACTCTTCAGAGAATTGAATTCCGATTATAAGAAATTTGTTCCGAAGCGAAAAATCGTCAGAATTTCTTCAGGATTGAATTCCGATCATTAAAAAAATATCTCCGAAGGGAAAAGGGTTCAGGAACTCTTCAGGATTGAATTCTGATCATTAAAAAATTCTCTCCGAAGGGAAAAATGTTCAGGAACACTTCAGAGGATGGAATTCTGATTATTAGAAAACTTTCTCCGCGGTTAAAAATGTTCAGGAAATCTTCAAGATTGAATTCCGATCATTAGAAAACTTTCTCCGAAGGGAAAAATGTTCAGGAACTCCTCAAGATTGAATTCCGATCATTAGAAAACTTTCTCCGAAGGGTAAAATGTTCAGGAAATCTTCCGAATTGAATTCCGATCATTAGAAAACTTTCTCCGAATAGTAAAATGTTCAGAAACTCTTCAGGATTGAATTCCGATCATTAGAAAACGTTCTCCAAAGGGAAAAATGTTCAAGAACTCTTCAGAATTGAATTCCAGTCATTAGAAAACTTTCTCCACATGGAAAAATGTTCAGAAACTCTTCGGGATTGAATTCCGTTCATTAGAAAATTTTCTCCGGATGGAAAAAACGTTTAGGAACTCTTCAGGATTGGAACTCTTCTCCGATCATTAAAAAACTTTCTCCGAAGAGAAAAATGTTCAGGAAATCTCCAAAATTGAATTCCGGTTAGATTAGAAAACTTTCTCAAAAAATTTCTCCGCAGTTAAAATGTTCAGGAATTCTTCTGAGGATTGAATTCTGATCTTTAGAAAAATTTCCCCGAAGGGAAAAATGTTCAGGAACTCCTCAAGATTGAATTCCGATCATTAGAAAACGTGCTATGAAGAGAAAAATGTTCAAGAACTCAGCCGGATTGAATTCCGATCATTAAAAAACTTTCTCCGAAGAGAAAATTGTTCAGGTTCTCTTCAGGATTGAATTCCGTTCATTAGAAAATTTTCTCCGGATGGAAAAATGTTCAGGAACTCTTCAGGATTGAATTCGGATCATTAGAAAACTTGGTCCGAAGAGAAAAATGTTCAAGAACTCTATAGGATTGAGTTCCGATTATTAAAAAACTTTCTCCGAAGAGAAAAATGTTCATGAAATCTCCAAAATTGAATTCCGATCATTCAAAAACTTTCTCCGCGTTTAAAATTGTTCAGGAACTCTTCAGAATTGAATTCCGATCCTTTGAAAACTTTGGCCAAACTCAAAAGCGTTCAGGAACTCTTCTGAGGATTGAATTCTGATCTTTAGAAAAATTTCCCCGAAGGGAAAAATGTTCAGGAACTCCTCAAGATTGAATTCCGATCATTAGAAAACGTGCTATGAAGAGAAAAATGTTCAAGAACTCATCCGGATTGAATTCCGATCATTAAAAAACTTTCTCCGAAGAGAAAAATGTTCAGAAACTCTTCAGGATTGAATTCCGATCATTAGAAAACTTTCTCCGCAGAGAAAAATATTCAAGAACTCTTCAGGATCGAATTCCGATCTTTAGAAAACTTTCTCCCAAAGTGAAAAATGTTCAGAAACTCTTCAGGATTGAATTCCGATCATTAGAAAACTTTCTCCGCAGAGAATAATATTCAAGAACTCTTCAGGATTGAATTCCGATCATTAGAAAACTTTTTCCGCGGTTTAAAATGTTCAGGTACTCTTCAGGATTAAATTCCGTTCATTAGAAAATTTTCTCCGGATGGAAAAATGTTCAGGAACTCTTCAGGATTGAGTTCCGGTTATTAGAAAACTTTCTTCGAAGAGAAAAATGTTCATGAAATCTCCAAAATTGAATTCCGATCATTCAAAAACTTTCTCCGCGTTTAAAATTGTTCAGGAACTCTTCAGAATTGAATTCCGATCCTTTGAAAACTTTGGCCAAACTCAAAAGCGTTCAGGAACTCTTCTGAGGATTGAATTCTGATCTTTAGAAAAATTTCCCCGAAGGGAAAAATGTTCAGGAACTCCTCAAGATTGAATTCCGATCATTAGAAAACGTGCTATGAAGAGAAAAATGTTCAAGAACTCAGCCGGATTGAATTCCGATCATTAAAAAACTTTCTCCGAAGAGAAAATTGTTCAGGTTCTCTTCAGGATTGAATTCCGTTCATTAGAAAATTTTCTCCGGATGGAAAAATGTTCAGGAACTCTTCAGGATTGAATTCCGGTTATTAGAAAACTTTCTTCGAAGGGAAAAATGTTCAGAAACTCTTCAGGATTGAATTCGGATCATTAGAAAACTTGGTCCGAAGAGAAAAATGTTCAAGAACTCTATAGGATTGAGTTCCGATTATTAAAAAACTTTCTCCGAAGAGAAAAATGTTCATGAAATCTCCAAAATTGAATTCCGATCATTCAAAAACTTTCTCCGCGTTTAAAATTGTTCAGGAACTCTTCAGAATTGAATTCCGATCCTTTGAAAACTTTGGCCGAACTCAAAAGCGTTCAGGAACTCTTCTGAGGATTGAATTCTGATCTTTAGAAAAATTTCCCCGAAGGTAAAATTTGTTCAGGAACTCCTCAAGATTGAATTTCGATCATTAGAAAACGTTCTATGAAGAGAAAAATGTTCAAGAACTTATCCGGATTGAATTCCGATCATTAAAAAACTTTCTCCGAAGAGAAAAATGTTCAGAAACTCTTCAGGATTGAATTCCGATCATTAGAAAGCTTTCTCCCAAAGGGAAAAATGTTCAGAAACTCTTCGGGATTGAATTCCGTTCATTAGAAAATTTTCTCCGGATGGAAAAAACGTTCAGGAACTCTTCAGGATTGGAACTCTTCTCCGATCATTAAAAAACTTTCTCCGAAGAGAAAAATGTTCAGGAAATCTCCAAAATTGAATTCCGGTTAGATTAGAAAACTTTCTCAAAAAATTTCTCCGCAGTTAAAATGTTCAGGAACTCTTCAGGATTGAATTCCGGTTATTAGAAAACTTTCTTCGAAGGGAAAAATGTTCAGAAACTCTTCAGGATTGAATTCGGATCATTAGAAAACTTGGTCCGAAGAGAAAAATGTTCAAGAACTCTACAGGATTGAGTTCCGATCATTAAAAAACTTTCTCCGAAGAGAAAAATGTTCAGGAAATCTCCAAAATTGAATTCCGATCATTAAAAAACTTTCTCCGCGTTTAAAATTGTTCAGGAACTCTTCAGAATTGAATTCCGATCCTTTGAAAACTTTGGCCAAACTCAAAAGCGTTCAGGAACTCTTCTGAGGATTGAATTCTGATCTTTAGAAAAATTTCCCCGAAGGGAAAAAGGTTCAGGAACTCCTCAAGATTGAATTCCGATCATTAGAAAACGTGCTATGAAGAGAAAAATGTTCAAGAACTCATCCGGATTGAATTCCGATCATTAAAAAACTTTCTCCGCGTTTAAAATTGTTCAAGAACTCTTCAAGATTGAATTCCGATCCTTTGAAAACTTTGTCCGAAGAGAAAAATGTTCAGGAACTCTTCATAGGAATGGATGTTGGTACTTGGATGTTAAATGTTCGGTGTTCGGTGTTGGGTCTTGGTGTTGGATGTTAGTGTTGCCGGGTAGTGTTTGAATCATTTAGATCAGTTGTGTGTGATGGTGAAAAAGAAATGCATAATTTTTATAATTTTTTTTTTTTGATCTCATCAACTCTGTTTTTCTATAGTTTTTTTTTTTCTTTTAATAATAAAAATTGGATATTGTGAAGAAGACACACACACACACACACACACACACAAGAAAAAATAGAGAATAGAATAATATTTTAATAATATTATTATTATAAATTATAATAACAATAAAAATGCAAATGACGGTTTACTGACCGCACCAAACACGTTTCTTTTTAATTTTTTTTTTATTCATCTTCATCTAAAAATCTCCGTGCGTTCAATCGCTTCTTGTACACAAAACAACAACAACAACAACCATAACAACAATAATAACAATAATAACAATAAAAAAAACAACACAATACGAAAGATGAAGGAAGAACAAGTAGAATAAGATGAAGATAAAGATGAAGATGAAGATGAAAAAAAAAAAAACACAATACAAGACAAAACAAAACATAAAAATAAACGTTGACAGGTAAATTAAAACACCTGCAATGAAACTGTAAGTACTTGAGTGCGCGAGTGCGTTTGGGTTCGGGGCCAACTCCACAGCTCCGGCTTTGAATCCTGTTCCGGAACAGACCCGGATCAGGATTAGAATGAAATTACAATTGTAAGATGTTGTTGGGGTCCGAGACGACTAGGGCAAATTATCTAAAATTGCGGTTGATCTATATTCATCGAATTCATTTCATTTAGTAATTCATCTTCTTCCACGTCCGGTATAATTCCGGTTAATTCTTCTATTTATATTTTCCGATGATTCATCACAGAAGAAGATTCTTTCCGCGCGGCAGTAGCGGATTTTATAGAACCGTTCGGGCGGCTTTAAAATGGTGGCTGTGAACTGTGAATGGGGCTCACTCACTCACTCACTCAATCGACGATGGATAGACGACGACGAGTAACTGAAAGTAACGGCCCCGGGGGGGGGGGGGGGGGTGGTAAAATATTACGATAAAAAACAACCTCCTGGGAACTCCGCAAACATCTTTGATTAAGTGATTTCGTTACGGTGGCGGCGGCGGCGGCTGGCTCATGGCCAATAGACAATCCGAGGTTTTACGGCCGGCCACTAAACTGATTCCGATGCCGTAGTAATGAACCAAAACAAAAAAAAAAAATCTTTACTGACCCTTATCTTTACTGAAAAATCCTTGAAAATATTCTCGCTTTGCTTAAGAAAAAGTTAGAAAAAGGTCTCTTTCACGATGGCATCTGGACGATGGTTTAAGACAATTAAATACTGATCAAGATAGGATAGTTCAGTACTGTAACGTTCTCGTCGTCGTCGTCTTCGTCTTCGTGTTCGCCGCCGACACGCTCTTTTCGGGTTTGACTTTGCCAAAAAACTTTTTTTTTTTTTTTTAGACGTTGATGACATTGTGAAGATTGGTGAAGAGGACCTCCAGCAGCAGCAGCAGCAGCAGACGGGGGTAATGTTAAATAAAACAACTGGGGAATCTCTTCTCTGTGGGATTGATCACAAAGATGTTATGAGACTTGCTTGTGATCCCACAGTTGACAATTCCAATTAACACAATTTTGGGTAATTTTGGGTAAAAAATATGTAGAGGTGCCGAATGACGAATGGCATGAATGGAGTATTGAGCTTGTGTATTGAGCGGAGGAGGAGCAAGGCAACGTGACACAAAATTCTTTACCCGAGGGGGGGGGGGGGGGGGGAGAGAGAGAAAACAGGGATCAATTTTGTGAAGATAGAAATCTTAAAAAAATTTATTAAAAAATCTTGTGGTCCGGGGATGAATAGACGCGGGGAAGCCGCCAGACATTTTTCTTAATCATACCCTACCCTAAAAAATGCAAAACAAAATCTCCCGGATAATTTACAATTAGAGATTATTCTCAATCGGCGCGAACCAAGACACCGGAGAGATATTGTTTTTTTAATGCCGGGGGAGGGGAGTCGAGAAACAGAGAGATAGAGAGAGAGAGAGAGAGAGAGAAATAAATAATAATTTTTTTAACCAAAAAAAAAAGGACCAAACAGCGGGAAAATTTTTCAGAGAAAATTTGCGGTAAATTTGCGGTCAAAGTTTCCGGTCAAAATTGGGGAAAGTTTACAAAGAAATCGGGGGGTGGGGGGGTGGGGTGGGGGTGAGAGAGCGGATCGGAAAGATTCTATAGGTTGAGTTCAAAAGTTATCTGGGACAAAAGTTCCTATCTGGGGTAAGTCTTCGAAGAAAACCAACTCGACACGAACAAATTTTCAACATTTTTTTTTTTTTACGGATTTTTTGAAAGACGCGACGCCACCGTCGTTGATCAACAACAAACGAACAAAACGAACGAGACACCGGAGATATTTCTCTGGTTATTATAATCCTTGTTGGGGTGTTATGAAGGAATCATGACGTTCATCCTTTGAAGTGTTTTTGAAATTTTTTTGGTACGAATATGATTGATGGAATCAACCGGATCAGAGATCAGATCAGAATAAATTTCAGAGTAATTTCTTTATATTATCTATTATATCTATAATACAAACAAACAAAAAAACCCAATAAGAAAGCAAAAAAAAATTTCATTTCAAAAAGTCCCGGACAAATTTCGTACAATTCCGGACAAATTTCGGAAGAGTGATTCCGTGAAAAACCGTGAAAAACATTCGGAAATTAACAAAGAAATGCTTTACAGTGGGGGAGTGGTGGAATGCTGGCGGGGTGGGCGGAGGGTTTTTTTTGTTATTGAATTGGATTGTTGGACTTGATAAAAATCAATCTTCGGTTCTCTCAATTAATAGTAATTTTCGAATAACGAAGAGCTTCTTTTATTTCTTCCGATCGATCGTCAAAAACCGAAACTTGTAAGTCACAATATACTAATTAAAAAAAAAAAAAAAAAAAAAAACAATAAAAAGTTAAATAAAACATAACAATAAAAAAAAAAAAAAACAACAAATTTTTTATGTACAATAAATAAATAAATTCTTTAAGATCATCTTCTTCTTCTTCTTCTTCTTCTTCTTCTTCTTCGTAGCATCCTCAAGCAACATCTCATCTTTTTTTCTGCATCTTCTTCTTCTTATTATTATTATTATTTTGTTTTTTTTTTTTTCTTCTTTACCTTGTTTTTTTTATTAATCACCTTTTTTTTTTTTTTTTTTTATGAATTCTTTCTTTTTGTTTTGTTTTGTTTTGTTTTTTTTTTTTTATTGTTTCATTTTATTAATTCATTTCAATAATAATAATAAAAATAAAAAAAAACATCGGTCATCGGTCATCGGTCTTTAATCAACATAAATACCTGTATGTATGGTATGTAGGTATATATACAAAAAATACAGGGTGTTTCAGTTGGGTAAGTCTCATCAATCTTCAGAGAAAATATTTTCTTTGAAGCGGCAATGAAAATATTTTTGATATAGAAAAATAAGTGAAATCTTTTCTTTTATAGGAAAATTAAGTCGAATCTTTTCTTTATGGAAAATTAAGTCAAATCTTTCATTTTTAGGAAGTTAAGTCAAATCTTTTCTTTTATAGAAAATTAAGTCAAATCTTTCTTTAATGGAAATTTAAGTCGAATCTTTTCTTTATAGAAAGTTAAGCCAAATCTTTCCTTTTTAGGAAGTTAAGTCAAATCTTTCCTGAATGGAAAGTTAAGTCAAATCTTTCCTTAACGGAAAATTAAGTCGAATCTTTGCTTAATGGAAATTTAAGTCGAATCTTTCCTTAATGGAAAATTAAGTCAAATCTTTCCTTAATGGAAATTTAAGTCAAATCTTTCCTTTATAGAAAATTAAGTCGAATCTTTCCTTAACAAGAAAATTAAGTCGAATCTTTCATTTATAGAAAGTTAAGTCGAATCTTTCCTTAATAGAAAGTTAAGTCAAATCTTTCCTTAATTGAAAATTAAGTCGAATCTTTTCTTTATGGAAAATTAAGTCAAATCTTTCATTTTTAGGAAGTTAAGTCAAATCTTTTCTTTATAGAAAATTAAGTCAAATCTTTCCTTAATGGAAAATTAAGTCAAATCTTTCCTTAATGGAAAATTAAGTCGAATCTTTCCTTAATGGAAAATTAAGTCGAATCTTTTCTTTATGGAAATTTAAGTCGAATCTTTTCTTTATAGAAAGTTAAGTCAAATCTTTCTTTTATAGAAAGTTAAGTCAAATCTTTCCTTAATGGAAAGTTAAGTCAAATCTTTGCTTAATAGAAAGTTAAGTCAAATCTTTCCTTAATGGAAAATTAAGTCAAATCTTTGTTTTAAAGAAAGTTAAGTCAAATCTTTCCTTAATGGAAAATTAAGTCAAATCTTTTCTTTATAGAAAATTAAGTCAAATCTTTCCTTAACGGAAAATTAAGTCGAATCTTTTCTTTATGGAAATTTAAGTCGAATCTTTTCTTTATGGGAAGTTAAGTCAAATCTTTGCTTTATAGAAAGTTAAGTCAAATCTTTCATTTTTAGGAAGTTAAGTCAAATCTTTTCTTAATGGAAAATTAAGTCAAATCTTTGCTTTATAGAAAATTAAGTCAAATCTTTCCTTAATGGAAATTTAATTCGAATCTTTCATTAATAGAAAGTTAAGTCAAATTTTTCCTTAATGGAAAATTAAGTCAAATCTTTCCTTTATAGAAAGTTAAGTCAAATCTTTCCTTAATGGAAAATTAAGTCGAATCTTTCCTTAATTGGAAATTTAAGTCGAATCTTTCCTTAATTAGAAATTTAAGTCGAATCTTTCCTTAATGGAAATTTAAGTCGAATCTTTCCTTTATAGAAAATTAAGTCGAATCTTTCCTTTATAGAAAGTTAAGTCAAATCTTTCCTTAATGGAAAATTAAGTCAAATCTTTCATTTTTAGGAAGTTAAGTCAAATCTTTTCTTTTTAGGAAGTTAAGTCAAATCTTTTCTTTTTAGGAAGTTAAGTCAAATCTTTCCTTAATGGAAAATTAAGTCAAATCTTTCCTTTATAGAAAGTTAAGTCAAATCTTTCCTTAATGGAAAATTAAGTCAAATCTTTCCTTTATAGAAAGTTAAGTCAAATCTTTGATTTATAGAAAGTTAAGTCAAATCTTTCCTTTTTAGGAAGTTAAGTCAAATCTTTCCTTTTTAGGAAGTTAAGTCAAATCTTTCCTTAATAGAAAGTTAAGTCGAATCTTTCCTTTATTGCAAATTTAAGTCGAATATTTCCTTTTATAGAAAGTTAAGTCGAATCTTTCCTTTTATAGAAAGTTAAGTGAAATCTTTCCTTAATGGAAATTTAAGTCGAATCTTTCCTTTATAGAAAGTAAAGTCAAATCTTTCCTTAATTAGAAAATTAAATCAAATCTTTTCTTTATTGGAAATTTAAGTTAAATCTTTATGATATTGAAAATTAAATCAAAATCTTTCCTTTTTCAAATTCCCAAATGCCCAAATTCAAAAGCAGTAACATCTTTTCATTGAATATTTTTAAGAAAATCTCTTACTCGCGACCAGAGAAGGTTAAACAATTAAATCAATCCAACAAAATTCTTATTTTGTATAGTTTTAAAAAAAAAAATCACAAAATTTTCACCTGTACCTTTTTTTTCTTCTTCTTCTTCTTCTTCTTCTTTTTCTTCTTCTAATACAAATTAAATTCACTTCAGATTCCTTCATTCCCTAAAAAAAAAAAAAAAAAAAAATTATATTCATTCATCATCATCGATTTGTTTGTTGTTTGTTTGCATTTTATTGCTTTGTTTGTATATAATCTTAATTTTTGCCTCTTTCTCAATTTATTATTCATAAAATAAAATCTCACGTTCAACAAACAAACAAACAAACAAACAAACCAACAAACATCATTCATATATTCTATTCTATTCTATTTTATATATATGGGTATTTTTTTTATTATATATACACGCACCTGTTTACCGTTAATTAATTGTTTACAATAACAACAACAACAACAATAAGAATTGATCATCTCTTTATTTTTTATGGTCATCTCTGAATGCATAAAAAACATACCAAAGCAAAGTAAAGCAAAGCAAACAAAACAAAACAAAATAAAAACTCACACTCGTCGCATTATCATCATCATCATCATCATCATCATCAAATCCAACAGAAGAAGATGAAGATGAAGATGCAGAAGAAGAAGAAGAAAAAACAGATAAACAAGTACCTTAAGAAGACAATCAAACGTATGAACGAACGAACGAAGCAATACGCTACGGTATTGTAGACATTTCGATTTGTTGACAAGAGAAGCGACGAATTGGTCTAAATTGGCATTGACCATTTTGCCAGAAAAATTTCATAATCAAAAAATCAAAAATTGCTGATTGGGAATTTTCCGTGGAAAATTTACCGTTAATTTATCGATTGAAATGATTTTGGTAATGTTTGAAATGGAATTTCTTTGGAACGGAATTAACCAGAACTGATGGAATATTTTCCCCGAAAGATTTTCCATTGATTTTTTTTCTTTTTCAAAATATATTTTGGTATATGGGAAATTGCAAATAAATTGTCAATTGCTGATTGGGAATTCTTTAAGAATTTGTTCTGGAATTTGTCTATTTTGAAAATAGTATTTTTCGAGGTACTAAAAGTCTTTGTTTTGTTGGAACGATTAACTCCGTAGAATGTTGATTGGATGCGATTTCCCTCTTAGGGACGGACCTAATCAGAATTAATGGAAATGCTGATTGGGAATTCTTCAAAAAAAAGTTCTTTTTAGAAAAGAAAATTGTCTTTGAATATTAAAAATGCTTTTGAATTGTTCATTTTGTTGTGTAAAATTTGAAATTTAAATGGACTTCCCCTCTGGAATGAACTTTGATCAGATAATTAATGGAATTTTTGGCCAATTTTCATAGAAATCAATTTAGCTGATTGGGATCTCTTGGAATATTGCTTAATTTATCAATTTAAGAATAGTATTTTTCGAGGTACAAAACGGCCATTTTGTTGGGATGATTAAATTCGTAGAATGTTGATTGGATGTGATTTGCCCCCGTTAGGGACGGAACTGATCCAAATTAATGGAATATTTTCGCCAGAAGATTTTCCATTGATTGGGAATTCTTTAAGTTATTGATTTGAAAACAAATTTTTCTATAAAAATATTAAAAATGTATTTAAAATGAACTTTAGCAAAATTTTGAAATGGAATTTTCTTGGAATTGATGGAATTTTTCTCGAAGAAGGGAAAAATCCAATTGCTGATTGGGGATTTCCAAGGGAAAATTTACCGTTAATTTATCAATTTTAGAATTCCATTGGCTATTTGAAATATGTATTTGAAATGAACTTTAGCAAACTTTGCAAGGTGGAATTTTACCGGGAACGAACTTGATCAGAATTTTTATGGAATTTTTTTTTTGCCCGAAGAAAGAAAAAAATCAATTGCTGATTGGGGATTTCCGGTAGAAAGTTTACCGTTAACCAACGGATTTGGAATTAGTTTTTCAAGGTACTAAAAATTCATTTAGAGATCTGGAACTCTGTCGAACATTGAATGAGGAAACTCTTAGGGATCAAATTGATCAGAATTAATGGAATTTTCCCTGAAGATTTTGTTGTTAAAATAAATGAGAAATTCTAAACGAAAATCAATTGCTAATTGGGAATTTCCATGGAAAATTCCTTAATTTATCGATTTGAAATGATTTTGGCAAAATTTTAAAATGGAATTTCTTCGGAATGGACTTGATCAGAACTGATGGAATTCCCCACCCCCCCCCCCCCCCCCAAATAGGTTCTTCCATTGATTTGATTTTTCAAAAATATATGGGAAAATTTTGACACCAAAATCAATTGCTAATTGGAAATTCTTTAAGAAGGTTTTGGTGAAAAATTTTATCGGCTATTTAAAATGAACTTTAGCAAACTTTTCAAAGTAGAATTTTACGCGGGAACGAACTTTGATCAGATAATTAATGGAATTTTTGGCCAATTTTCATGAAAATCAATTGCTGATTGGGGATTTCCAAGGGAAAATTCGTTAATTTATCGATTTTAGAATTCCATAGGCTATTTCAAATATGCATTTGAAATAAACTTTAGAAAAAATTTTAGAATTGAATTTCCCTGGGAAGGAGTTGATCAGAATTTTTATGGAATTTTTTTTGTGCCCGAAGAAAGAAAAAAATCAATTGCTGATTGGGAATTTATTAAGAAGGTTCTTTAAGTTATTGATTGACAAATCAATCATAAAGCATTTGAAATGAACTTTAGCAAATTTTAGAATGGAATTTCCCTGGAATGAACCGGATCAATGGAATTAATGGAATTTTAAAGCAATTGCTGATTGGGGGGAATTCTTTTAAGTTATTGATTGAAAAATATTAATAGAATATTTTAAAATGCATTTTTAAATGATGTTTGGGAAAACTTTAGAATGAAATTTGACTGGAACCGAATTGATCAGAATTTTTATGGAATTTTTCCGCTGAAGGTTTTTCTTGTTAAATAAATGAGACGAATTCCAAACGAAAATCAATTACTGATTGTGGGATTTCGAAGGGAAAATTTATCGTTAATCAATCGATTTAAAAAAATAGTTTTTCAAGGTACTAAAAATTCATTTAGAGATCTGGAACTCTGTCGAACATTGAATGCGGTTTCCCTCTTAGGGATCAAATTGATCAGAATTAATGGAATTTTCCCTGAAGATTTTTTGTTAAAATAAATGAGAAATTGTAAACGAAAATCAATTGCTGATTGGGGGGAATTCTTTTAAGTTATTGATTGAAAAATGTTAATAGAATATTTTAAAATGCATTTTTAAATGATGTTTTGGCAAACTTTAGAATGAAATTTCACTGGAACGGACTTGATCAGAATTAAGGGAAATTTCCCCGAAGAAGAAAAAAATCCCATTTGCTGATTGGGGATTTCCAAGGGAAAATTTATCGTTAATTTATCGATTTTAAAATTCTATCGGCTATTTCAAAATGTGCAACGGAAGAAATGAACTTTAGCAAACTTTGCAAGGTGGACTTGTCCCTGGATGGAATTTTTGCCAATTTTCATAAAAAATCAATTGCTGATTGGGGATTTCCAAGGGAAAATTCTTTAATTTATCGTTTTTAGAATTCAATTGGTTATTTCACAAAATGTGCATTTGAAATGAACCTTAACAAACTTTGCAACGTGGAATATTCCCCGGGGAACGAACTTGATCAGAATTTTTATGGAATTTTTTTTTGCCCTGCCCAAAGAAGAAAAAAATCCCATTTGCTGATTGGGAAATCAGCCTTGAAATAATTGAAATATTCCTTAATTTATCGATTTGAAATGATTTTGGCGCAAAATTTTACAATATAAAATTTTCCCGGCAACTGAATTTCTCAAACCCTGGAACGGAACGGAACGGACTTGAGACCAGAACTGTGAGAATTTTCCGCGAAGATTTTCCATTGATTTTTTTTTTTTTTTTGTTTTCTTCAAAATCCATTTGGAATGGGGTAAATTTCAAAACAAAAATCAATTTCCGTCTGATTGGGGGGGGGGGGGGGGGGGGGGGAGAGAATTCCCATTGGAAAATTTATCGCAAAAATTAAAACTGAAAATTAATTTGCTGATTTGCATTTTAAAATGAACTTTCGCGCAACTATCATTCAAACGTTTTTTTTTTTTTAAGATTTTCTATTATTTTTTATTATTCATTTCAATTTATTTAAAAAAAAATTTTATGTATAGGTAAAAATGCAATAATAATAATAATAATAATAATTGTAATAAAATACCTCGCATCTTATAATCTGTTTCTTGTTTTTGATTGTGTGTGTGTTTGTTTGTTACACACGGAATCGAGTATAGAGAGATAAATAAATAAATAATAAAAATCTGAATCTGTATCTTGTAATTGTTAATATACAATAATAATAATAATAATAATAATAATAAAAAAAAAGCCATCGACCAGTTCATTGAGCAAGGTGTTTTGCCTCAGGCATTTTTCTGCGTGCTAGTTGTTTATATTTTTTTTTTTTTTTTTATATTCAACTTTACTTTACTTCACTTTACACATTTTCCTTCTTTTTCATTTCTTATTTCTTTTTTTTTTATTCGATATGCATAAAAAACAGAAAAATAAAAAAAAAATCTTCTTGTAAAAATGTAAATAATAAAAATAATAATTTTCTGTTTCTTTGATAAAAAAAAAAATCTCTTTACGCGTTTTTTAATCTTAAATTCATCTTTTCTATTAAATTTTCTATTATATTTTGTATTATTGTGGGGAAAAAAAATAAAATTGTTTGTTGGGAACCCCCTAAAAATCCCATAAAAAAAATTAATCAAAAAAAAACTATTCCGTCCGAAAAATTGATGATTGGGATACGAACAGCGCGCGCCGATAAATAAAAACCATTCAAATTCAGGGATTTCATTGGAAAAATTTCAAAGATTCCATATTTCTAAATCTTTCAGAGATTTTATGCTTTCCCCCAGTTTATTCTGAGGAGATTTCCCACAGTAAATTCTAAAAATATTTCAGCGTAAATTCTGAAGAGAGATTTCAGCGGCGAATTCTAAAGTGATTTTCTCCCGTTTAATTCTGAAGAGATTTTGTTGTAATTCCACAAGATATTTTACAGAAGAGATTTCCTAAGTAAATTCTGAAGAGATTTCCCACGATAAGTGCTGAAGAGATTTCCTTGGTATATTCTGAAGAGATTTCCCAAAGTCATTTCAGAAGAAATTTTCCCGCGCGATATTCTGAAAAAGATATTCCAAGGAAATTCTGAAGATTTTGCCCAGTAAATTCTCAAGAGATTTTTCGTTAAATTTTGAAGAGATTTCATACTAAATCTTTAAGACATTTCCCGGGTCAATTCCAAGAAGATTTTACAAGAAATTATCAAGAGATTTCCAACAGTAAATTCTGAAAATATTTCGATGAAAATCCACAAGACATTTTACAGTAAATTCAGAAGAGATTTCCCTGGTAAGTTATGAAGATATTTTCCCGGTAAATTTTGAAGAGATTTTCCTCCAGTAATTTCTGAAGAGAGTTTCCTCCAGTAAATTCTGAAGAGATTTCCCCTGGAAATTCTGGAGAGATTTCCCCTGGAAATTCTGGAGAGATTTCAATGATAATTTCGAAAAGATCTCCCAAGTGAATTCTGAAAAGATTTCCCAAGTCAATTCTGAAAAGATTTTGCTGAAAATCCACAAGATATTTTACAGCAATTCTGAAGAGATTTCCCACTGTAAATTCTGAAGGAATTTCCCCATTAAATTCTGAAGAGATCTTCCTCCAGTTATTTCTGAAGAGATTTTCTTGGTAAATTCTGAAGAGCTTTTCCCACAGTAAATTCTGAAGGGATTTCCCACAGAAGAGGTTTAGCTTAAATTCCACAAGATATTTTACAGTAAATTATGATGAGATTTGTCATTAAAGTTTGAAGAAATTTCATACTAAATTTTTAAGAGATTTTACACTAAATTCTGAACAGATTTCCCAAAGTAAATTTTCCCAAAGAGATTTTCCCCGGTGAATGCTGAAGAGACTTCCCCAGTAAGTTATAAAGAGATTCGTCCCGGTGAATTCTGAAGAGCTTTTCCCACAGTAAATTCTGAAGAGATTTCCTACTAAATTCATAAGAAATTTTACGATCAATTCTCAAGTGAGCACTCACTGAAAATTCTGAAGAGATTTCAAAATAAATTCTGAAGAGATTTCCCCGGTAAATTATGAAGATATTTCGCTGAATATCCACAAGATATTTTACAGTAAATTCGGAAGAGATTTTCCACGGTAAATTCTGAAGAGATTTCCCACGGTAAATTCTGAAGAGATTTTCCCTGTAAATTATCAAGAAATTCTGTAAATTCTGAAGAAATTTTCACGGCAAATTCTGAAGAGATTTTCGCGGAAAATTTTCCCAGTCATTTCCGAAGAATTTTCCGCGCTGTATTCCAAAAAGATTTTTCAGTGGAATTCTGAAGATTTTTCTCTGTAAATTCTGAAAATATTTCGCTGACATTTTATAGTAAATTCTGAAGAGATTTCCCACAGTAAATTCTGAAGAGATTTCCCAAAGTAAAATCTTAAGGGGTTTTTCAGTAAATTCTAAAGAGATTTTGCACGAAAATTTAAAGAGATTTTTCATTAAATTCTGAAGAGATTTCTCACAGTAAATTTTGAAGACAATTCAAAGTAATGTCTGAAGAGATTTCTCACAGTAAATTTTGAAGAGGTTTCATTTTAAATTTTGAAGAGATTTTCCCTGTAAATTATGAAGAGAATTCAAAGTAAATTTTGAAGAGCTTTTCCCGGTAAATTCTAAAAATATTTCAGCGTAAATTCTGAAGAGATTTCCAACAGTAAATTCTGAAGAGATTTCCCTGGTAAGTAATGAAGATATTTTCCTCCAGTAATTTCTGAAGAGATTTCCTCCAGTAATTTCTGAAGAGATCTTCCTCCAGTAAATTCTGAAGAGATTACCCCTGGAAATTCTGGAGAGATTTCAATGATAATTCCGAAAAGATCTCCTGAGTGAATTCTGAAATAATTTCCCAAGTCAATTCTGAAAAGATTTTGCTGAAAATCCACAAGATATTTTACAGTAATTCTGAAGAGATTTCCCCTGTAAATTCTGAAGGAATTTCATCATTAAATTCTGAAGAGCTTTCCCAAAGTAAATTTTCCCAAAGAGATTTTCCCCGGTGAATGCTGAAGAGATTTTCCTCCAGTAATTTCTGAAGAGATTTTCTCGGTAAATTCTGGAGAGATTTCCCCTGGAAATTCTGGAAAGATTTCTTAAGTAAATTCCGAAAAGATCTCCCGAGTGAATTCTGAAAAGATTTCCCAAGTCAATTCTGAAAAGATTTTACTGAAAATCCACAAGATATTTTACAGTAATTCTGAAGAGTAATTCTCAGTAGAGATTTCCCAATAAATTCTGAAAAGATTTCCCAAGTCAAATCTGGAGAGATTTCGCTGAAAATCCACAACACATTTTCCCGGTAAATTTTGAAAAGATTTTCCTGCCAATTTATGAAGAGATTTTCGCGGAAAGTTATGAAGAGATTTCCCACAGTAAATTCTGAAGAGATTTCCCACAGTAAATTTTGAAGAGATCTTCCTCCAGTCATTTCTGAAGAGATTTTCCCCGGTGAATTGTGAAGAGATTTCCTCGGTTAATTCTGAATAGATTTCCGACAGAAGAGGTTTAGCTTAAAATCCACAAGATATTTCCCACAGTAAATTATGAAGAGATTTCCTTGGTTAGTTATGAAGAGATTTCCCACAGTAAATTCTGAACAGATTTCCCACAGTAAATTCAGAACAGATTTCCCACAGTAAGCTCTGAAGAGATTTCCTACTAAATGCTTAAGAAATTTTACGGTAAATTCACAAGAGAGTACTCACTGAAAATTCTGAAGAGATATCCCACAATAAATTCTGAAGATATTTCGCTGAATATCCACAAGATACTTTACAAAAATCCTGAAGAGATTTCCTTTAGCATTTCTGAAGAGATTTCTGCGCTGTATTCAAAAATGATTTTTCTGCTGTGAAATGCTGAAGAGTTTTTGCCCAGTAAGTAAATTCTTAAGACATTTCCCTGGTCAATTCCAAGAAGCCCTGGTAAGTTATGAAGAAATTTCCCACAGTTAATTCTGAAGAGATTTCGCTGAAAATTCACAAGATATTTTATAGTAAATTCTGAAGAGATTTTATAGTATATTTTGAAGAGATTTCCCACGGTAAATTCTGAAGAGATTTCCCACGGTAAACTATGAAGAAATTCTGTAAATTCTGAAGAAATTTTCACGGCAAATTCTAAAGAGATTTTCGCGGAAAATTTTGAAGACTTTTTCCCCAGTCATTTCTGAAGACATTTTCCGCGCTACAGCGTATTATAAAAAGATTTTTCAGTGGAATTCTGAAGAGATTTCTCTGGTAAGTTATGAAGAGATTTTCCCCGGTGAATTCTGTAGAGATTTCCCAATAAATTTTCAAGAGAATTCAACGTCAATTCTTAAGAGATTTCCCTGGTAAGTTATGAAGATATTTTCCCGGTAAATTTTGAAGAGATTTTCCCCGGTGAATGCTGAAGAGATTTTCCTCCAGTAAGTTATGAAGAGATTTTCCTCCAGTAATTTCTGAAGAGATTTCCCCTGGAAATTCTGGAGAGATTTCCAACAGTAAATTCCGAAAAGATCTCCCGAGTGAATTCTGAAAAGATTTCCCAAGTCAATTCTGAAAAGATTTTACTGAAAATCCACAAGATATTTTACAGTAATTCTGAAGAGTAATTCTCAGTAGAGATTTCCCAATAAATTCTGAAAAGATTTTCCAAGTCAAATCTGGAGAGATTTCGCTGAAAATCCACACAAAACATTTTACAGTAAATTTTGAAAAGATTTTCCTGCCAATTTATGAAGAGATTTTCGCGGAAAGTTATGAAGAGATTTCCCACAGTAAATTCTGAAGAGATTTCCCACAGTAAATTTTGAAGGGATCTTCCTACAGTCATTTCTGAAGAGATTTTCCCCGGTGAATTGTGAAGAGATTTCCTCGGTTAATTCTGAATAGATTGCCGACAGAAGAGGTTTAGCTTAAAATCCACAAGATATTTCCCACAGTAAATTATGAAGAGATTTCCTTGGTTAGTTATGAAGAGATTTCCCACAGTAAATTCTGAACAGATTTCCCACAGTAAGCTCTGAAGAGATTTCCTACTAAATGCTTAAGAAATTTTACGGTAAATTCACAAGAGAGTACTCACTGAAAATTCTGAAGAGATATCCCACAATAAATTCTGAAGATATTTCGCTGAAAATCCACAAGATACTTTACAAAAATCCTGAAGAGATTTCCCACAGTCATTTCTGAAGACATTTTCCGCGCTGTATTCAAAAATGATTTTTCTGCTGTGAATAGTGCTGAAGAGTTTTTGCCCAGTAAGTAAATTCTTAAGACATTTCGCTGGTCAATTCCAAGAAGCCCTGGTAAGTTCTGAAGAGATTTTCCATAGTTAATTCTGAAAAGATTTCCCAGGTAAATTTTGAAACGATTTTCTACTAAATGCCTGAGAAATTTTATGGTAAATTCTACAAAGATTTTCCAGTAAATTCCGAAGGGATTACCTCGGTGAATTCTAAAGAGATTTCGCTGCAAATTCAAAAGATATTTTATAGCAAATCCGGAAAAATTTCCCCGGTAAATTATGAAGAGTAATTTCCCTGTTAATTCTAAATTAATTTGTCCGTAAATTTTGTAGAGATTTCCCACAGTAAATTCGGAAGAGACATTCCCCTGTAAATTCCGATAAGATTTTACAAATTAATTCTGAGAAGATTTCCCAAGTCAAATCTGAAGACATTTCGCTAAAAATTCACAAATCAATCTCTTCATAAATTGGCTGTAAAATTTCTTATAGCCAATTTATGAAGAGATTTTCCCGGAATATTTTTGAAGAGATTTCCCTACAGTAATTTCTGAAGAGATTTCCGCGCTGTATTCAAAAATGATTTTCCAGTGAAAGGCTGAAAAGTTTTCTCAGTAAATTGTTAAGGCATTTCCCTGGTCAATTCTAAGAGGATTTTTATTAAATTTTGGAGACATTTTCCCGGTAAATTCTGAAGAAATTTTAGAAGAAATTCTGAAGAGAGTTATGTAAGTAAGTTATGAAGAGATCTCTCAGTAAATTCTGAAGAGATTTCCCACAGAAGAGGTTTAACTTTAAATCCATAAAATATTTTCCAGTAAATTATGAAGAGATTTGTCATTTGTCATTAAAGTTTGAAGAAGCCCCCCCCCCCCCCCCCCGCTTCCCGTTAATTCTAAAGAGATTTTCCCGGTTTATTCTGAAGAGATTTCGCTGCAAATCCACAAGATATTTTATAGTAATTCTGAAGAGCTTTTTCCAGGTAAATTCTGAAGAGTTTTTCCGGGTAAATTGGGAAGAGATTTTGCCCGTAAATTCTGAAGAGATTTCCTACTAAATTCCTAAGAAATTTTAACGGTAAATTCTTGAGAGATTTCACTGAAAATTCCAAATCGATTGTACAAGAAATTCTGAAGAGCTTTTTCCCGGTAAATTCTGAAGATATTTTACAGTAAATTTTGAAGAGGTTTCCCACAGTAATTTCTGAAGAGATTTCCCAGTAAATTCTGTAAACTCTAAAGAGATTTTCCCACAGTAAATTCGGAAGAGATTTCTCAGTAAATTGTGAAAAGATGATACAAGAAATTCTGATTTCGAGATTTCACTGAAAATCCACATGATGTTTTACAGTAATTCTGAAGAGCTTGGAATGGAATAAATTGTCCATGGAATAAAAATTACATTGAATTGTAAATTTTGATAAAATATTTCACTGCAAAATCATCCTGATTTCGTTTGAGTTTTAGTTAGTTAAGGAAAAAAATTAGGTAACGATTAACGAAAGAGAGTTCTGCGATAGGTGGAGCCGTAGGTTGTTGCAATATCTGTGCAATGAATCAACACCTGTTCTTGTGTGATGCGTACCTTAGGGGGGAAAAAATCAATTTAAAGGAAAATCGAAAATCCATTCGGAAGAGTCTTTCGGAAGAGACTTTTTTTTTCAAAAATTTCTATTTATCCTCGAAAATCCTCCCGGGAAGAGACTTTTTTAAAGGATTTTCCCTTGACGCCCAAATTTTTCTTGTAATTTAAAATTTTTTAAATTAAATTTTTGCATTGTGTTTTGTTATTAAAATGCAATCACAGAAGAAGTTTAAAGTAAAAAAAAACCACCACAACTTCAAGTTAATGCAGTTTTATTTTATTTTTTTACCATCTCCAACCTGACAAACACAAAAACAGAAATACAAACACAAAAACACGCGAGCGCAAACCATTCAATTAATTTACTTTATTTGTTTTTTTTCTTTTTTGCTTTTTCTGTGCGTTTTAATAATTATTTTGAGTTTAATCACCGCAGGAGCAAAATAATAATAAAAAAAAAATGCATTTCAAGTGAAAGTTTTTTTTTTTTTGTAAATTTTTATATTAAAAAAATAAATACAAATCACGCACCTTACGAAGAGTGCATTAGAAACAACAATTAATTTTATTATTATTATTGTTATTATTGTTATTGATTTAATTTATTTAATTTTTTTTTTTTTTTCAACAAAATAACAACTTTTATTTTATGGTTATTATTTTATGGTATGGCGCGCGCTCGCTGGTGATGCTGAAATAATATACGAAAAACAAGTCCCCGAATCGAGTTCTTCATCAAATTATTGTTTTGTAATTTTTATTGCAGTGTGCGGATGCAAAAAAAAAAAAAAAAAAATAAAAAAAAATTAAAGACAACTTTCGATTGCAATCATTTTAATAATAATAATTTTTTTTTCATTTTTATTTGTTTTAAGTGGAATTGAGTTTTTTTTTATAATAATAATAATAATAATGGACATGCGCAAATGCAGTATATAATTACACAAACTAAAACTTAATTGGGTTTTACTTTATTTTTCGTTGGTGTAAGTTTGAATTTTTTTGAAAATGCTTTAAAAGTCCCTTTCTCGAGAATTTTCTTTAAAGAGAAACTTTTCTTTGGATTGAAAATCCTTTAAAAATCCCTTCTGCGAGGATTTTCCTTAAATAAAAGCTTTTCTGTGGATTGAAAATACTTTAAAAGTCTCTTCTGCGAGGATTTTCCTTAAATAGAAACTTTTCTTTTGATTGAAAATCCTTTAAAAGTCTCTTCCTGGAGGATTTTCCTTAAATAGAAATTTTTCTTTTGATTGAAAATCCTTTAAAATTCTCTTCCGCGAGGATTTTCCTTAAGTAGAAATTTTTCTATTGATTGAAAATCCTTTAAAGTCTCTTCCTGGAGGATTTTCCTTAAATAGAAATTTTTCTTTTGATTGAAAATCCTTTAAAAGTCTCTTCCGCGAGGATTCTCCTTAAATAGAAACTTTTCTTTTGATTGAAAATCCTTTAAAATTCTCTTCCTGGAAGATTTTACTTAAATTGAAACTTTTCTTTTGATTGAAAATCCTTTAAAAGTCTCTTCCGCGAGGATTTTCCTTAAATAAAAGCTTTTCTGTGGATTGAAAATCCTTTAAAAGTCTCTTCCTGGAGGATTTTCCTTAAATAGAAATTTTTCTTTTGATTGAAAATCCTTTAAAAGTCTCTTCCGCGAGGATTCTCCTTAAATAGAAACTTTTCTTTTGATTGAAAATCCTTTAAAATTCTCTTCCTGGAAGATTTTACTTAAATTGAAACTTTTCTTTTGATTGAAAATCCTTTAAAAGTCTCTTCCGCGAGGATTTTCCTTAAATAAAAGCTTTTCTGTGGATTGAAAATCCTTTAAAAGTCTCTTCCTGGAGGATTTTCCTTAAATAGAAACTTTTCTGTTGATTGAAAATACTTTAAAAGTCTCTTCCTGGAAGATTTTACTTAAATAGAAACTTTTCTTTTGATTGAAAATCCTTTAAAAGTCTCTTCCGCGAGGATTTTCCTTAAATAAAAGCTTTTCTGTGGATTGAAAATCCTTTAAAAGTCTCTTCCGCGAGGATTTTCCTTAAATAGAAACTTTTCTTTTGATTGAAAATCCTTTAAAAGTCTCTTCCTGTAGAATTTTTCTTAAATAGAAACTTTTCTTTTGATTGAAAATCCTTTAAAAGTCTCTTCCTCGAGGATTTTCCTTGAATAGAAACTTTTCTTTTCATTGAAAATCCTTTAAAAGTCTCTTCTGCGAGGATTTTCCTTAATTAGAAACTTTTCTTTTGATTGAAAATCCTTTAAAAGTCTCTTCCTGGGGGATTTTACTTAAATAAAAGCTTTTCTGCTGATTGAAAATCCTTTTAAAGTCTCTTCCGCGAGGATTTTCCTTAAATAGAAATTTTTCTTTTGAGTGAAAATCCTTTAAAAGCCTCTTCCGGAAGGATTTTCCTTAAATAGAAACTTTTCTTTTGAATGAAAATCCTTTAAAAGTCTCTTCCTGGAGGATTTTCTTTTAATAGAAACTTTTCTTTTGATTGAAAATCCTTTAAAAGTCTCTTCCGTGAGGATTTTCCTTAAAGAGAAACTTTTCTTTTCATTGAAAATCCTTTGAAAGTCTCTTCCGGAAGGATTTTCCATGAAGAGACATTTTTCTCTTGAGTGAAAATCCTTTAAAAGTCTCTTCCTCGAGGATTTTCCTTTAATAGAAATTTTTCTTTTGATTGAAAATCCTTTTAAAGTCTCTTCCTGGAGGATTTTCCTTAAACAGAAATTTTTCTTTTGAGTGAAAATCCTTTAAAAGCCTCTCCCGGAAGGATTTTCCTTAAATAAAAGCTTTTCTTTTGATTGAAAATCCTTTAAAAGTCTCTTCCGCGAGGATTTTCCTTAAAGAGAAACTTTTCTTTTCATTGAAAATCCTTTGAAAGTCTCTTCCTGGAGGATTTTCCTTGAATAAAAATTTTTCTTTTGATTGAAAATCCTTTAAAATTCTCTTCCGCGAGGATTTTCCTTAAGTAGAAACTTTTCTATTGATTGAAAACCCTTTAAAAGTCTCTTCCGGAAGGATTTTCCTTAAATAGAAATTTTTCTTTTGAGTGAAAATCCTTTAAAAGTCCCTTTCCGCGAGGAATTTCTTTAAATACAAATTCTTCTGATGAGCTCTCTTTTTAAAGGAAACCAAAACGAACGAATGACCTTTTTATTTATTTTGATTTATATACATTTTTTAATAGGCCAAATTTCCATATTCCAAAAAAACTAATTTCTATTTTAAATCTCTCAAAATATACGAAATAATTGTCCTGTCGTCTGTCATACGAACGTTAAAAAAAAATAAAACTAAATCACCCTTAAAAAAACTAAATCACCCCCCAAATTATTCATTTATTTCTATCTATAAATAAATCAAGGTCACAATCAAAAAAAAAAAAAAAAAAAAATGTTTTTGGATGGATGTTAAAGAAGACATGAAATTGAAATGAAATTATTTATTTATAAAATTTTGTCTACTTCTGTTTTTTTTCTGTTTTTTTATTTTTTTTTGCATAACACAACAAAAAAAAAATCATCGTCTGTCTGCTGCTGCTGCTGCTGATGAAGGAAAAAACATAACGAATTGTGTTGTGTTGCAATAAACAAAACAAAACAAAAAAAAAAAAAAAAGGACAGAAAAACGAATTTGATAACAAAACAAAAAACACCCACGCACTCATACTTTTGCATATCTTATTTTTTTTATCAACCAACATCCAAATTCATTTATTCATTCATTCTTTCATTTATTCATCGGTAAAAATCAGCAACCAACCAACCAACGAACGAACGAACCAACCATCAAACAAAACCCATCAAAAATCCACCCACAACCCAAAAAACGTATACAAAAAAAAATTGTATAAGAAATTTTCTTATTCTTCTTAACATTTTGATAACAAAAAAAAACCCGCACACATTCAAAAATTCTCTTGTGCGATTTTTCACAAAAACACAAAAAAAAAAAAAATGGAAAAATCTCTTTTTTTTTTTGTTGCTTAGCTTTTCTTTTCTTCTTTTATTTAATAAATTTTTCTAATTTTCTTATTATTTTTTATTATTGTCTTGCTTTTTGGGGGTTTTTTGACGTCATTAAAGTATTTTTTAAAGAAAAAAAAAAACGTTTCATTTCGTCTCGTCTCGGCTCGTCTCGTCTGTTGGTGTTAAAATGGGGTTTGTCCTCGTCCTCTTCCTTCAATTGATACTTCAATTGATCGTCCTTCAATTGATACTTCAATTGTATAACTTCAAATTCAATTGAAGAATGCCAAAAAAATAAAATAAAATCCGATTTTTTTCATGAAGATTCGCTCCACGATACCGGTGTAACACTTGCACTACACTGGTGCAATCATCGTCCTCGTCGTCGTCGTCGTCGTTGTCGTAGTCGTCCCCGGGGCTTACACAATAAAAGAGGGCCAAAAGGGTGTGTGAGACTTCGGCACGCAAGCACGCGAATACCCGACCACAACCCCCTGAAAGTGTGTGCTTGCTTGCTTTCTTTCTTTCAATACCCGCACACCAAATCTTATAAAGTTTTACACCATCGAAGTTAAGCATATGATCGATGATGGATGAATGATGATGGAAAAGAACAAGAACAAGATTTATTATAATAAGGGACCAAAAAAAAAAAAAAAAAACCCGCCCTATCAAAAGGTCTTTTGGACGAAAATCCATCATCAATACTCAATACATCACCACCAATCCAATCACACAGCTTTTGCACTCGATTCAATTCACTGGATCCACTCGATCGATCGATCGAACAAAATAGTATTTATTTTTATAGTTCACAAAGTTGTCCCAAGCGCAAGAAAATTAGTTAAGAGCACGGTCGAGCGTTTCCCAATAGGTGGAAGAAGGTGGAAGAATTGCCAACTCAACTCAACCGAACCAATCCACCCGCCCCCCCCCCCCCTGGGCAGTGTGTTATTTGGAAAAAATGTTTTCAACCCCTGTCTTATGAATTGGGTATAGATTTAAGATGTCTTCCGTTCTGTGTTCCGGCGGAAATGTGCTGCCGGAACCCAAGGATTCCGTACATCATCACACGCTTAGTTAGGTGCATAAATCCAATATAATGAATGCAGAGGTCCCTTGTTCGGAACTTGTAATTTGTGTTTAATACCATTCAAATAAATATTAACTTATTTGTTCAATAATGTGCAGAAGTATTTCGGAGGATTTTGCAGAATACCATCAAAATGGCATTCTTGCGATCAAAAAAATTTAGGCATTTTTCATGAAATCCTTTAAAAAGGGTTCTGGCCCACACATACACACACACACACACACACACACACACACACACACACACACACACAGATCTATCTGCACCATTTGCACCCACCCACCCATCCGGGTTTGCAGAACTTTGTACCACATTGAAATTCTTTGACATTGACAAGGCCTTCTGATGACTTTCGTTTAACGTTAATCGATCGTACGGGCTTCCACCGTCCCCGTCCGCCCCCCCCCCCCACCGGAGGAACAACGACGACGACGACGACGACGACGACGACGACGACGATTGCACCAGTCTAGCACCAATGTGATGGCAGTATTCTCGGGGCGGCCAATCTTGTGTATTGGTCGCCGAATATCAAAATCATTCAAGAATTTCCATTCGATTTTGTAACGAATTGTTTTGGGAAAGAATTTTCTAACAAAAAAAAAAGAAGCTTTTCCGTAGTGGAGTTTTTCTAGAAACCATTTTTTTTTTTGTCTAACAATATTCTGTCGGGGGACGGGGGGTGGGAATGAGAGTGGGGTTGGGGATGGGGAAATGCACAAAGACAGCTACGCGTACGGAGAATTTCAATAAATGGATACAATTTCTAAGGTTCTGAACTCCATCCATCGATAGTTGGAATTACCTTTCAGATCTTTTAGAAGCGGTTGACGAGGACAAGAACAAAGAACACAAAGAACCAAAGAACCAAAGAACCAAAGAACCAAAGAACCAAAGAACCAAAGAACCAAAGAACCAAAGAACCAAAGAACCAAAGAACCAAAGAACCAAAGAACCAAAGAACCAAAGAACCAAAGAACCGAAGAACCAAAGAACCAAAGAACCAAAGAACCAAAGAACCAAAGAACCAAAGAACCAAAGAACCAAAGAACCAAAGAACCAAAGAACCAAAGAACCAAAGAACCAAAGAACCAAAGAACCAAAGAACCAAAGAACCAAAGAACCAAAGAACCAAAGAACCAAAGAACCAAAGAACCAAAGAACCAAAGAACCAAAGAACCAAAGAACCAAAGAACCAAAGAACCAAAGAACCAAAGAACCAAAGAACCAAAGAACCAAAGAACAAAGAACAAAGAACAAAGAACAAAGAACAAAGAACACAAAGAACAGAAACAGAATCAGGGAAAAACGCAAGGACAAGGACAAGGACAAGGACAAGGACAAGGACAAGGACAAGGACAAGGACAAGGACAAGGACAAGGACAAGGACAAGGACAAGGGGACCAGGAACAGGAACAGGAACAGGAACAGGAATAGGAATAGGAATAGGAATAGGAATAGGAATAGGAATAGGAATAGGAATAGGAATAGGAATAGGAATAGGAATAGGAATAGGAATAGGAATAGGAATAGGAATAGGAATAGGAATAGGAATAGGAATAGGAATAGGAATAGGAATAGGAATAGGAATAGGAAGGAATCGGAATCGGAATAGGAATAGGAATAGGAATAGGAATAGGAATAGGAATAGGAATAGGAATAGGAATAGGAATAGGAATAGGAATAGGAATAGGAATAAGAACAGAAACAGAAACAGAAACAGAAACAGAAACAGAAACAGAAACAGAAACAGAAACAGAAACAGAAACAGAAACAGAAACAGAAACAGAAACAGAAACAGAAACAGAAACAGAAACGGAGACGGAGACAAGGACGGGAGTTGGGAGCAGGGAGTTGGACGGTAGCGATACGGAAGTTATACGAGGAATTAGAATAAAATTCGTTAAAATTTTTTGCAAATTTTTAAGATTCTTAACTCCATCCATCAATAGTTAACTCCACTGCGCAAATCTAACACCCAAACCCAAACTAAACCAATTGATTTCATCGTCGTCGTCGTCGTCGACAATTCAACAAGAAAATTGCCGGATAATTCAAACCCCCCCCCCCCCCAATTGGATTATAATCACTGTTCTGTGATCTGTGACCTAACGACAAAACCATTTTTTTTCCATTTTGAGCATCATAACTTTTTAAGCAAAATTTCCATTTGCACCAGGACGAAAAACACGAATCAACTCACCCAACAAAATCAATATTCTGAAAACCACAAATATCTGGTTCTGAAGAATTTTAAGACAAAACTTTTCTAAGATTTTTAACGTCCATTTTTAGTTAATAGCATTGGCATTGCGCCTTTAAACCGTTTATGGTTGTTTTTTTTTTTTTTGTTTTTTTTAAGAAGGGGCAGGGTCGTTATACCGGGAAGGGGTTTTTATAGTTTTTTTTTTTTTTTGTTTTTATTTATTAAAATATGTATAACAAAAAAAAAAAAAAAAAAAAAACTTACCTGAATTCTGTCTGACTGCTTGAAAATCTTGCTTGAAAATACAACATAAAAAAGAGGCCTCGTCAAATTTTTAATGATGTTGTTGTTGTTGTTGTTGTTGTTGTGGGTTTTTTGTTTTTTTTTTCTATTTCAGTAGTTTCATAACTTTTAATTTACAAAAAAAAAAACACTCATTGAAAACCACTCATTGAAAACAGCAAATTTTTTTAAGCCCATTGGAAATTTTCACTAAATGGAAATTTTCACTCAATGGAAATTTTCACTCATTGGAAATTTTCACTCAAAAAATCACTCATCACTTTTTTTTTCTTCTTTTTTTTTTTAATGATTATTTTTTTTTTTTTTGAAAACTTTTAAATTTAAATCATTAAAATAATTTTAAATAAATTCACAACAACACAGCGATCGAAACGAATTGAAACGAATTGAAACGAATTGAATTGAACGAATAAACGATCGAATTCGTGGTTAATTTTTTTAAAATTTTTTCTTGCAGTTTTTTACAGAGACTGCAAACGAGGGGTTTTTTTATTCTTTCGTACCTTTTCGTAGCTTTAAAACTACATTTAAAAAAAAAACTCGCCGCTAAAAACCCAACCGAACACAATTTTTGTAATTTTTTTTTATTGATTAAAAAATCACATTTTCACATTTTTTTTTTATTGTTTTTTTTTTTTTTTGTTTAATTTTCTGTTAATTGGTTATTTAATTTCCATTTTTATTAATTAAATCCCATTTTTTTATTTTTTTTTTCTTGGTTTGTTGGAGTTTTTTTCGTTTTGATTTTTTGAAATTGATTTGTTGGGGGTTTTTTCCGCGCGAACTGAATGCGAACTTAACCGCGAACTGAACCGCGAACTGACCGATTTTGCAAAATGCGTATTTTAAAAATGCACGACGACGAAAACTTTAAACGAAAGGCGACGGCGACTGGGACTGGGACGACGACGGCGAAGGCAATAAAAATAAAAACTTTTTTAAAGCATTTAAAAACTTAATTAAAAAAAAAAAAAAAAACCCCTCACTAAAAAAAAAATTAACAAATAAAAAAAAAAAACACAGCAATAAAACAAACAAAACACTAAAAATAAAAAAAAAGGCACAATTTTTTTTGGGATTTATTTGATTTTTTTTTTTTTGTTGTTAATTAAATTTTTTATTATTAATTAATTTAATTTAAATTTTTTATCACAATAATTATTAGATTTTGTAGATTTTGTAAATTTCCATCTTAATTTTATTTTATTTTTTATTCAATTTTAATTTAAAAATTAATTTTTGTTTCTTTAATTTTAATTTTTATTTTTTGGTAATTTAATTAAGGTTTTGTTTTTTTTTTGTTAAATAATTATTCAGTCTCTATACAATTTTTAATTTAATTTTTAATTTTTAATTTTATTGTCGTAGGTTTTTTTTTTTTAAATAAATTAATTTTAATTTTAATTTTTTTATTGTACACTTTTTTTTTTTTTTTTTTTTTGCTTTTTTTTAAATATAAAATTAATAAATAATTAATAAAAAATTATGGCACAAATTTTTTTAAATTTTTTTAAATTTTTTTTTTGTTTTTAGTTTTAAAATACAAATTCATTCAATTCACTGAATTGAAGTTCCTGATCCTGAATGGAAAATTAAAATAGAAAATTATAAATTTCCCATTTTTCATTTTTAATAAAATTGAAAAATGGGAAATTTCTTCTTTTTTTTTTTTTTTTGTTGAAAATTTTATTAATGCACATTTTCGGTTATTAATTTTTTAATTTTAATTTTGTTGTTGTTGTTGTTGTTGTTGTTGTTGTTGTTATTGGGGTAGGTTTTGTAATGTTTTTGTGTTTATTTTGTGTTGTGTTGATATTCTAAAGATTTATTTTTTCACTAACTCACTTTCCAATTCCAATTCCAATTCCAATTTCATTCCAATTCCAATTGCAATTCCAATTCCAATTCCAAATCCAATTCCAATTCCATTCCAATTCCAATTCCAAATCCAATTCAAATTCCATTTCAATTCCATTCTAATTCCATTCCAATTCCATTCCAATTCCATTCCAATTCCATTCCAATTCCATTCCAATTCCATTCCAATTCCATTCCAATTCCATTCCATTCCAATTCCATTCCAATTCCATTCCAATTCCATTCCAATTCCATTCCAATTCCATTCCAATTCCATTCCAATTCCATTCCAATTCCAATTCCATTTCAATTTCATTCCATTCCATTTCCAATTCCAATTCCATTCCAATTCCATTCCATTCCAATTCCATTCCAATTCCATTCCAATTCCATTCCAATTCCATTCCAATTCCATTCCAATTCCATTCCAATTCCATTCCAATTCCATTCCAATTCCATTCCAATTCCATTCCAATTCCATTCCAATTCCATTCCAATTCCATTCCAATTCCATTCCAATTCCATTCCAATTCCATTCCAATTCCATTCCAATTCCATTCCATTCCAATTCCATACCAATTCCATTCCAATTCCATTCCAATTCCATTCCAATTCCATTCCAATTCCATTCCAATTCCATTCCAATTCCATTCCAATTCCATTCCAATTCCATTCCAATTCCAATTCCATTTCAATTTCATTCCATTCCATTTCCAATTCCAATTCCATTCCAATTCCATTCCATTCCAATTCCATTCCAATTCCATTCCAATTCCATTCCAATTCCATTCCAATTCCATTCCAATTCCATTCCAATTCCATTCCAATTCCATTCCAATTCCATTCCAATTCCATTCCAATTCCATTCCAATTCCATTCCAATTCCATTCCAATTCCATTCCAATTCCATTCCAATTCCATTCCAATTCCATTCCAATTCCATTCCAATTCCATTCCAATTCCATTCCAATTCCATTCCAATTCCATTCCAATTCCATTCCAATTCCATTCCAATTTCATTCCAATTCCATTCCAATTCCATTCCAATTCCATTCCAATTCCATTCCAATTCCATTCCAATTCCAATTCCATTTCAATTTCAATTTCATTCCATTCCATTTCCAATTCCAATTCCATTCCAATTCCATTCCAATTCCATTCCAATTCCATTCCAATTCCATTCCATTCCAATTCCATTCCAATTCCATTCCAATTCCATTCCAATTCCATTCCAATTCCATTCCAATTCCATTCCAATTCCATTCCAATTCCATTCCAATTCCATTCCAATTCCATTCCAATTCCATTCCAATTCCATTCCAATTCCATTCCAATTCCATTCCAATTCCATTCCAATTCCATTCCAATTCCATTCCAATTCCATTCCAATTCCATTCCAATTCCATTCAATCTTAAATTCCATTCCTTTCACAAAATTCCATTCCTTTCTTAAAATTCCGTTTCATTCCGTTCCATGTTTTAAGGGGATGCTGAATCCGAATAAAGTATCGGTTTCAGACCGATACAGCCATTAGTTTTTGATTTATGCCCCCCCCCCCCAAAGATTTCCCAAAATTTTGCGATACTAATCCGAAACAAATGCATGGACGGCATCCGATTGATCGTCACAAGGTTACACGTCACAGAGAAACGGTTCCACCATAATGATCTACTTCTACAAGTTGCAAGTCAATGATAAGGATAAGGATCTATTCTGAAAATTTAGTGTTTACTATTGGTACTCAAGAATTGAAGAAAATCTCACGCAATTGACGCAATTCTGACGAATATTGTATTAAAGATCTTGGTTTGTACGTACTACGTACAAAGTCCTATATTGGTTTGTTTAGCAATTGAACGTCCATCTAACGACCATTTGAACACGTTTTCACTTTGCTTCGTTTCGGGTTTTCCTCGACTTGACTTGAACAGGATGGCGGCAATTTTGGCCCCGGCCAACATTCACTTCACTTTTCGGATGACCACTTCCACTACCACCTTGACGGCCGCCCCGCCGTATGCGTAAACAAGCAAAATCAGTCGCAGATTGTCGCGGGGCCCCGTAGAGAACCCAGAGAATCGAAGTTGGTGCTCGAAGAGAAGCCGATGCATCCTCAGAGAGAGAGAGAGAGAGAGATAGAGAGAGAGAGAGTGGCGGATTTTTGTCTGGCCTGGGCGGCATCATTGGGACAGTTTTCGTTTTTAAAAAAATTTATTTGGCAAGGAGCCGCCGTTACTGCTGCCCATGGAGAGTTGAACGAATTTTTTTTTGAATTTTCAGAAGAATATGACCTGGGGCAACATTTGGACATTTAGCAGGACGGCGCTATATGCCACAGCAGTCACACGTTACTACATGTGGCTGATCTTTTGCGTACCGTTTTCGAAAATCGTGCATTATCAGCTGATATTAGGCTGATGTCGTTTGGGCCCCCCCCCCCCCCCCAAGAAGCTCCAAGGTGAACTTTGAGATATCCCAATTGGGGGTGCCATTTAAAGACAATAAGTGTTATGTTAACAAGCCAAGCCAACCATGATTGATGCTGATGCTCTCAATGGACAATGTTCGTGTCAACCCCCCCGGTTCTGTAATTCTGCCGCAGCATCGAAAATCGAAAATGTATTGAAATGTATTGGACTGAAATGAACTCGAATGGACCGGCGGCTACGGACGACGGACCATGGCAATCATTTAATTGAAGTTTGATATTCAACAATTAATAGGAATAATAACAGGAACTATCAACGGGAAAAGGAAAATTTTAAAATGGCCTACCCTTTTTATTAATGCCTATGATCGGGCAATCTCGCAGGTAGAATTGGAACCACAAATCAGAACAAATCAGGGTAACTAATCCAATCCGGTTTGTTGAAAGATGAAAGGAAAAAAAAGTCTTAAACTTTCGCTTAAAGGAAAAAAAGTCCTAGAACAGGAGTGAAAGGATAATTGAACAAATGATGAAGGGATGAAGCGCGATACTGATCGGGAAGTGGAGTGAAATTACCCCGAGAACGCGCTTTTATGACACACTCACACACACACACACACACACACCGAGAACAATTTCAATATCATCTCATCTCATCTCATCTCATCCCAATCTCATCTCATCTCATCTCATCTCATCTCATCTCATCTCATCTCATCTCATCTCATCTCATCTCATCTCATCTCATCTCATCTCATCTCATCTCATCTCATCTCATCTCATCTCATCTCATCTCATCTCATCTCATCTCATCTCATCTCATCTCATCTCATCTCATCTCATCTCATCCCAATCTCATCTCATCTCATCTCATCTCATCTCATCTCATCTCATCTCATCTCATCTCATCTCATCTCATCTCATCTCATCTCATCTCATCCCAATCTCATCTCATCTCATCTCATCTCATCTCATCTCATCTCATCTCATCCCAATCTCATCTCATCTCATCTCATCTCATCTCATCCCAATCTCATCTCATCTCATCTCATCTCATCTCATCTCATCCCAATCTCATCTCATCTCATCTCATCTCATCTCATCTCATCTCATCTCATCTCATCTCATCTCATCCCAATCTCATCTCATCTCATCTCATCTCATCTCATCCCAATCTCATCTCATCTCATCTCATCTCATCTCATCTCATCCCAATCTCATCTCATCCCAATCTTATCTCATCTTATTTCATCAATCAATCAATCAATAAATCGATCAATCAACTTTACAAACTTCAGCAGAAACAACAAAGCATCAGAAGCATCAGCCGTCAATAAATCATCAATTAAATTTAATTCATTCGAACGGGTTTATTACCATATTATGATAATTTTTTGTTTGGTTTAAAATATAGGTGAAAAATTCAAAACAACAACAACAGAAACACGCAAAAAAAAAAAAAAAACCACTTAATCGCTATTAAAATATATCCAAACAGATGACAAGGTCACAAACCCCCCCAAAAAAAAAAAAAAAATATCCATAAAATTGCATTTTTGATTTGATTTTAATTTAAATTAAATTTTTTTTTTGTTTTTTGGTCTTTTTCTTCTTCTTCTCCGTCTTCTTCTTCTTCTTCTGTATTATTATTGGCAAATTCTTTTTCAACATCACCAACACCAACTAATTCAATTCAACATCTTCAACATCTTTAACATCCAACACTACCAAATACCTTTTTTTTTGTTTTTCAAGTATCGGATAAGGTTTTTTGTGGTCAAGAACCGCGCGTGTGTTTTTGTGTGTAGGCGCAAGTGCAAGTTTGAGTGTATTTTAAACGTGAACACCATAAAATTAAAGGGAAAACAAAATAGTGTTGGTTATTTATATTTATATAGATTTACACCGAAATTGACGACGACGACGACGACTACGACGACTACGATGAGAAAAAAAAACACAACTGAGAGAGTTCGGTGTACCATGGTCCATGGTGAATGGTGAATGATGAATTTGTGGTGAATGGTGAACGTGTATTGAAATGGTGTAATGAAAATATCTACTACAATTGAACCTTCAATCCCCCCCCTTCAATTGAACCTTCAGTGGAACAGTGGACTTTGTATTTAAACCTAAACAGAGCTTTTTTTTTTTTAACCAAACAACACTCACTTTAGGTTTAGTTTAGTTGGGCGATGGGGATTGGGATTGAGTGTAATATCGGTGCATGATTGAGTGTAATATCGTTGCATGATTGGGTGTAATATGAAAAAAAATCGTCATTCAAATTAAAATTAATTCAGTTTCAGTTTCACTTTTCAAATATTTTTTTTTTTTTTATTAAATTTCCATATAAATGAAAAATGACATAATTTTTTTTTTTTTTTTAATAATGAGAAGAAGAAACAGAAACAGAAACAGAAACAGAATAATGAGAAGAAGATTAAAGAATAAATTTAAAATAAAACAAAAATTAAAAAAAAAATTTATCCAAAATTTATAATTAGAATAAAAATTAAAATCATTTTTTGATGCTTTTGATTGCAAAAAAAAACCAATTCTATTTCTATTCTATTGATTTCATCTTCAAATTGTTTGAAATTTTAAAACTTCCGGGGTTTTGGGTTTTGGGTTTTGTTTTGGGTTTTACTAAAACACGCGGTTCGTTCGTTCGTTCGTTCGTTCGCGATTAGAGAGTGTCGGAAAGGTAAAAGTTAGGCGATGCAAAATTCAACACGGCTGTCGTTAAGTCGATCGATCAATCGATAAAAAAAACTCTACTCTACTCTAATTAGGTATTATTGTAGATAAAATTTTGTGCGATAAAATGTATTAGGTGTAGGAATTAGGTAATGTGGATTTAGATAACAGATGGCGCAACTGGCGTTGAGTGTATCGTAACACACCGCGCCCATATTCTTTTTTTGTTTGTCTGTCATTAGGCTATAAATTTCACCCTATGTATATGTCATTTCATTGAAGTGTAATGACAGACAAAGCTTTTTTTTCTGTGCTTCGAAACATATGTCAAAACACATGCCTGAAAAAGTTGTTTTGCGGCGGGGAAGTTTTTTTTAATAACTTTCTTTTGAATTTGAACTTAAATACCGCTGCTGAAAGTTATCGTTTGTTTGTTGGACGTTGAAGCTCCAACGGTGGACATGCACCAGTAGCTCAAGCAGCAACTTGTGAACGCAAATGGTTGTTTGTACGCTTCCGAAATTGGATTGGATTTTGACTTGGAAGACAAAGAAGAACGGCCCAGGTCAGCCAAAAAAAAAAAAAAAAAAAATAGGAAGACGAAGAATATTGCAATAATCGCCTTATTGGATAAAAATTCGTCGTCGAACGCAACATATGAACAATTGCAATGGTGTTGAATGAATGTCGACCAAACAACCAAACCAAACGTTGGCAAACGTTTACATGTGGCAATGGGAAAGATTCGAAAACTTGGAAAAATGGGACGCCCACATCAACTTGAATGAATGGAAAATCAACAACTCAAAGCACGAATCGATGCATGCAAAAAAAAAAAATCTTGCACTTGAGCACAAAAAACCTATGTTTTTTTAGTTGAATTGTTGTTGCTGGCAGCGATGAAAAATGGGTGTATTAAACGCGACGACTACCCTAAACGTAAAGCATAATATGTTGAAAAATTCCGGCCAACCCCAAAAAAAAACTTCACAATCAAAACGCGATATTATTCATTGCCATAGAACCTTATGCTGTTCATTTGGTGTCGTGTATCAGAAGGGTGTCGTGTATTATGAGCTGCTGTTAAAAACCGAATGAAACGGTTACTGAGCTGAACGCTACAAACGCTACAAATTGAACAAATTGGCAAAGAAATTGAACGAAAAACGACGACCATTGATAGAAGCGCTACGGAATACACCACAAAGTTTTAATGCACGATGACAATACGACAGACTCCGATATCGTGCAAACATCGTTAAGAAAATTTAATAAAGAGGCTCGATTGGGATCATCTTTGGGATCACCCCACGTACTCTCCAGACCTTGCTTTGCTACTTCTGATTACCATTTTTGGTTCAGATCAATGACAGATGGTCAGCTCCGTGACAGATGTACACGCTTTCGAATTGCTGAAGAAGTCCGAAAATGGGTCAATGAATGGATTGCCTCGAAAGATGTTCGGAGAGTTCTTCAAACGAGGAACAAACAAACAAACAAACTTCCTAAAAGATTTGGATGGAAGTCATAGCTAACGACGATGGGCAAAATATATATATTGGTTAAAATGTACCACTCATTCATTTTGTTATACAAATAAATGCTTTCATTTTCAAGACAAAAAATCCACATTAGTAATTCCTACACACATAATAAAACAATTTCAATATTCAATCTAAAATCTAAAATTCTGTAATGGACTGGCAAACAATAAGTGTTCAGAATATTTTCATGGCCCATTCTTGTGTGAGGCAAGACACAGCGAATTGCGAATTTGTATATATTGTTTATCACAAGGTATAATTATGCCCATGATTAAAAATAATTGTATTATACAGGATTTCCCGACAGGACTCGACGACAACAATATGCCGTTTTTAGGTCCTGTGGCTCATTTGGAATCGAAAAAACATTCTCAAAAAATGTTTTTTGCATTTTTCGGCTTCGTTGAGGAATTAGTCAATTTGCATTTAAATTTTATTTTATTTCTTTTTTTTTGCGAATATCTTAAAATATACGGTTTGTGGAATAGGATTACGGAATGTGCGGTGCTTGAAAGATATAAGAAATGGCCAGAAACCGTGAGTGAGTAGTCCAGTTTAATTATCCATTAAGAATTAATGGAAGTGTTAGTTAACTCGGTTTTATCTCTATAGGTATAAATCTCGGTACCCGTGTACCGAATGCAAAAGTGTTGAATTTGAGTTTTGTTTATGCATTAACCCTGGGTAATTATTTTAAAATCAATTATTTTGGCAAAAATTTGATTTGATAATTGAAAAAAAAAAAAAAATCAAAAAATCTCCGGGTCGTTGCGTTTCACCATTACCGTGACGACGTCGTCGTCGTCGTCGTCGTCGTCCCAGCAAGAACATCAAGGACCTAGATAGATAGAAGACTGTGGATTTTTTTTTTTATGCTGGGTTATGCTGGAGCTGCGCAGTAGCGAAATATTATGACAATTTCTATTTAAATTCTATTTTTTTTTTTTTTTTATTACCCCGGAGATTTTTCTTTTGCTTCTCCGGAGAAAACCCCCCACCGTCTCGCCGGCCGAGGAAATTTTTACCCACGAGTTAGATTTCTATTTAAATTCTATTTTTTTTTTTTTTTTTATTACCCCGGAGATTTTTCTTTTGCTTCTCCGCAGAAAACCCCCCACCGTTTCGCCGGCCGAGGAAATTTTTACCCACGAGTTAGATTTAACAACTTTAAATTTTAGTCACCACAGCGGCGGCGGCGGCGACGTCGTCGTTCGTTTTTCCTCTGAGCGGTTTCTGTGGGCGGTTTTTGAGATGATTTTTTTTTTTTTAAATTACCCACTCCCGGCACGGGGAGGTAGTGACGAAAAAATAACAATACAATGTGAGTCTTGTATGATCCGAGGCCTTGTAATTGGAATGAGTACACTTTAAATCCTTTAACAAAGGATCAATTGGAGGGCAAGTCTTGTGCCAGCAGCCGCGGTAATTTTCAGCTCCAATAGCGTATATTAAAGTTGTTGCGGTTAAACGTAGTTCGTAGTTGAACTTGTGTGAACTCGCACAGGCAATACCTTTAACTACTAGGTAACTAGTATGGTATCATGTCTCATGTCATTGTTCTCGGATAATGGGGAAAGTGCGTGGACGTATTCATTTCGGCGTGTTCATTTCATTTATGGAATGTTCACATAAGCCCATATAGCAGTTCTCTTTATTGAGTGTTGTCGTATGGGCCGACACAAATTACTTTAAACAAATTAGAGTGCTTAAAGCAGGCTTTTAATGCCTGAATATTTTGTGCATGGAATAAATGAAATATAGGACATCTGTTCTATTTTCATTGGTTTTCTAGACCAAGATGTAATGAAGCATTAATAGAAGCAGTTGGGGGCATTAGTATATTACAACGCGAGAGGTGAAATTCTTAGACCGTTGTATAAGACTGACAAAAAAGCGAAAGCATTTCCCCAAGGATGTTTTCAATTAATCAAGAACGAGATGATGTTCGACTTTCGACTTTCGACTTTTTCGTTCTGTGTTGGAAATTCGCAAAAAAAAATAATACATCAATCAGAAAATAATAACTTTTATTTATCGTCCTTCACCCCTTATGGGTTGGAAATGGAAATATAGAAATTGCGTCTGTGGGGGGGGGGGGGGTTTAAGCGGCAAAAATGAAAACAAAAACAAAAAAAAACTACCGCATCCTAGGGTTTTTCTACCAAAAACCCATAAGGGAAATTCAACTTAGACAACTTAGACACCCAAAAAAGCAACTCAAAATTGTTAAATTGTTAAAATCAGAATCAAAATTTAAATCAGAAGATTCAACAGAAGAACGTAACGCTCGCGCAACGCAACGCTCACGCACACAAACGCACACAAACGCACACAAACAATTGCATTCGGACAATTTCACACCAAAAACGTGCACACAATCCATTTAATTTAATTTAATTAAAAAAAAAAATTAAAAACTCACATACCAAAAATCGTAAAAAAAATTCATTATTTTTGGGGGAAAATTCAAAAAACTTTTCTTTTTTTTTGATAGAAGGAAAAATTTCCAAGTAAAATTTATTTTATTATTTTCCTAGATTTTCCCCCAAGCGTTTTTTTTTTGGTTTTTCAACATTCACAAAATTCTTTCTTTTATAATTGTGGGGAAAGATTCAAACCTTTTCAATTTTTTCCAACCCAAAATTCACCGTTTTTTTGTATTTTAATCAAAAATTCACCGTTTTTTTTGCGTTGTTGTTGTTTGGTTTGTTATTTTGTGTTATTTCTTATTGTTATTGTTGCTGTTGTTGTTCAATTTTCATTTTCAATTGTCTGTCTGTTGTTTGGGGGACATCAAAAAGTCCTCCTGCGAATTGTCCGAATGGTCCGAAGAAGAAGGTTCTTCAATGAATGAATTAATGAATGAATGAATGAAACCCCCAAACACACTACGAAAAACACACTACAAAAAAAATAGTTCACTTCACAAAACACCTCACTTTTTTTTGGTTCTTTTTCACTGTTTTCTTCTAAATAAAGTCCTGTTTTTGTTTCAACAAGTCCTTTTTCATTTCAAGTCCTTTTTCATTTTTCCAGTCTTTATTTTATTATATCTTTTTTTTTTTTAGTCAAAATCACAATACAAAAAAAAAAACTTCACTTTACAAAACAATTTTCATATATGGAAAATTCACCAAAAAACTAATAAAAAACTCATCTCACTATAAAACCAACCCTCAATTTTCAGTTTGTCTAACACCAAAAAATAACAAAAAAAACACAAAAAAAACACAAAATTCAAAAATTTCTTTTCTTTTCTTTTAACAATTCAATTCAAGTAACTGCTGCGAACATAAAAATATATTTTTTTTTTTTTTTTAAATAACACAAAAATAAAATTCTCCTCCCCCAACCAAAGCAACAAAAAAAAAAAACAAACAAATAACAAAACAAAAACCGCCCCAATTTAAAATAAGAATAATAATAACAACAAGAACAACAACAACAACAGAATGAAGAACTTTTCTATTATTATATTTTTATTATTATTATTAGTTCTTTTTTTATTGATGTTTTCGGTGATCGATGATGATGAAGATGATGATGATGATGACGAGGACGACGAGGACGACGACGACGAGGTTGTCGTGCATTAATAAAATTTTCAATTACATTAACTTTTAAAAAAAAATCACACAAAAAACCAAACACACAAAAAAAAACAGGTGAATAAAAAAAAAAACACAATTTAAATTTTTCTAGTTCTTCTTTTTCTTCTTCAATTGTTTTTCTTTTTACCGTTAACAAATTTAAAAAAAAATTAACAAACAAAAATGGCAAAATTTCATCGACAACGGAATTGACAGAATTGACAGAAATTTACAAAAAAAAAAAATCAATAAACAACAATAAATCAATTAACGAAAACTGCAAGGTTCAAAAAATCATGCAAATTCAAATTCAAAAATTAAAACCGATTAAACAAATTTAGGAAATTTTGTTGAAGATTTTTTTGAATCGGTGTGATAAAAAACGGAAGAAATTTTCGGGGGGGGGGGGGGGGGGGTGGTTAGCTAAAAAACCAAAAAAAAAAAACAAAAGGTAAACCGAAGAGAGAGAGAGAGAGAGAGAGAGCGATTGCGAAAGTAATCCAATGAATAGAAATGAATTCAACACAATATATAGTTTGTAGCAACCAAAAAAAAAAAACAAAAAAGTGAAATGTACAAAGTGAAAAGGCAAAACAAATCGCCCCCGGAGACGAAAAACGGAGACGAAAAACGGTTCCACACAAATACTCCGGATACTTTTTTCGCAGTATCAATAAAACAACCGAAGGAGAAAAATTAAACAAAAGGGCAAAAGGAAAGTCCAAAACAAATCAACTAATTAACGAATAATGAGGTGTGGGGTGTGGTGGTGACCCAAAACAATTAATCCAAATTTGGAAAGAAACCCGATTGAAGGTGGTGGTGGATTGAACCCCCGGGCAAATTTGGCGACCAATATTTATGATTAAGTGTGATTTTGTACGCGGTAACGGATTGATACACACGGCAACGAGAATGCTTTCCGGATGTTTTCGATTTTTTAAGTGGGCGCGCGTGGCGTTCGTTCGTTTTGAATGAACGACGAACCCACGAGAGTTCTGCTTTCTTGATTTTTCTTTTTTTTTTTTTTGGAAAATCTCAATGAATAAGACTTCTGACTGTTGGGTAATACTGTATAGCGATCGTCAACTTCATTTTGTCATTGTCATCGTCGTCGGCACCTCCAGGAAGGCTTCTATAGAAAAATGTATGAGGATTAATTAATTAATTAATTAATTTTTTTAAGGAGTTTTCTTTTTTGATGGAACTTTTTTGAAGGAATTATATTTAAAGGAATGGTTTAAGGAATCTTCTTCAACTAACATTATTTTCTTATCTTTATTATTACATTTTAATAATGCAGAGAGAGAGAGATTTCATATCACATAGTTTTCAGTCTGTTTACTCTTACTTTATATGTGTTCAAATAAATTATACAATACAAAACAATATCCGTATATCGAATTTTTATGTGTATATATCGAATAATCGCCGAATAATTATACAGATTTTATTTTAGCGGACTGCGGGAAAACATTTTATGAAGTGAAGTGAATCAAAAACCTCCCTATAAATAACCATATGAAAAGGTTGCAAAAAAAAAAATAAAAAAAAAAAAAAAAAAACATTCCAAATTAAGGTATTAAGGTGATGATTTCCAAAACAGACAAAGTCTTAACATCAATCTATGTTAATCGATAATGCCTGGAATTGATTGTGACAAAAAAAAAAATAGAAGACCACAGAGGATCATCATCTTTTAATCCAGCTTCTATTTTTATATTATACTAACAACATATCAGTAAAAGTACACTCTGAGCCAATGTATAGAAATTTTTGTAGAAACTAAAAATTTAATAAAACCAAAACGAAATCTGTCTAAAGAATATGAAGATGATGAAGAAAATCAACGTAATCGTAATCGTAATCGAAAATGCGGATGGCTATAAAAATGAGCGAAAGAATTCATTTAGTCTATAACTAAGACTAATGAGGTTATGAGTTGCATTATGTTAAGTTGCGTTACGTTGCGTTGCATTCCAGAGAGCTACCAGAACTACCAGGGAATGAATTGATTGAAATTTTAAAAATCAAATAAATCCTTTAATGCTTCCTTTAATTTTAACCATATCGTCGTATTCGTATTCGGTAAATAAATTACAGGGAATAAATAAAACAGTGGCGAGTGAATAGCAATCAAGACCTCAACATCATCAACGGATTCCTTTTCATTTTCCTTTTCCTGTTTTATCACCAACTATCATGGAAATTACAGTTGTTTCCATTCAGTTGTCCGGCCGAAAAACGTGGACCGAAAAAAGAGGTGTAAAATTGAACATTTCCGATTGAAAATTACATAACTCGGGGGTATTTTAACGGGGGGCATTTTAACGCAAATACACATTCTCGGTCCGGTCAGATGGCATCAGCCGAAAATGGATTTCGTCGTTGAAGGAGCATATGATCTTGAACCATTTCCATCCGCTATATATATATATATATATCTGATTGTATGTGACCCGTTAATTAATATAAATGGCATATGTTTAATAAAATAAAAATATGTGACTGAAAGGAAAGGTGAAGTTCTGTGTTCTTTCTGTGAATTGTCTAAAATCATTTTGAATGGTTCGTTGCGGTTCATCATTCCACGATGGAATTCGGATTCAGTCATCCGTCAGTATAGAATTAGATTTTAATAGATCTGATCCATTTGATCCAGAAACATTTGAACGGGTGGTGGAATTCATCATTTTTTTTTTTTTGGTGTTCACATTTTTACATTTTTTATTGATTGGCTATGATTGGCTTCACCACCGTCGTAAAAAGGAGGCTGCAGCAAGATTAATACCAAAAAAAAACAATATTTGTACTAAATTATTTATGGTAAATATGCCGGGGGTGGGGGGTGGGGTGGGGGGTTGTTGTGGGGTCAGGAAGACACGGATATAAGAATTTAAACTCAATAGTTGTCGTTCTTGGTTGAACCAAAAAAAAAAATGTTATATTCATTTAATAATTCTAAGAAAAAAATTTAAAATACCTAAGAAAAACGCAGAAATTTACTAAAATAAAACTTACAAAGAAAACTTAAGAAGAAATACAAAAAATGACGAGAAAATACCAAAATATTGTGAGATTGTGAGATAAATTACGAAGGAAACCTAACGAAGAAATACGAAAAAAATCCCGTTAAAATTCCATTAAAATTCCCATTAACAATTAACAAAGAAACAAACTGTTTTGAAGAAAACTTAAGAAGAAATTACTTAAAAATTACGAAGGAAAATTGCGAAGAAAACTGACGAAGGAAAATTTACGATGGAAATTCCGTATAGAAAAACCAAAGAAATTTACGAAGGAAAAATTGGGAAGGTAAATTACGAAAAAAAAAAAACCGTTAAAATACCATTAAGAATTGAAAGAAGACGCGTTTGAAGAAAACTTACGTAGAAAATTTAAGAAGAAATACGAAAATTTAACTAAAAGAAAATTATCTCAAGAAATTGCACGAAGGAAGGAAAGTGACGATGGAAAATTTACCAGAAGAAATTCCTAAGAAAAACGCAACGAAAACTTACGAAGAAAACTTACGCAGAAAACTTGCGAAGAACGTAAATTACGCAAAACAAATCTGTTATAATTCCGTCTGTTAGAAGCAAACTTTTGAATACGAAAATTTACTAAAAGAAAATTTACGAAAGAAATTGCACGAAGGAAACTTACGAAGAAGAAATTACGATGAAATACGAACAATTTATTAAGAAGACATAAGAAGGAAAATTACGAAGAAATATGAAAATTTACTAGCAAAAATTTCTAAGAAGAGAAACGAAGATTTACGAAGAAAATGCAGCAAGAAATTGCACGAAGGAAACTTACGAAGAAATTCCGTATAGAAAAACCAAAGAAATTCACGAAGGAAAATTATGAAAGAAGAAATGACGAGGAAAATTTACCAGAAGAAAAACTTACGAAGAAATACTACGAAAATAAGAAAACTGACGAAGGAAACTTACGAAGGAAAATTACGAAGAAATTCTTAAGAAAAACAAAGAAATTAACGAAGCAATACGAAGATTTATCAAGAACATTATTAAGATGTTACGAAGGAAACTGACGAGGAAAATTTTCTCGAAGCAATTCCTAATAAAAACACGAAAAAAACTTAAGTAGCAAAAAAAAAAAACTGACGAGGAAATACCAAAATATTGTGAGATAAATTACGAAGAAACCTAACGAAGAAATACGAAAATTTACGAAAAAAATCCCATTAAAATTCCATTAAGAATTGAAAAAAGAAACTTTTTTGAAGAAAACTTAAGAAGAAATTACTAAAAAAATTTACGAAGGAAAATTGCGAAGAAAACTGACGAAGGAAAATTTACGAAAAAATACGAAGATTTATCAAGAACATTATTAAGATGTTACGAAGGAAACTGACGAGGAAAATTTAAGAAGAAATTCTTAAGAAAAACACGAAGAAAACTTAAGTAGCAAAATAAAACTGATGAGGAAATACCAAAATATTATGAGATTGTGAGATAAATTACGAAGGAAACCTAACGAAGAAATAGGAAAAAAATCCCGTTAAAATTCCATTAAAATTCCATTAACAATTAACAAAGAAACAAACTTTTTGAAGAAAACTTAAGAAGAAATACGCAAAATTAACCAAAAAGAAAATTACGAACCAAATTTAAGATGAAATACGAAAATTTACCAAGCAAAATTATTAAGAAATTACAAAGGAAAATTACGAAGGAATTGACGAGGAAAATTTACCAGAAGAAAAACTTACGAAAGAAATTCCTTAGAAAATCCCGTTAAGAAATTGAAAGAAGACACGTTTGAAGAAATTTTAAAAAGAAATTTATTACTTACGAAGCAAAATTTAAGAAGAAATACAGAACTACTCTTTTACATAACTCTTTTACTAAGAAATTTAAGACCAGGAAACTGACCAAGAAAATTTACGAAGAAATTCCTAAGAAAAACGAAGAAATTTATTAAGGAAATTGACGAAGGAAACTGACGAAGGAAAATTTACGAAAATTAACTAAAAGAAAATTATGAAGGAAAGTTTTTCGAAGGAAACTTAAGAAGAAATTACTAAAATTTACCAAGCAAAATTATCAAGAAATTACAAATGAAAATTTAATTACGAAGGAACTGACGACGAAAATTTAACAGAAGAAAAACTTACGAAAGAAATTCCTTAGAAAATCCCGTTAAAATTCCATTAAGAATTGAAAGAAGAAAAACTTTTAAAGAAATTAACTTTTACGAAGCAAAATTTACGAAGAAATACGAAGATTTATCAAGTAAAATTATCAAGAAATTGCACGAAGGAAAGTGACGATGGAAAATTTACCAGAAGAAATTCCTAAGAAAAACGCAACGAAAACTTACGAAGAAATCTTAAGAAGAAATTCCGAAGAAAAACGCAGAAAATTTGCGAAGAAAACATAAAAAGAAATAAAACTGACGAGGAAATACCAAAATATTGTGAGATAAATTACGAAGAAACCTTACAAAGAAATAGGAAAATTTACGAAAAAAATCCCATTAAAATTCCATTAAGAATTGAAAGAAGACACGTTTGAAGAAATTTATAAAGAAATTTACTTACGAAGGAAACTTTACGAAGAAATACGAAGATTTACTAAAAGAAAATTCTCAAGCAATTCCAATGGAAACTTACGAGGAAAATTTACGAAGAAATTCCTAAGGAAAACAAAGAAAATTTGCGAAGAAAACATAAGAAGAAATAAAACTGATGAGGAAATACCAAAATATTGTGAGATTTTGAGATAAATTACGAAGAAATACAACGAAAATTTACGAGCAAAATCCCATTAAAATTCCCATTAACAATTAACAAAGAAGAAAGTTTTTGAAGAAAACTTAAGAAGAAATTACTAAAATTTACGAAGGAAAATTGCGAAGAAAACTGACGAAGGAAAATTTACGATGGAAATTCCGTATAGAAAAACCAAAGAAATTTACGAAGGTAAATTACGAAAAAAAAACCGTTAAAATACCATTAAGAGTTGAAAGAAGACGCGTTTGAAGAAAACTTACGTACAAAATTTAAGAAGAAATACGAAAATTTACTAAAAGAAAATTATCAAGAAATTGCACGAAGGAAAGTGACGATGGAAAATTTACCAGAAGAAATTCCTAAGAAAAACGCAGCAAAACTTACGAAGAAAACTTACGCAGAAAACTTGCGAAGAAGGTAAATTACGCAAAACAAATCTGTTATAATTCCGTCTGTTAGAAGCAAAACTTTTGAATACGAAAATTAACCAAAAAGAAAATTTAAGAAGAAATTGCACGATGGAAAACTGACGAAGAAATACCAGTATAGAAAAACCAAAGAAATTTACTAAGGAAAATTTACTAAAAGAATAAAAACTTACGAAGGGAAATCTGAAAAATTTACCAAAAAAAAAAAAAAAAAAAACGATTAAAATTATTCCGTTTTAAGAATTTACGAAAGAAAATTTACGAAAGAAATTTTACGAAAGAAAATATTTCCAATGTATGTTAAATTACACAAAAAAGAATTTTACGAAGAGAATTTTACGAAGAAAATTTTACAGTTAAAATGGCAAAATTATCGCAAAATTATTTGCAAATTGATAAGATTTAAAAAAAACAACACACAAACAGAAAAAAAACAAAAAAAAATCACATCACAAAAATATGTTTCAATTGTTTTTTTTGATCCAACAATTCAACAAAACCAACAAAAAAATAAATAAAATTTAATTAAATTTCGCTAAAATCACAAGTCACAACAAACAAAAATTTTCCACAATAATATCCACCTACTTTGGATTTGAATTGAAATGGTTTTTGGATTGGATTCGATTGGTTTTTGATTGGTTTTTGATTGGTTTTTGATTGGATGAAAAAAAAAAATGTTCACTTAACAAAACTTTTAAGCAAAAAATCAATTTCAAAATTTCCAATTTCAAATTCCATCAATCCATCAATCCATTAACCAACGAACCAACACAAAAACAATTAAAATTTGTAATTAATAAAATAAAACAAAAATTAACATTTTTTTGTTTTTACACAAACCACTCAAATTTGAATTGTTTTTAGGTTTCTTTCCCTTTAAAAAAAAATTACATTTTTAATTTGGTTTTAGTTTTTGTTTTTTAAACCCCCATATAATTAAAACTAAAACTAAAAAAACCATAAATTCACGACACAAACCAAACCATAAACAAAAAAAACTAATTACAAAAAATTCAAATATTTCAAATAATTTCAAATATTTAAATATTCAAATTCAAACACACTCAATCCATTTTCAAACGTACCGCTTTTCGACCGCTTTTCGATAAATTTACGGCCAAAACAAAAATTTCAATATTTCAAAATTTTTCTATATATTTGAAAAATCAAAAACCAAAAACCAAACCAAAAAAAAAACACAAAACAAACAAAAAAAACACACAATGACTTTGGCGCAGCGTAGCTTAACTGCAACTAACTAAATACACTCTGTGTCTTCCTGTCTATAGTCTATAGTCTAGTTAGTTAGTGTAAAAGTGTAGTGTGTTTGTCTACTAACTGAAATTGTGATGATGCTGCTGCTGCTGCTGCTGATGCTGCTGCTGTCTTGTATGTACAGCATCTTTATAGTCAGTACGCACACCACCACACTGGACTGGACCAATAATCAATGATATAAAATGTTTCCCAAAACATAACATCACATACATATCAGAAGATAAAATATGAACAAACAACCAAAAAAAACACACACACCGACCGACCGACACACAAAGTCAAGTCAAGTCAAGTGAAAAGAAAAAAAAAAAAATAGAAAACTGATGAAGAAGAAAACAATATACAAAAATGAAATGAATTGTATTCAAATTCAAATTCAAATTGTTCTTTTTTTTGTGTTGGTTTGGTGATGTTGTGTGCGTGTGTGTTCTGTGTTTTTTTTATTGTTGTTGTTGTGATGCTGCTGACTCTACTACTTTTTTCTTTTTTTTTTTTTGTTTGTATCATCTCTTAACAAATAATAATGCAAAGGCAAAAATATATCATTTGTTTAGAAAAAAACAAAACAAAACAAAACGATGATGAAAAGAAATGATCTGTACGAAAGATTTGCACAAATACAATTAAAAAATACTCTCTCTCTCTCTGTCTCACTCTCTCTCTCTCTGTCTGCCCTTTAAATCTATTTCTTATGATCTCTTTATAACTGTATAGATGAAAATATTTTGTTTTTATTTTTCGTTTCAAAAGGAGATTGTAAAGGCAGTGGATTGCCTGCAGTAAATTTGTATAACTGTGAATTGTATTATTATTATTGTGATGATTTGGATATTGTGTGTGTGTGTGTGTGTGTGATTGGCAATTTATTTATGTGATGCAAATGTGATGCATGCACTGGCAACAAATGATGATGATGATTCTGATTCTGATTCTGATAAATAAATAAGAGAGTTCATTCAGTGTTCGCGGGTATTAGTTTTTTTTTTTTTTGCAGTGTATTAGTTAAATTTTACAGTGCTGTTTTGTTGCGATTGATTTCCATTGCTTAAAAAAATCTCTATAAAAAAAAAAAAAAAAATTCTATGGATTACAAAACGGATGACGTTCGGAAATTCCGAACATCAAAAAAATTGATGGAAGGAAGTAAAAAAAGAACTCAGACAGTGTCAGACACAGGATGACACTTGGACTGAGAGTAGTAGAAAACACCAATCTCGGGAGGTTCTTTGCATAGGCACGGCTTAGGGAACTCTCAGGAAACTCTCTAAGGTGGCACTCACATCTGGTCGCATCGCTTCAGCTTTTCAGGCATCATCATCTTTTGTGGGTGGGATGAAAATTGATAAACATGCATGATACATATGCGCAGGCTGTGCCCAGAGGATGAGGAAACGACGGCGCACATTTTGTGTGGAAATGTCCGGCTTTGGAGAGCATACGGATACGGGTGGTGGTGGTGGTGGTGGTGGTGGTGGTGGTGGTGACCGACCACCGGACACCGCGGTTCCTCGCAGAGATCGAGCTGGGAAGGATACCCTTCAAGGAGATGCGATTTGAGATAACGACGAGGGACGACACCACTATATTCGATCGATGAGCAATCGGGGGAGCGGCAAACTGAGTGAGTGGCAAACTGAGTAGGTGTCAATTGGAGATACGAACGACCCAAAAACCGGGGCTCAAGTTTTTGGACTGATTCGAATATACCGCAGGTTAGCCGGAGGAGGGGTTTTTTTTTAAACGTCAGTAAGAATCTGACTCGACGCGTCTTCGGGTGTGTCTATGCAAAATTTCCCCTCCTTCGTCAAAAACAAACAAAACAAAAGGATGACGCTTTAATAATAAAGTAATAGACAAGGAATAGGTTGATTGATTTATTGATTGTTGTCTGTGCACGCCCGCCCCAGGCCACCAAGTGATCTTCGAGCACGAGATAAAAAGTGTGTATTTTGTATTTTGTATTTTTTACTCCCCGATAGATGGAGTTGAATTGAAGATAACTAATCCAAAAAAAATGTGTCTTCTTACTCCGGATACGGCAGAAGAATCAAAAAAAAAAAAAAAAAAAAAAAACAGGTAAAAAGAGTGCGAGATGCACGAAAAGTATTCAAGAAAAAAAAAATAAAAAAAAAACGTTGCCAGGCAAACACGAACCCCAGTAATAAGAATCAACGTATTTATGGTTGATGGCCAGGTACTAGGAGATAAGGGCGACTTAAGGTGACTTAAATTTAACTGTATTAATCATCATCATCATCAATCATCATTCAAATTTCTCCTCATAATAAGATTTTTGTTTTAAAACATCAAAATTGATGTTCAAAAAATTCATCATATTCCCAAAGTAAAAACACGCCATTTGTGATTTTTATATATGGAAGCTCTTGCTCCTGCTCCTGCCTGATGCGGATTGGATGGGATCAGGAAATTGTATTGTGTAGAGAATAAAAATTAAGTAAAATAAATACTTTGTAGACTTTGCAGAGATTTATGGGGAGGGGAGCTAACTTCAAACCATTTTTCCCGTGAGTGAAAATCCCAACCGGGAAAATTTAAAGGGAATGGAATTGGAATGGGATGGGATGGGATGGGATCCGGACAAAAAAAAAAATTCCCTGATTTTGCATATCAAAACCTCTCTAGACTCAAAAATTTCTATAGTCAATTGGTTAGAATTTTAGTTAGAAACAGACCTGATGAGTAACCTTAAAGAAGGAGGTTTATGACGGAACGTCTCCAAGTATTTTTGAATACAAATACATTGTCCTTTGCGTGCTGGTTTGGGCTGGTTTGGGCTGGTTTGAGTGGAACTGGTCGAACAAAAGTCGTATGTATGCTCGCGGACATCACAAATTGTAGTCTTTCATTTGTGATGGATTCGTTGGATCATTGAAGAAGGTCGTACGGCAGATTTTGGTCGTATACCATTTTTAAGCCACAATGGCGTTGTGGCAATCGTTTAAGGGGGTGGACGAGAACACGTACGCTTAGAAGAATATTAAGTGGCAGTTCTTTGGTCTAATGTGACTTATGTTCTTTGGTCTAATGTGACTTATGGACATTCCTTGCTGCTGCTTTGGTGAGCGTTCTGTGCCAGCGCCCGCTCTAGACGTTCGTTGCCCCCTTGGACGTAGTCCGACGCGTTGTTGTTTTGTTTCTTGTTCTGTACGCCTAGTTTGAACTTGAACCGTGAACTGTGGCGAGCCAATTCAGATTCGAACTCTAGGTGCCTTGATCGGTGACGATCGGTGAAGTGGGGGTCCGACCCCCCAAAACGGGTCCGACCGACCAATCATAGTGACAGGAGATATCGGTATCCTTCGGATATTAGTAGCGGTGTCCAACTTACTATGTGTCGGACGTGAATCGTTTAGAACTGCTGTTCTCGGAAGTGGGGAAATTGCCCGTGGAAAATTGTCCTTCGCGACTTTTAACAAGGAATTGCCAAACCAACCCTTTTTTGCCCCTTTGTTGTGCATCACCATCATCCTTGTTTGTCCTTAATGGATTTCCAGATGAATTTCTCTGGGTGAGCTGTTTTGTATTGTCGTATAGCAGCAGAATTCCGGGCAGGATGGGAGAGATTATGATGCACCCGGGGGTCCAAGAAGAAAATGGACCGGCGTCCGAAAGATCGCCACAGAAAACAATTGTTTGGTTCTCGTGCGTTGACGGGACGGTCAATACTTTGCACACGCACGGAGTTCGCGACTTCGAAGAGTCTAATCTAAATGTGTCACTTGTCGTCGGAAGGTTTGTCGAGTTTTTGCCCGAAAGCAAAAGTACGCGGTTTTTTTTTTTGGTCAGTGTAGATAAGAAAATTCCTTTGGCTTCCAAGGGGTGCCCCAAAAAAAAACAAATTTTACACCGGAGTCGGCCGGCCAACAATTGCAGCAATCGCAATAGGCGCTATATTTCATAATTGACGTTCGGATGTAGAGTTGCGTCAACTGTGACCTCTGAAGCGGCTACCAGCTTCAATGAATGAGAGAATGAGTCGACTTCTGAAGCGGAAAGGCGAGTGCCGCACTCTGATTGGCACAAAATTGCACTTTTGCGGCACTGTGCCGCAATCGGTGAACAGGCGGGCGACTTTTGGGTGTCTACCCACGATACGGGCCGTCGTGTATCATTTCGTTTCTTGTTGCCCGAATGGGACAAAAACTAATCATTCAGGAGAGATGAATGACAATATTGTGCAGCGTTAGGTAGAAACCTACGAGAAAGTAAAAGTTTAACATGCCAAGGAAACGTCATCGTCGTCTTAATTTGGTTTCACAGTTTTTCTGAGGCTGATATGCAGCGATGGTTTTCTCACATGTTCTGGTGGATTTGTCGTGTCCACTTGGCCGCGTCCAAGAAATGTTACTTGTTTGGTAATACGAAATGGCACTTGGTTTTTTTTCGAAGACGAATTCGTATTGGCGGAGTTGTTCGAAGTATATCAAAAACCGGAATGCATGCGGAATGGAGAATGCCGTATCTGGATACGGTGAAGAAGAGCTCGAAGACGTTTTAAATTTTGATCGGCAACGGTTTTTTTTGGGCGGTTTTTGGTATTCTTTTTATTCGGTTGTTCGGCGGCTGGTTCAGCTCCACTTAAGCCTCAAAACAGATTTCGGCTGGTTTGTCAACTTATTAGGTTGTTTTGTTATTTTGCCTTACGCGAATATTTCGTTCCGCGGACCCTTCCGCTGACTTTCTTGGCGGACCCTTGCCCTCTGTGGTAGTGGCGAGCGGCGGCGGCGGCGGCGGCCAACGGCGAAAAGGATCAAAGTTTTTATATGGGGAAATTTTGTTTAATTTCCCTTCCATGGAAGGGAGATTTATTATGGAAGTGAAATGGTTATTAAGGGATGGAAACTCCCTTTAGAAATATTTGTTACCGTTTTACGTTAGTACTATTGGACTCGTCGTCGTCGTCATGCCCGTTGACGAAGGGAGCGCCGGTCAGACTTGGATGAACAACATCACATCAACATTAACAATCGCATATCGCATTTTAACAGCTCTGACAGCTCAATTTTGCTGCTGTTGTGTGTATTATTTTCTTTACAATTTATATTTTTTATATTTAATTTTCATAAAATAAAAATCAGTCAGTCAGTCTTCAGTTAGTTGGTAATCAACCAGTCAAGTAAAAATACACGATGAAAGACAAATGCATTTTTTGATATCCAAAAAATTTTTTTAGTTTTAATTTTAGTTTACTTTCCAAAACGTAAAATTACCAAAAGATTCAACGGGTAAAGAATTTAAAAAAAAAAAATCAAAATAGTAAAATTGATTGTAAAATTTTTTGATTGGAAATCAACCAATCAACCAATAAACTAACAAACTTAAATCATTGACTTACGACGACGTTCACTGACTGATTGTAAAAAGAAGACTGATTGATGCTGGATGCTGCCGCTACAATTCTGTAATCTGTATTCTGTTAACCAACCGCATATAAAACGACAAAAAAAAGCAATTGTGAGAAGTGACTGTGAGAGAGATAGAGAGAGGGTCACAAACACACACAAAACACTTTAATTCATATTATGATGATATGAAATTTTAAATGATTTTGTTAAAATTTTGAATTGTTATCTTCATCATCTTCATCATCATCATCATCGTATGAATGTTTTTGGATTCGATCGCCCCCAATTTTTTAATTCTTTCTTATATTAGTTATATTATACAAAACTGAGAGTTTTTTTGAGAGCAAATTGAATTAATTTTGTTTTTGCAATTACTTCAATTTGCTATTTTGTTTTACAGGCAGCAGCCGGCAGCAGGCAGCAGGCAGCAGCCAGCAGCAGCCGAACTATAAAAAACTGCTTTTATTTATTTATTTTAAAACAAATTCATTTCATTTATGAATTTTTACTGCTTTTTTCCGGGGGAAATTTAAGACAAATTTTTTCGAAGTCGAAACTTTTCTTTATTGGAAAATTAAGTCAAATATTTTCGTTTGAGAAAATGAAGTTGAATTATTCCTTAACAGGAAAATTAAGTCGAATCTTTCCTTAATGGAAATTTAAGTCAAATCTTTCCTTTTATAGAAAATTAAGTCAAATCTTTCCTTAATGGAAACTTAAGTCGAATCTTTCCTTAATGGAAACTTAAGTCAAATCCTTCCTTAATGGAAACTTAAGTCGAATCTTTCCTTTATCGGTAACTTAAGTCGAATCTTTCGTTTATCGGAAACTTAATTCGAATCTTTTCTTAATGGAGAATTAAGTCGAATCTTTCCTGAATGGAAATTTAAGTCGAATCTTTCCTTTATTGGAAATTTAAGTCGAATCTTTCCTTTATTGGAAATTTAAGTCGAAACTTTCCTTAATGGAAATTTAAGTCGAATCTTTCCTTAATTGGAAATTTAAGTCGAATCTTTCCTGAATGGAAATTTAAGTCGAATCTTTCCTTAATTGGAAATTTAAGTCAAATCTTTCCTTAATGGAAATTTAAGTCAAATCGTTCCTTAATGGAAACTTAAGTCGAATCTTTCCTGAACGGAAATTTAAGTCGAATCTTTCCTAAATTGGAAATTAAATCGAATCTTTCCTTAATGGAAAATTAAGTCAAATCTTTCCTTAATTGGAAATTTTAGTCGAAACTTTCCTAAAATTGGAACTTTAAGTCGAATCTTTCCTTATCAAGAAATTTAAGTCGAATCTTTCCTTTATTGGAAATTTAAGTCGAATCTTTCCTTAATGGAAAATTAAGTCGAATCTTTCCTAAATGGAATCTTAAGTCGAATCTTTCCTTAATGGAAAATTAAGTCGAATCTTTCCTAAATGGAAATTTAAGTCGAATCTTTCCTTAATGGAAACTTAAGTCGAATCTTTCCTTAATGGAAACTTAAGTAAAATCTTTCCTCAATGGAAACTTAAGTCGAATCTTTCCTTAATGGAATCTTAAGTCGAATCTTTCCTTAATGGAATCTTAAGTCGAATCTTTCCTTAATGGAAACTTAAGTCGAATCTTTCCTTAATGGAAAATTAAGTCGAATCTTTCCTAAATGGAATCTTAAGTCGAATCTTTCCTTAATGGAATCTTAAGTCGAATCTTTCCTAAATGGAAATTTAAGTCGAATCTTTCCTTAATGGAAAATTAAGTCGAATCTTTCCTTAATTTAAAATTTTAGTCGAAACTTTCCTAAAATTGGAACTTTAAGTCGAATCTTTCCTTATCAGGAAATTTAAGTCGAATCTTTCCTTTATTGGAAATTTAAGTCAAATCTTTCCTTTTATAGAAAATTAAGTCAAATCTTTCCTTAGTGGAAATTTAAGTCGAATCTTTCCTTAATTGGAAATTTAAGTCGAATCTTTGCTTTATTGGAAATTTAAGTCGAAACTTTCCTTAATTGGAAATTTAAGTAAAATCTTTCCTTAGCAGGAAATTTAAGTCGAATCTTTCCTTTATAGAAAGTTAAGTCAAATCTTTGCTTAATGGAAAATTAAGTCAAATCTTTCCTCAACAGGAAAATTAAGTCAAATCTTTCCTTAATGGAAATTAAGGTCGAATTTTTCCTTTATTGGAAATTTAAGTCAAATCTTTCCTTAATTGGAAACTTAAGTCAAATCTTTTCTGTATTGGAAATCTAAGTCGAATCTTTCCTTAATGGAAACTTAAGTCGAATCTTTCCTTAATGGAAACTTAAGTCAAATCTTTCCTCAATGGAAACTTAAGTCGAATTTTTCCTTAATGGAAACTTAAGTCGAATCTTTCCTTAATGGAAACTTAAGTCAAATCTTTCCTCAATGGAAACTTAAGTCGAATTTTTCCTTAATGGAAACTTAAGTCGAATCTTTCTTTTATAGAAAGTTAAGTCGAATCTTTCCTTAATGGAAAATTAAGTCGAATATTTCCTTAATTTAAAATTTTAGTCGAAACTTTCCTAAAATTGGAACTTTAAGTCGAATCTTTCCTTATCAGGAAATTTAAGTCGAATCTTTCCTTTATTGGAAATTAAGTCGAATCTTTTCTGTTTTAGAAAATTAAGTCGAATCTTTCCTTAATTGGAAATTTAAGTCAAATCTTTCCTTTTATAGAAAATTAAGTCAAATCTTTCCTTAGTGGAAATTTAAGTCGAATCTTTCCTTAATTGGAAATTTAAGTCGAATCTTTCCTTTATTGGAAATTTAAGTCGAAACTTTCCTTAATTGGAAATTTAAGTCAAATCTTTCCTTAGCAGGAAATTTAAGTCGAATCTTTCCTTTATAGAAAGTTAAGTCAAATCTTTGCTTAATGGAAAATTAAGTCAAATCTTTCCTCAACAGGAAAATTAAGTCAAATCTTTCCTTAATGGAAATTTAAGTCGAATTTTTCCTTTATTGGAAATTTAAGTCAAATCTTTCCTTAATGGAAATTTAAGTCAAATCTTTCCTTTAATAGAAAAATTAGTCGAATTTTCCCGAAAAATTTCCCTGCATTCCAGCTTTCTTTCAATTCCATTCCATTTAATTCCAGTATCTATAAGAAAAATACAATTCAAAACAATTTAAAGAAAAAAAAGACCGATTTTCGTATTCCATTACCTTTCGATCTATTTTAATGTTTACTGCTCTTTCTTTATTTTGTATTTGTATTTGGATTTTGTATTATTATACAAATACAATATAAATAATTCTTATTATTTGAACATTGTATTAAAATTGATAATAATAATAATACAAAAATTACAAACTCCGCCCATTTTTTATTCGTTCGTTCGATCTCTATCCACAGAAAACAAAACAAAATTGTTCTCATATCGAAATGATTGTGATGATGACGACGACGACAACGACGACGACGATGAATGGAACTAATACTAACTTATAATAATAATAATAATATAACTTAAAAAATGTATAACAAACAATCGTAGAGTAATAATAATAATAATAGAAATTGTGTCTGTGTTTGCGTTTAGCTACCGTTTTGCTATTGCTATATTTATGTATGAGGATGATTTTGTATTGTAGTTGTGTAGTAAGAGAGCAAACACAACAAACAAACACAACAAACAAACAAAAAAAAAAAGTAAAGTAAGTCAAGAAACGAAGACAAGACAAAATAAAAACACGCCCGTCATCATCGTCGTCTGCATCGTCGTCTTCTTCATCGTTTTCATCGTCGATTGTTACAATTTGAAATGATTGCATTTCGTTTTATTCTTTTGCATTTTTGAAAAGAAAAGATACAAACACAAACGTAAAAATTAAATTTTCACCCACCACCACCACCAAAATCATTAGATAAAATTTTATTGTTTTTTGCTCTGTGTTTCCTTTTTCATCATCCCTTGAATATCAAAAAATGAATGAATGATTTTAAAATCGACAAACAAAATTCCTTTTAAACCTTAATCAAAACAACGGATTATTAATTTTTTTGTAAATTATTCTAATAAATATTTTTTTAGGTAGGGTAGGTTTTTTTTAAGGAGGGTGGGTGGGTGGGTGGGTGGGTTATTGGGTTAATCATCGTCATCGTCAAATTGAGAGAGAATATACCCCATAGAAAAAAAATAAATTATAAAATTAAGGGGGTTGAAACAAATCCTGTTTTTGTTCAGCTATTCATTGGAATTTTCGATTGTTTATTGTAAATGAAAATCCACACACACACACTGGAAGATGAAAAGGACATGAAAAGGAAACAGGAACAGGGAAAAGAATCTCATCAGAGCAGAGCAGAGCAGAGAGAGGAAAAATCCTTCGGGAGTTTTTTTTTTTTTATTTATTTATTTATGCGATTTGATTTTGTTTGTTTTGGTTTCTTATTATCTTATTTCGTTCGTTTCGTAATTCGTTTTAGTTTGGATTTGACTTTGGTTCAACGATGGTTTGTTGGTTGGTTGGTTCGTTGGTTTTTTTTTTTTAAATATTTTTGCATCGTCGTGGATTTTTGTTTGGATTTTTTTGAATTTATTTTTATATTTTGAATTGAAGAAGAATTGAAATTTCATCGGGACGATTTTTTTTGAGGTTTGAGGTTTTGTGTTTTTGGTTGTTAGGCAACGGCCTAACTGAAACTGAAAGGAATTGGGCCTGAAAACCCCAAATGGGAATTTTGTAAAATTGGAAATTGTTTTTTTTTTTAAATTGTGTTATTAAAAACCCCCGTTTTTTTTTGTAGTGTGTTTTTGAAATGTTATGAAATGTTCTGGATGTAGGTCACAAGAAGGAAACAAAGCAATCAATTGAACATTTTTTATTGAAGTCATATTAAGCCATATTAAGTAGTGCGTCGTTCTGTTCTCAATTAAGAATTTAATTTTTGGTGTGGGTAATATTTTTTTTTTTTTTTGGTATTAAAGCAGTTAGACTTAAAGCAGTAGCGTCCTCGAAGTCGTTAAAGTGTTTTTTTTTTTTTTAGAATTCGCGATCCTTCCGCGATTTTATAATCCGCAATCCGCGATTTTTGGCTAAGTAAAGTAAAGAATTTTTCCTGCGGTGTCGAATTTGAACGAATTTGTTTTGTTTTTTTTTAATTGTGAAATTGCAATTCGAATAAAAATGTTTTTTGTTTTTTTCGTTTTGGTTTTCTTTCTATAGAAAATTAAGTCAAATCTTTCCTTAATGGAAATTTAAGTCGAATCTTTCCTGAATGGAAATTTAAGTCGAATATTTCCTTAATGGAAAATTAAGTCAAATCTTTCCTTAATGGAAAATTAAGTCGAATATTTCCTCAATGGAAATTTAAGTGGAATCTTTTCTTAATGGAAATTTAAGTCAAATCTTTCCTTAATGGAAATTTAAGTCGAATCTTTCCTTAATGGAAAATTAAGTTGAATCTTTCCTTAATGGAAAATTAAGTCAAATCTTTCCTTAATGGAAAATTAAGTCGAATCTTTCCTTTATTGGAAAATTAAGTCGATTCTTTCCTTTAAAGAAAATTAAGTCAAGTCTTTCGCTAATGGAAAATTAAGTCAAATCTTTCCTGAATGGACACTTAAGTCAAACCTTTTGTTAACGGAAAATTAAGTCAAATCTTTCCTTTATCGGAAACTTAAGTCGAACCTTTCCTCAATGGAAAGTTAAGTCGAATCTTTCCTTAATTGGAAAATTAAGTCAAATCTTTCCTTTTATAGAAATTTAAGTCAAATCTTTCCTGAATTGGAAATTTAAGTCGAATCTTTCGTTAATTGAAAATTAAGTCGAATCTTTCGTTACTAATAATAATAATAATAATAATAATAAGTCTCTGGGCCGTGATCCAAAAAAAAAAAGTTTCTGGAACTATGTTAATGTTAAGAGGAAGTCAGGGGGCCTGCCCTCTATGATGAATTTGCATCAATGGTGCAAAGTTGGCATCTCCTCGATAGATATGTCGGGCATTTCCGGGGATGCCTATACATTTCGAGTAGGAATTTATCTAGGGGGGGTTTCGTCCTGGAGAGTTGCATGGGACAGATTGTTAATATTGGTTTCATATTGTGTATATCACAATGTGAGCAGATATTGACTAAATTGAACAAAATTAGCATTAACAAGGGTTCTGATGGACCAGTGGATGGGGTACAGCATCCATATTGTTCCTAAGGAAATGTGCGGACTGCAAGAACGTTATATCGCAATTTCCCCAACACGGTGAACATGAACGGTGAACGGCGTTCGACAGTTACCAAATTTGCTAGACTTTGTTAACTATTCGATCAGCGCGGAATTGAATCTGGAAGGCAAATCGATGTGTCATGACATCCTATATTTTGATAAGCTTGAGAAATTTGGTATTCATTCATCAATGATGCTTAACTGTGGTTAACTTCCTATATGGTGGGTAGAAAGCAATTTTTTGGGTTGCGTATACTTTTGGTTGCGATTCGAACGTCTTTTTGGAGTGGAGGATCGGGTGTTCCTCAGGGATCAGGGAGGGAAGCCACCTGGGCCCTCTTCTATTTAATTTATTCATTAATGACATATGTAGCATTGGAAATATCCAATACGTCGTCACGGTGCCTTATGTATGCGGACGAAATCTTAAAAATCTCTCACCGAACCATCTCATGCATTGATGTAATGTGATGCGATGCGGTGATGATGCAGCGTTGTTCCAGGACAACCTAATCCGTGTTTCGTTCTGCGATGTGAAAGGAATTTGTATGATGATGATCAATGTGAAGAAATATTTTGTCATATTTGACATATCACAAAAAAAAATTAATTTTTTTGTGATTGCTTTTGACTATATGTCGTATCTCTTGCAGCAATTCTCTTGCAAAATGTCGATCCCGAATCATTGATTTGGAAGCGTTAGATTTGATAGACGTATATGACATTTTAGTTCACAGCACGCATTGATTATATATTACGCATGCAAGGCTGCGTATTCGCTGCTGCTGATTTATCAAAACGGTGTTGTGTGGATTTTTCGGATCCATATTTCGGATTCGGAAGGGTTTATATTGTATAGGGCATTGGTAAGATCGTTAGCGTTAGAGTATGGCATCTGTTGAAATGTGGAATCCATATTACGGTGTTCATTCGGATGCTATCGAATCGGTGAATCGGTGCAAAAAAAATTTTATTAGATTTTTCTCTTCGTAAGTTGGGGGTGGTCCAAATTGGTTCTAAACTTCGCCCGTATTAGCATAGGTGTCAACTTATCGATCTGCCGACATTAAGACACAGGCGGGAAACTGCATGTGTCATGTTTGTATTCGATATGTTGACGAATGTGATTGATTGGTGCGCCGAATTTGTTGTCTATTTGATTGATTGAGATTTAAATGTTCCAATTCGGGTGCTCTCCTACCGGTGGTCACACACAACTTCTTGTGAGCACCTGGACGTTCAGTAGAACAAACTACGGGAAATATATAAGCCGTTGTGCAAAAAAAAATTGTCTAGATTATTTAATAAGTTTACAACGATCAAGATTTGATTTCGGTATTTCGCGGGGTATATTTTTCCAGTAAACTACCAAACTTATTAACTACCATAAATAAAAATGTTTTTATTGATTGATTGACTTTCGGTTTATTTGTTCGGTTTATCGTTCGGTTATCGTTCGGTTTCTGTTCGCTTTGTTTTCTGAACTGTTCGAACTTCGAACTCCATATAAGTTATTTTCTTTTGCTTTTTGGATACAGCAGCGCAGCTTTCGGTTCGGTTGTTTTAAAAGAGTTGGGGTGGGTTTTTTTCTAGTTGTTGTTGTTATTGTTGTTAGATTTGAATTGTCCGTTAAAAGTATCTGCGTAAAACTCCCCGGTGCGCGCGATCTTTTTCCGACTTTTTTCACATACAATTGAAATGATGTAGTTTTCGGCGGAAAATATTTTAAGCAGCTAATTGAACTGTTTTTGGGGTTTGTTTTTTAGGTTATAGGAGTTTTGGTAACCCATTTTTTTTTTTTTTGGTTTTGTTCCTAACCTGATTAAGGACCGTTTTGATGGCTCATGTTTTCGCTTGATGGCTCAAATAAAATAAAATATAGTGGCCCGAATAATTTTCTTTAGAACGTGAAATTTTATATTATATATTTAAAACGTTTTTTTTCGTCATTTTCAGTGCCCTTGGCAACGACACCTGATGGTTCGTTCGCATCAATATCTTTTATGTAGTGGCGACCCTTTCCCTGGCCCTGGCTCTGGCCCTGGTCCTAACCACAAAATTTCTTAAGGAAAAATCCATCGATTCTGATAATGTATGAGAGTTTTAGCGCAGTTAGCTTGCAGTTAGCAGTTAGAATGGTTGAAGTACGGTTAAAATTTTCTTTGCCAAATCAATTCTTTAATATTTAAATTAGTACTTACCAATCTCCCCCCCCCCCCCTCAGGCACCTTGTCTTAAATTCCTTGGATCGCCTTTGCTTGAATCAATCCAAAACAAACTCATCTAATTAAAAAAAAAAGAACATAGGAAATTAAACATCCGGTTGAATGTGCAAGAAAAAACCAAGTAAAAGTCAAATTCAAAATTACCTTTTTTGTTTTTGTACAATAAAAAGGTTTTGCGAATGCTTTAATTTTTAATGATACGCATTAGGTTTAAGTCAATCCATTTTTAATCCATTCCTTTTTCCATTTTCCATTTTTTATATTTCAATTTATATATAGCGATGTTTTCCAAAAACAGGTTTGGCTGATTGTTGATTGTTGATTGGTGCTGTTTTAGTGGTTTGTGGAAAGTTTTTAAGCGCGTTAGAGCGCGTTAGAGCGTTGTAGAGCTTCGTATGGCGATGGTTCATTTATATTATACAATATGATAATTTAAATGTGATTCAACAAAACACAATAAAACCCCAAAAAAATTTTTGCGGATGCTTCCATTCCCATTTATATAAATAATTTATCAAAATTGATTTTTGGAAAAATTAATTCGAATATTTCCTTAATTGGAAATTTAAGTCGAATCTTTCCTTAATTGGAAATTTAAGTCAAATCTTTCCTTTATTAGAAATTAAGGCGAATCTTTCCTTATCAGGAAATTTAAGTCGAATCTTTCCTTAACGGAAAATTAAGTCGAATCTTTCCTTAATGGAAATTTAAGTCGAATCTTTCGTTAATGAAAAATTAAGTCAAATCTTTCCTTAATGGAAAATTTAGTCGAATATTTCCTTAATGGAAATTTAAGTCGAATCTTTCCTTACCGGAAATTTAAGTCGAATCTTTCCTTTAATGGAAATTTAAGTCGAATCTTTCGTTAATGAAAAATTAAGTCAAATCTTTCCTTAATGGAAAATTTAGTCGAATATTTCCTTAACGGAAATTTAAGTCGAATCTTTCCTTACCGGAAATTTAAGTCGAATCTTTCCTTTAATGGAAATTTAAGTCGAATCTTTCCTTAACGGAAATTTAAGTCGAATATTTGCTTAATGGAAATTTAAGTCAAATCTTTCCGGAATGGAAATTTTAGTCGAATCTTTCCTTAACTGAAAGTTAAGTCAAATCTTTCCTTAATGGAAATTTAAGTCGAATCGTTCCTTAATGGAAATTTAATTCAAATCTTTCCGGAATGGAAAATTAAGTCAAATCTCTCCTTTGCACATTCCAGTTGACATTGTCCAGTACCGAGACATTCGACATTTTTGCTAAGAAATTCATCCAATTTGTTCGTTTGTCGGTTTGGTAAGACGCCACCGTAGTGTGGCCTGGGGGGTTTTCATCAACCGCCACAATTAGGTTAAAAAAACCCAAAAACATTTTCCAAATTTGCGATACTCACCAAATCCAAATTCACCACCAAAATTAATCACCAAAAATATCAATAATTAATGTTTAAAGGATTTTGGCCCGAATAATTCCGGCTATTTGATTCCCGTTTTTATGTTTTATTGTCTATTTTTTCTGTATTTTACTTACCCCTGAAATGATAAAAATAAAAAACAAAAAAAAAAAACAATGAATTTAATTGATGTGATTTTGATTGATTTGAAATTAAAAATGAATTTAAAGATGTGAGGTGAGTTTTTTGGTTGCATGCCTTCAGGAATGAATCCCATGAAGAATCCCAGATATTCAATGAATTTTTCCAAATTGCTTTTTCGGATCGGATCGCGGTAAAGATTGAGCTTAAGACAAATGGAAAAAAAATTCAAATATTGCGAATGTAGCTGGTTGTTGGTTCTTGGGAAACCCCCCCCCCCCCCCACCAAGACTTACGAGACTTACAAATCAAAAGTAATTTTGAAATGCAAGGGAACGTAAAATTTGTTTTATCTCTTGAAAGTCTATTCCACAAACCAACAGCAAACAGCAAACAGCAACAGCAACAAACTGACTGAGTGTTGAGTGACTGCTGAGTTGCCGACTGACTGACAAAATACTATTTTATTTTAATCTATATTTTCATTTGTTTATATACCGACCGAACCGTTTTTTTTAATGACTCTTCTAAATTTCTATCTATAACTAAAATACATTTGTGTGTTTTTGTTATTTGTTACGGTGGTGGATGTTTCATCGATAACAAAAATTTTCTATTGTTTGAGATAAAAAAAAAAAAAACCACTGCAAAACATTTTTATTATTGTGTTTGTGTTCACTGAAAATATTCAATTTTTGTTTTGGAATTGTTGCGTTTCGATTCGTTTATTTTTTTATATTTTGATTGTTTGGTTTATTTTTTGTTGATTTGATTGTAGACGAAGAACAGGAAGAAGAAGAAGAAGAAGAAGAAGAAGAAGATTTTCAAAGTAAATCATCGAAATAACAATAAAAAGTGTGATATATGAAAATGGGTTTGTTAAATAGATATTTGATTTGGTTATTTTCATTGTGTGGTGCGTTAACATACATTAAACATGATGCTTGTGTGTACGCGAGCGGGTAAAGGCGGGGTCTGTACATTTTTTTTTTTGTTTTGGGTTTTTAATTTGGTTAAATCTTTACTTAAGTGGAAAATTAAGTTGAATCTTTCCTTAATGGAAACTTAAGTCGAATCTTTCCTTTTTAGGAAGTTAAGTCAAATCTTTTCTTTTTAGGAAGTTAAGTCAAATCTTTACTTTATTGGAAAATTAAGTCGAATCTTTCCTTTGTAGAAACTTAAGTCGAATCTTTTCTTTATAGAACGTTAAGTCGAATCTTTACTTAATGAAAAATTAAGTCGAATTTTTCCTATATAGAAAGTTAAGTTAAATCTTTCCGCAATGGAAAATTAAGTGGAATCTTTCTTTTATAGAAAATTAAGTCGAATCTTTCCTCAATTGGAAAATTAAGTCGAATCTTTCCTTAATGGAAACTTAAGTGAAATCTTTCCCTTTTTGGTAAATTAAGTCGAATCTTTCCTTTATAGAAAGTTAAGTCGAATCTTTCTTTTTCGGAAACTTAAGTCGAATCTTTCCTTTATTGGAAATTAAGTCAAATCTTTCCTTTATTGAAAAATTAAGTCGAATCTTTCCTTAATGGAAACTTAAGTCGAACTTTCCTTAATGGAAACTTAAGTCGAATCTTTCCTTTTTTTGGTAAATTAAGTCGAATCTTTCCTTAATAGAAAATTAAGTCGAATCTTTCCTTAATGGAAACTTAAGTCAAATCTTTCCTTAATAGAAAATTAAGTCCAATCTTTCCTTAATGGAAACTTAAGTCGAATCTTTCCTTAAAGGAAAATTAAGTCAAATCTTTCCTTTATTGGAAACTTAAGTCGAATCTTTACTTTATGGAAAATTAAGTCGAATCTTTCCTTAATGGAAACTTAAGTCGAATCTTTCCTTTTTTGGTAAATTAAGTCGAATCTTTCCTTAATAGAGAATTAAGTCGAATCTTTTCTTAATGGAAACTTAAGTCGAATCTTTCCTTTATAGAAAGTTAAGTCGAATCTTTCCTTAATGGAATCTTAAGTCGGATCTTTCCTTAATGGAAACTTAAGTCGAATCTTTCGTTAATGGAAAATTAAGTCGAATCTTTCCTTAATAGAAAATTAAGTCGAATCTTTCCTTTATTGGAAATTAAGTCGAATCTTTCCTTAATGGAAACTTAAGTGAAATCTTTCCCTTTTTGGTAAATTAAGTCGAATCTTTCCTTTATAGAAAGTTAAGTCGAATCTTTCTTTTTCGGAAACTTAAGTCGAATCTTTCCTTTATTGGAAATTAAGTCAAATCTTTCCTTTATTGAAAAATTAAGTCGAATCTTTCCTTAATGGAAACTTAAGTCGAACTTTCCTTAATGGAAACTTAAGTCGAATCTTTCCTTTTTTTGGTAAATTAAGTCGAATCTTTCCTTAATAGAAAATTAAGTCGAATCTTTCCTTAATGGAAACTTAAGTCAAATCTTTCCTTAATAGAAAATTAAGTCCAATCTTTCCTTAATGGAAACTTAAGTCGAATCTTTCCTTAAAGGAAAATTAAGTCAAATCTTTCCTTTATTGGAAACTTAAGTCGAATCTTTACTTTATGGAAAATTAAGTCGAATCTTTCCTTAATGGAAACTTAAGTCGAATCTTTCCTTTTTTGGTAAATTAAGTCGAATCTTTCCTTAATAGAGAATTTAGTCGAATCTTTTCTTAATGGAAACTTAAGTCGAATCTTTCCTTTATAGAAAGTTAAGTCGAATCTTTCCTTAATGGAATCTTAAGTCGGATCTTTCCTTAATGGAAACTTAAGTCGAATCTTTCGTTAATGGAAAATTAAGTCGAATCTTTCCTTAATAGAAAATTAAGTCGAATCTTTCCTTTATTGGAAATTAAGTCGAATCTTTCCTTAATGGAAACTTAAGTCGAATCTTTCCTTAATGGAAACTTAAGTCGAATCTTTCCTTAATGGAAACTTAAGTCGAATCTTTCCTTAATGGAAACTTAAGTCGAATCTTTCCGCAATGGAAATTTAAGTCGAATCTTTCCTTAATGGAAACTTAAGTCGAATCTTTCCTTAATGGAAACTTAAGTCGAATCTTTCCTTAATGGAAACTTAAGTCGAATCTTTCCTTTATAGAAAGTTAAGTCGAATCTTTCCTTTATTGAAAATTAAGTCAAATCTTTCCTTTTTTGGTAAATTAAGTCGAATCTTTCCTTAATGGAAATTTAAGTCAAATCTTTCCTTAATGGAAACTTAAGTCGAATCTTTCCTTAATAGAGAATTAAGTCGAATCTTTTCTTAATGGAAACTTAAGTCGAATCTTTCCTTTATAGAAAATTAAGTCAAATCTTTCCTTTATTGGAAACTTAAGTCGAATCTTTCCTTAATGGAAAATTGAGTCAAATCTTTCCTTAATGGAAACTTAAGTCGAATCTTTCCTTTTTTGGTAAATTATGTCGAATCTTTCCTTTATCGGAAAATTAAGTCGAATCTTTCCTTAATAGAAACTTAAGTCAAATCTTTCCTTTATTGGAAACTTAAGTCGAATCTTTCCTTAATGGAAAATTGAGTCAAATCTTTCCTTAATGGAAACTTAAGTCGAATCTTTCCTTTTTTGGTAAATTAAGTCGAACTTTCCTTAATGGAAACTTAAGTCGAATCTTTCCTTTATAGAAAGTTAAGTCGAATCTTTCCTTTATAGAAAATTAAGTCAAATCTTTCCTTAATGGAAAGTTAAGTCGAATCTTTCCTTAATGGAAACTTAAGTCGAATCTTTCCTTTATAGAAAGTTAAGTCGAATCTTTCCTTTATAGAAAATTAAGTCAAATCTTTCCTTAATGGAAAGTTAAGTCGAATCTTTCCTTAATAAAAACTTAAGTCGAATATTTCCTTTTTTGGTAAATTAAGTCGAACTTTCCTTAATGGAAACTTAAGTCAAATCTTTCCTTTTTTGGTAAATTAAGTCGAATCTTTCCTTAATAGAGAATTAAGTCGAATCTTTCCTTAATAGAGAATTAAGTCAAATCTTTCTTTAATGGAAACTTAAGTCAAATCTTTCCTTTATCGGAAAATTAAGTCGAATCTTTCCTTTATCGAAAAATTAAGTCAAATCTTTCCTTTTATCTAGAAAATAATCCCACAAATACCTTAAAATTTTTTGTTTAATTTACATTTTTTTTTTTTTTATCGCCAAATTAGATAACTATAAATTTAGAAAATAAAACTGTAAAAAAACAAAAAACCACCACCCTCCAATCTAATAATTTCAATAAAAAAAAAAACAAACAAAAAAAAAATCGCATCTTATAAAATATTAATATTAATAATAATAATAATAATAAAAATAAAAAACAAAATTTTCATTTTCTAAAGTGCAAAATGAAAAAAAAAAAAAAAAAAAATCTCCACGGCATGCAGACCGATATTTTACCGATATTTTATTTTTAACTCGCCCCAAAATTGTAATGGTATTTTGTGCAGTCAGTCAATCAATGGATTGGTTTTTTTTTTTTTTTTGGCAAGGACTGACCATCAAGACCCTAAGACATCTTGATCGATAAAGGTGCGGAGACCGAGAGAGAGAGAGAGAGAGAGAGAGAGAGAGAGGAGAATCCAAAAAGAGCCTTAGATCGGTCGGTCTCCTTAGAAGTCATCATCAATAAATGAAGAAATTCCTGTTTTCCTCTCTCTCTCTCTCTCTCTCTCTCTCTCTCTCTCTCTCTCTCTCACAAATAAAAAACTGTCCTTTTTCCAATTCTTGTGTCGGTAGCCGCTGCTTCGGCGTCTTGCCCACAACAAAAAAAAAAAACACAAAAAAAAAAACCGCATATAACAAAAATTTATTTGAATTTAAAATCAAAAAGTAAAAAAATTGGGGTTATTGAAAATAAATAAAAATAAATGAGATTGTGAGGGGTTTTTTTTTCGTTAAATATTTATTAGATATTTTTATTTTATTTTTGGCTTTTTAAATCCAAAATTTATTGGCTACTCAACGAAATTGCAGTCACGTTTTTATATGTTCTGTTGCGGTCGACGTCGTTTTTTTTTTTTTATATTATACTTTTTAACTTATTTGTTTTTTTTTTTTCTGTTCTGTTTTGTTTACGATAACACTTCAATTCTTTTTTTCGTTTTATATTCTTTTATCGATAATAATAAATATAAGAATTCCGTTGGGGATTTGGTTATTTTGGAAATGGAAATGGAAATAGAAATAGAAATAAATATAAAAATGTAATATTTTACAAAAAAAAAAAAAAGGAAATGTAAGCGATATATAAATAATATAAAACGAATGAAATACAGAAAGAGTTTTGTTTTTGTGGTGTGGTGATCAAAAATTTTGTCCATTTACTGATGGTTATTTCCATTACTGGTGACGGCGTTATTTGGATCTGATGGATTTTATGGAATTTACAGGATCAAAAATTAATTTAAAGAGTACTATGGGATTTCTTAAATGACTTTTTCGTCCGGAATCGATGAAATCGATGAAATCGATGAAAATGAAAATAAAAATTTCTTTGGTTCGTTCAGCGAAATCTTCATTCATCAGAATTGCCATGCCATTCCGCACAAAAACAGATTTTCTCATCAGAATTGAGATCATTTTCTGATTGGAAAAGTCGTATGAGAAAATTATTTGGGATTTCTAGCGGAAAATTCAATTGTCGTAATTGTCCGTCAGGTCCATTTACGAATTGCCGAAAAATCTAGAAAACCCGAAAAATAAAACTCCATACTTAAAGCTTATTAAGGTGTCCGGAGGTCCATGGAATCTATTTGATTTCAAACAAAATTGATTTACGCAATTGGATTATGGCCCGACAAAAAGATTTCCGGAAAAAAAAAATTCCAATACCAATACCAAAACCTTAAAAGGTACAAAAAAAGGAAATGTGCGGTACTTCGGCACTTTACTTCAGTATTATTTCCCGAGGTAAAAACCAGATCATCCATTCTATTGGATTGGACATAAATTAACGGCTGTCGCATCCGGATCCGTTTACCACACAGACCCCCTCGAAGCCTGGTTGGGTGCAGATGAGGAGCGTTTTGGTGGTTACCTTTGCATATCTACCGTACGACTCGGTTCACCGGTCCATCGGTTCCGGAGCCGATTTGGAGGAACTAGTAAAATACGGCGCGGTAAAAAAATGCAGGTCTGCGGTAATAGAATGTGATGCCGACCCCAATGTGCCTATATGTTGTGTTGTGGGCGGAGGCGAAGGAGTATTTTTTGTGATTAGTAACAATTTAAGCGCAATGAATCGTTGGAAAAAACAGAATCTCAAACACTCAACTTTTGTGTGGTGAGTGGCAGAACAGATAATGCTTTGTAATGCGACAATCGGAATGGATGCTTATGGATCGGTCGACAGACTCGATCGTGCTGATCATAAAGTAGATGTATTTTTAATTGGACAATGGGCCCCAAGAAACCTCAAAAAATACAGACCTGGTGATTTAACAATAGGTGTATTGAGGGCGAGTCGGGTATGGTGAATGGGGCGCGCTCTACACCGAAACGATTACGAGTATGGAAACACAACTCTGCTTTCACTGTCGATCCGCGAATTATGAATAAGAGTTCACTGTCGATCCGCGAATTATTCACGAAGAAGCTCTTTCGGGGTGACCCAGAAAAAAAAATCCCCAGAGAGAGAGAGAGAGAGAGATAGTGTAAAGAACACACTTACCACAAATCACAAACGCAAGGAGAACGAACACTTAATTGTGTTCACCGGGATGATGACAAGGGGGGAGTCTAGTACCATAAAACATAAATAAAACCGACTTTAAGACTCTCTTTTGGTCGAATCTCTTGAAATGGTGGTCACCAGAGTCAAATAGATCTAATAGATGTGTCCATCTGGAGATTTGGAGATACTTATCCCCGGGCGGGGGGTATCATTTGATGGATGAGGATAAAATCCAGAGACAAAGACAAAGTCAATGTACTGAATTGAATTACTGACAATGTACTGGATGGTTAAGGAGGATGGTTGTTAGGCCGATATGCCTAACATACAATTGTATGGTGGACGCGACGAAAAACCACCCAAAGTACAGTGACCGAGCTCGATCAGCGCTCGATTGACAAAGACAAAGACACTAGCACGCATAGTAGGTATTGCGTTCGCACCACCACGACAACCATGACTATGAGCCATTAACTGCCTCTGGATCAATTTATATAGTAAAGACGGCGACTATAAGAATGATGCAAAACAAAACGTGTAGTGGCACCAGCTAAAGGGTTCCATCTACGGTCATACAGAGAGAGTGGGCGTCCCTCTTATTGCCGGTCACGGTCAGGGAAATGCTTAAAATGGCAATTTAACGGGATCAAGAGTGTTGTGTGGTGATACAGGAAATGTATCGCACGCAATCCTAATACGGATCTGAACTGGGATGATCGATAAACGATAAAAATCTTCACCACGGACGGTGATCTATAACGGAACGGAATGGCAACAGTTCCGGGTCGGCTGGGTTCCACTCGATGGAGCTTGTTTGAATGAGGACTGTTAGATGGGGAATGGGGCTCAGGAACTATGGCTCAGTATACCAGGTGTAGATAAAAAAACAGGCCTGTAAAATTCATGCACTACGCCATGTTCAATGTATAGTAATGTGATTGGGAAGGAAATCCTTTTTTTTTTTTTTATCCATAGACTTCCTTATAGGGAATTTATACGCGGAGTGTATGATGAAAGGTGGAATTGATTTGATTCGGCATTAGAGTTGGAATTGGACTCACGCCGGCTCGCAATCAGAGTGTTCGATTCACATAACGGGGAAGTTAGATTTGTGTGTTTACCGAAGGGACACGGAATGGAATCCGGGTAAGGGAAGGAAATGCCCCGGACACTTTACCCGGACAAAAAACGGGGAATGTCCAGGTAGGTAGGTTCGTTGGATGGGCAAAATCGAACCCACCACGTATTAGCAGGGGTCTACGACAAGGGATCTACCCGGGGAGAAATGGACGATTACTTCCGAGTTTCTGACCAATCAGAAAAAAGATGAGTGATGTCAAAAACTGGGTAGGTGTCAATCGGAAGTACACCGAAAAGAGGGCTGTGGTCATGCGCGGGTCTGCTCCGATGATACGGCAATCGAAGGAGGGTTTTTTTTTTTTATTTGGATCAGCAGCAGCATGGGAATCTAACACAATCCCCTTGTTGTTGTGGAATCTTTTGTAAGAAATGCCCGTCCTTCGTTAAAAAAAAAAAACTCTTCAATGGAAATTTCGGGTGGCTTTCACATACACACACACACACACACACACACACACACACACACACACACACGCACACAAAACAAGAAACTTTGGTAGGTTTTAGGCTTCATGACTTGTGGTGAGCGGGCGGGTGGCCGGGCGAGAAAGGGGAAGAGCATGGGGGGGAGGGGAGTGATGAATATTCTCCACGTTAATGAACTTAGCAGACTCTGTTTCAATATAGGGTAGTGAAGAAACGAGGCGGTTGCGCGCTCATCCATTGTTCAGATTTTCAATTGTCCCGATCTCAGCGTTTCTTTTTCAGGGGGGGGGGGGGGGGGGCGAACTTCTGATTAATCCGGAGATGGGATGGGATCCAGAAAAAAAAAAAATCTCCGGATAAATCATTTTTTTTTTTTTTTTTTTGCAATCAAACTTCTATATCCGGGCAAAAGTTCAACCGAAAAAATAAAAATCTTTGTAAAAAGGAATAAGCAAAAATGCCCGGAAACTTTTGCCGGGGCTTTAGAGCCCCCCGAAGCTCTAGCAGTAAAATCAATTATTTGTATGGAAAAAAGGACCTTTTCGAGATGGAAAAAATGGATTTAACAAGCCGAAGATCAGATCACAATGGAAAAATAAGTAAAAGGACTCATCATCAGACAATCGAAAAAAAAAAACAAAAAAAACCACAAACACTTGGACGACTGACAGACTGAGAGTAGAGAAAAAATCACCGATAAATATAGGAAGGTGTTTCTTTGAATGTCACACAAAAAAAAAACTATTAGAAAAATGGGTCGTGATTTCGTGACAATCCGGACCCGGGCATGGATGAGGCGGCTTTTTCCAGCATCAGGCGACATTTTTTAACGTTTATCGTGCGGCAGCAACGATCAATATTCTGAAGAACGGTAAAGATGCACGGAACTTGCGCAGGCTCTGTCTTCAGAAAAGTGTAAAGAAACGGAGCTGCTGCGCACATTTCTTCGGGTTCAATCAAATATCCGGATTTACAAAGAGCCGCACGCACGGATGAGATGAGGATGGATAGAGGATAGATAGAAGTCGCCCATGTTTTTTGTCTTTTGTGCAGTTCGGTCAATTCGGTCCTTTATAAATTCCCTTCAAGCATCACTTCTTCAGAACATCTAACGTACGTCTCTCAGGGATACTACTCACAATTTTCTATTTTCGACCACCCTATCAAAAATAAAAAAAAAAACCCCAAAACCAACCTCACATAAATTTTTGAATTTAATATTTTCTAATTTTATTTATATGACCCGCGCTATCTCGCATCGTATCAATTTCTTATTTCGTTCGTTCGTTCGTTTTTTTTTCTGTCTGTTACCTTTTAATATAATACAACAATAAATTTTCCACAAAAAAAAAAATAATGTAAAAGTAAATATATTAAAAATTCATTATTCATTCATTCATTCATTCATCGTTTTGCGTGTGTGGGAAAAATAAAATCAATCAATCGCCGCCACCCTCCGCCAAAACCTCACTGAAACCACCACCACCACCACCACCACTAATTTCACAATCTCCAAATCGTCCAAATTCAAATGCACCCTTTTCGTATTATAAATAACCCTATCTGTTTTTGTTTTTTTTTGTTTTTTTTTGCGATATCTACCTCATTAAATATTCCCATTCATTCACGTTATTATTATTATTATTATTATTCTTCTTTAAAAAAAAAAAATTGCAGGAATTACCGCAAAAATGTTTTCATCCATCATCAAAAGGTATTATTTAAAGAAAAAATTTAAAGATAAAAAAAAACCATCCATCTATCCATCCATCCATCGGATCTTCAAAACCAAAACAAAAAAAAAAAAAACATCTCAAAACATCTCAAAACAAACAAACCCCCGAATAAACAGAAGAAAATCCACTCAAAAAAAAAATAGAAAAGAAAATAAATAAATAAATAAAATTTTCCCATAAGATAATATTTTTTAGCAAAGATCTTAAACGGTAGATTATCGAAAGAAGATTGACTTTTGTTGAAGTATCCTCACTCACACACACATCGTTTTCTTTTATGGTATTCTTTTTTCACCAGCACACTACCAATTACAACGTTTAACATTCAAACACTAACACTAACACCGACACCGAAACGAACACCCAACATCCAATATCTAACAATCCAACATCCAACACCGTCAGTTGGACGGTTGGACGGCTGAACAGTTTTCTATTTGGATAGTTGGACGGTTGAATAGTTGGACAGTTGGACAGTTGAACAATTGGACATTTGGACGGTTGGACGGCTGAACAGTTTTCTATTTCGATAGTTGGACAGTTGGACAGTTTTCTAGTTGAACAGTTGGACAGTTGGACAGTTGAACAGTTGGACAGTTGGACGGTTGGACGGCTGAACAGTTTTCTATTTCGATAGTTGGACGGTTGAATAGTTGGACAGTTGGACAGTTGAACAGTTGGACAGTTGGACAGTTGGACAGTTGAACAGTTTTCTATTTGGATAGTTGGACGGTTGAATAGTTGGACAATTGGACAGTTGGACAGTTGAACAGTTGGACAGTTGGACGGTTGGACGGCTGAACAGTTTTCTATTTCGATAGTTGGACGGTTGAATAGTTGGACAGTTGGACAGTTGAACAGTTGGACAGTTGGACGGTTGGACGGCTGAACAGTTTTCTATTTGGATAGTTGGACGGTTGAATAGTTGGACAGTTGGACAGTTGAACAGTTGGACAGTTGGACGGTTGGACGGCTGAACAGTTTTCTATTTGGATAGTTGGACGGTTGAATAGTTGGACAGTTGGACAGTTGAACAGTTGGACAGTTGGACGGTTGGACGGCTGAACAGTTTTCTATTTCGATAGTTGGACGGTTGAATAGTTGGACAGTTGGACAGTTGAACAGTTGGACAGTTGGACGGTTGGACGGCTGAACAGTTTTCTATTTGGATAGTTGGACGGTTGAATAGTTGGACAGTTGGACAGTTGAACAGTTGGACAGTTGGACGGTTGGACGGCTGAACAGTTTTCTATTTCGATAGTTGGACGGTTGAATAGTTGGACAGTTGGACAGTTGAACAGTTGGACAGTTGGACGGTTGGACGGCTGAACAGTTTTCTATTTGGATAGTTGGACGGTTGAATAGTTGGACAGTTGGACAGTTGAACAGTTGGACAGTTGGACGGTTGGACGGCTGAACAGTTTTCTATTTGGATAGTTGGACGGTTGAATAGTTGGACAGTTGGACAGTTGAACAGTTGGACAGTTGGACGGTTGGACGGCTGAACAGTTTTCTATTTCGATAGTTGGACGGTTGAATAGTTGGACAGTTGGACAGTTGAACAGTTGGACAGTTGGACGGTTGGACGGTTGGACGGCTGAACAGTTTTCTATTTGGATAGTTGGACGGTTGAATAGTTGGACAGTTGGACAGTTGAACAGTTGGACAGTTGGACGGTTGGACGGCTGAACAGTTTTCTATTTGGATAGTTGGACGGTTGAATAGTTGGACAGTTGGACAGTTGAACAGTTGGACAGTTGAACAGTTGGACAGTTGGACGGTTGGACGGCTGAACAGTTTTCTATTTGGATAGTTGGACGGTTGAATAGTTGGACAGTTGGACAGTTGAACAGTTGGACAGTTGGACGGTTGGACGGCTGAACAGTTTTCTATTTCGATAGTTGGACGGTTGAATAGTTGGACAGTTGGACAGTTGAACAGTTGGACAGTTGGACGGTTGGACGGCTGAACAGTTTTCTATTTGGATAGTTGGACGGTTGAATAGTTGGACAGTTGGACAGTTGAACAGTTGGACAGTTGGACGGTTGGACGGCTGAACAGTTTTCTATTTCGATAGTTGGACGGTTGAATAGTTGGACAGTTGGACAGTTGAACAGTTGGACAGTTGGACGGTTGGACGGCTGAACAGTTTTCTATTTCGATAGTTGGACGGTTGAATAGTTCGACAGTTGGACAGTTGAACAGTTTGACAGTTGCACAGTTTGACAGTTGGACAGTTTTCTAGTTGAACAGTTGGACAGTTGGACAGTTGAACAGTTGGACAGTTGGACGGTTGGACGGCTGAACAGTTTTCTATTTCGATAGTTGGACAGTTGGACGGTTTGACAGTTGCACAGTTTGACAGTTGGACAGTTTTCTAGTTGAACAGTTGGACAGTTGGACAGTTGAACAGTTGGACAGTTGGACGGTTGGACGGCTGAACAGTTTTCTATTTCGATAGTTGGACGGTTGAATAGTTGGACAGTTGGACAGTTGAACAGTTGGACAGTTGGACGGTTGGACGGCTGAACAGTTTTCTATTTCGATAGTTGGACGGTTGAATAGTTCGACAGTTGGACAGTTGAACAGTTTGACAGTTGCACAGTTTGACAGTTGGACAGTTTTCTAGTTGAACAGTTGGACAGTTGGACAGTTGAACAGTTGGACAGTTGGACGGTTGGACGGCTGAACAGTTTTCTATTTCGATAGTTGGACGGTTGAATAGTTGGACAGTTGGACAGTTGAACAGTTGGACAGTTGGACGGTTGGACGGCTGAACAGTTTTCTATTTGGATAGTTGGACGGTTGAATAGTTGGACAGTTGGACAGTTGAACAGTTGGACAGTTGGACGGTTGGACGGCTGAACAGTTTTCTATTTGGATAGTTGGACAGTTGAACAGTTGGACAGTTGGACGGTTGGACGGCTGAACAGTTTTCTATTTGGATAGTTGGACAGTTGGACGGTTTGACAGTTGCACAGTTTGACAGTTGGACAGTTTTCTAGTTGAACAGTTGGACAGTTGGACAGTTGAACAGTTGGACAGTTGGACGGTTGGACGGCTGAACAGTTTTCTATTTGGATAGTTGGACAGTTGAACAGTTGGACAGTTGGACGGTTGGACGGCTGAACAGTTTTCTATTTGGATAGTTGGACAGTTGGACGGTGTGACAGTTGCACAGTTTGACATCTTGACAGTTTTCTAGTTGGAGAATTGAACAGTTTTCTAGTTGAATAGTTGGACAGTTGAACAGTTGGACAGTTTTCTATTTGGATAGTTGGACAATTTTCTAGTTAGACAGTTTGACGGTTGGATAGTTGGACAGTTGGACAGTTGGACGGCTGAACAGTTTTCTATTTGGATAGTTGAACAATTTTCCAGTTGGACAGTTTTCTAGTTGGATAGTTGGAAAGTTTGCCAGTTGGACAGTTGAACAGTTCAACGATGCGAATAAAACGTAAAAACAGTTGTTTTTTTTTTTACCAAACACCCGCTTTAGACGGTGGGTGATATTAGTGTGGATTGGTGTAATGAAAATAGGTACATCTACACCTTCAACCCTACACCTTCAACCTTCAAAACGGTAAACGAACGGTGCAAAATGAAAGGCCAACAACAGTTTGTTTTTTTTTATTTATACCAAGCACTCACTTTAAGTGCGGGTGCGCTTGTTGTGGATTTTGGTGTGTAATTCTGGTGGTGTGATTGGTGTAATATGAAAAAAAAAAATACGGTAAAGATAAATAATGAAAAAACATTTGAAAAACTCTCCTTCACTTTTTTGTTTTTCATTTTTAAATATTGTTCTTCAATTCAATTCGATAGATTAAATTTTGTTTATTCTTCTTTTAAAACATTTTTGTTTTTCTTATTTGTTTGTTTTTTTTTTGTTGAATTGATAAACGTTTTTATTATTATTTATTAAATAATTTCCCTTCTGTTTTTGTTGGGTGGTGGAGTTTACACGTTTGGAAAATTTTGTCCCTGGTGCAGCAACAATCATCTCGGTTTGATTAACTCATTTCGGTTTTTTTTTTGAGAGATTATTTTTGTTTTGTGTTTGGCGATGATGATATTAATTATGTTAAGTTAATCGGATTTTATGATTTACGGGGGGTTTAATTCTTGGGTGGAAAAATTCCCGGGAGAGGTTTTTATTAATTTTTATTGTTATTTATTTATTTATTTGTGTTTTTATGCGACGAGCTTTTTTTTTTTGCTGCTAGTGTTAATTCTTTTCTTTATTATTATTTTATTTTTTATTATCATATAATCATTAAGCGTATATATATTTATAAAACAAAAGAAGAAATCTAAAGATTTGAATCTAAAGAGTTTTTGCGTATTTGAAATGAAGATCTGATGATGAAGAAGAAGAAGAAGAGGAAGAAGAAGAAGAGGAAGAAGAGTAAGAAGAATAAGAATAAGAAACAGATGAAAAGAAAAGATCATTGGCATCTTCGGCATGGCGTTGGCTATGGCTAAGGATACAGCAAAGTACAAAAAAACAAAACTAAAAAACATTTTTTTTTTCTTTAATTAAAATTAATGTAAATAATAAAATAAAAAAAAAAAAAAACAAAAAACAACAAAAGAATTATCTGCGTTACGTTTTTTTTTTTTTTTTTTTTACTTTTCCTGTACCTGCGTTTTTTTTTTGTTTTGTTATGTTAAAATTAATTTTATTTAAATCCAACAAAAGCGTAGATCCATAAGTTTTTGTTTCCGAACACTCCACAATTGGAATAGAAAACAAAAAAATCAATCAATTGCCGATTGTATAACCAGGAATAATTTCCGGGGAAAATTCCGGGAAAACTTGGATTTCGAATTTTGTCTCACGGTGTTTTCACCCGGATGCTTGCTGAATATGTAAATGAAATATGTTTTTGTGTTATGCCGTCACATATGATACAGAAAAGTGTTGGTTAATTCGGCAATTCGGCGTTGCCGCCACCAAATTGAAGAATTAAATCGATGACTGATCGATGAATCGATGAATTCATTTATTTTGGGCGGCAGAAAAATGGCAGCAGAATCACATCACAGAATGCTTGATGTAAAAGCTTATGGCGATAACAGTTAATCTATACCAAGGGGTATGCAGAGAATGTTTTTGATGTGGAAGACCAAAAAAGAGGGGTTGCAGCCGACAAAGTTTGAGGAGGACACTCCGAATTGTGATAGTCAGTCAGTCTCTATTGGATGAAGACGAAACGCAAACGCAACAACAACAACAACAACTTGCAGAACAACTGTAGGAGTTGCTCTCCGCAAAAACCATTTCCGATCACTAAAAAAGCAATGAGAAAGATCCAAAACGAATCAAGAAAGTTGGGGTGCTGCCAGTCACATTTTTTAATTTTGACTGAAAGTACGAATAAGAAAATCGTTGTAAAAAAACCACCTGTGAAATGCAACACTTCAAAACGGTACAAAAGAAAGTGTTTTATGGATCGAATCGTGTGACCGTGGTGATGATGAAAAGTGGATTTTTTTTTTTTTTTTAGAATCTGAAACGCAAAAAATTCGTAGGTTTCACGGGGGGCCGGGCCAACCATCAAAAACATCGACTGCCAAAAGCCAAATTGTAGCCAAATGGGGATCACAAAAAGGTGTGCGGAGTAACGACGACAAGCTTCTGCCGATTTAAAACCTGGTGAAACTCTGTTAATACTACCGACACCGACACCGACAACTGATGATGATTTTGAATTTGAACCGTGCTTTGCTGCTGCAACCAGACGACCATAATATCAAAAGAGATCGAAAGTATCATTGCGTTTCTTGCTGGCAGGCAACAAGAAACGCAATGATACTAGGCCAATTGAGTGGAAACCGCACAGTCCCTCATCGATTTCGAAGCCGCAAAGGCGCAACTTTGCCAATCCGTGGCACTCGCGTTCCCTACATCATCAGCCCATCTTGCATTGCTGGTGGACGCTTCGGAAGTCGCGATTGATGCGGCTCTGCACCAGTACGTCGATGGTGTTCTCCAACCATTAGGTTTTTTTTTAGCAGCAAGCTAAACGCTGCACAACGCAAATACAGCGCATATGATCGCGAGTTGTTGGCAGCATACTCCGGTGTAAGATATTTCAAACACCTCCTGGAAGGCAGAGAATTCACCATCTTTACCGACCAGAAACCCTTGACGTTTCCCTTTGCCGGCAAAAGCTAGACGGGGCCTCCCCACGACAAGCACGACACCTGGATTACGTAGGACAGTTCACCACCGACATACGTTACATTGCTGGCAAGGACAACGTCGTCGCCGACACGCTCTCTAGGTTGGAGGAAATCCGCCTAGGGGGGGGGGGGGGGGGGGGGTCGGTCGACTTTGCAGAAATCTCCGACGCCCAGCTCGATGACGAGGAACTCCATAAACTGATGGAATCCTCCAATAAATTGCAATTTAAAATGCTTAAAATGTCGCTGTCACTGCAAAAAATTCATTTTTTGCGACATTTCTACGGGCCACGCACGCCCGTACATTCCATATGGGTTCCGCAGGTCACTTTTCGACCAGGTGAATAATCTCTCCCATCCTGGAATTCGTGCCACGACAAAATTCCTCACCCATAAAATCCATCTGGAAATCAATCAACACGGATGCACAACAATGGGCAAATGTCGTACATTCCTTGTCAAAAGTCGAAGGTCTCTCGACATGTCCCAAAAGTCCCACGGGCAATTTCCCCACTTGTGCGGAACACAAGTTCCAAAATATTCACGTCGACATAGTAGGACCCTTACCGGTATCCGAAAGATACCGCTATCTCCTTACTATGATCGACCGTTTCACCTGTTGACCAGAAGCATATCGTATCGCCGATATCACAGCTGAGACCGTAGCTACAACCATATTACGCGAATGGGTCCCCCGTTATGGAACCCCAACTTCGATCGTTACCGATCAGGGCACCCAGTTCGAATCCGAACTGGCCCGTCAGTTGTTCAAGTTACTAGGCGTAACACGAAACCGAACAACCGCGTACAACCCAAAGGCCAACGGACCTCTGTAGCGCTGGCACCGAACAGTGGACCAAAGAACTGCCATACATACTTCTTGGCTTACGTTCTAGACCATTAGAAGAATCCGGCTTCAAGAATCCGACGAACCCATCACATGTAAGGACTAAATTTGTGATGTTCGCGAAACACATTGGACACATCCGCCCAATTACCGCCGACAAGGCACGCAAAAGACAATGTGTTCATATTTAAGGATCTAAAGACGTGCACCCATGTATTTGTCCGAACCGACGCAGTGCGGAAATCACTTCAACCTCCTTATTACGGGGTCCATTTTCCGTAATTGAACGCCACGACAAATATTTCACGATCTTAAATTCTGGTAAACACACCAACGTATCAATCGACAGATTACGTGGACTGTTACGTGGATAGCTCCAATCCTTCTGACTTAAATCCATGTATTCCACAAATACCTATACCGCAGCAGGCTCAATCCACAACAATCCCAGCGCTGATACCAACGGAACCTCGACGCAAAGTCACTTTTGCACCTGGCACCTTTAAAGGCCCCAACCGACGCCAGTAACAACCCGTTCGGGAAGGGTGGTCAACCCTCCTTCAAGGTATCTATGCAGCAGCATAGATGTTAAATTTTTTGCCTTCATCCGGCGACACGAATTATTCCCTTCAGGAATCGTCAAATAGACAGAATGGTTTCCGTCTGCGAACCATTACGTCAACTAATATTGCATCCAATATTATTCGCCCAAAAGGGCCACATAAAACTTTATTTCGCCAACTGGCCATTATAGCATACACGAACGCCACTCACAAACAACACCGCTTACGGGTTACTCCAGTTTCTTTTACGCCTATGGCCACTAACAACTTGATACTTTTTTTTTGTTTTTTTTTTTTGTAATGTTTTATCCGGGAAGTCACTGATGCTGGATTTTTTTTTTTTTTTCTCTTTCCTCTAATTCGCATCGCTCACTTTTAGCTTCCGTTATGCTAAGCAGACATTTTTTTTTTTTTTTTTTTTTTATATGTCTCCTTTCTACCTGCTTCGCGACTATGCTCCATAACCGCCAACACTTCACTTTTATCGTGATCCAAGATCACTGGGCGGGGAGTACTATGTGGCGGTCCTGTACGCCACCAGTCACACACACTACATTTGACTTGCGATGGAAAATATTTTGAATAAAAATTTTTTTTTTTTTTGGTTTCTCCCACAAAAAAAATTTGTTGTTTCATTTAAAAAAAAAAAAAAAACGGCAAACATATTGGGATATTGGACCTATTCGTTGCTTGCCCGGATGAATGGATTAACAGGGTATGGAATGAATCCATATACTATAAGATGTTCATATTCGCTCTGATTCTCTTGAATTGAATCGGTGTAAAAAAAAAAAAACTTTTCAAATTATAATATAGATTCGATGCACTTTTCAGAAAAGTTGGTTTGGTTTGGGGGATTGGTCCGAAGACCAACAAAAAAAAAAAAAAAACATCCCCTTCTTTGCCTTTTGGCTGGCTTTTCTCGGGTGTGCTATCGAGTTAACGAGTTGCGTCGATCGGTCGATCGGGGCGACTTTTAAAGGCATATAGATATAATTTTATTGTGTGTTTAAGCTATCTGCGGTATAAATCCGTGGTCCCCTGATGTGTTCTGCGGTTCACCTGTGGAACAAAAAAACTTGTGAGCGAAAATTATCAGCTGTTAATGTGTTGTTTTTCTGATATTTTTTTTCTCGAGATGAGGTGTAATAATGAGAGAGTCGAGTTGTTACACATGGCGATTTTTATGTGATGTGATGTGATGACATTTTAATTTCATGTGAACTGTGAATTATATGGAAACATTTCATAGAAAATTCTTTCAGTTGTTGATTGGGGACATTTCTTGGAAAATTCATGCATTAAACGATGATTATGGAAAAATTTCGCCGGGGTATTTCAAAAAAAAAAATATATGACAGGGGGGTGGGGGTGGGGGCATGAAAAAGGGCATATTCGAAAAAACGAATTTCTGTGATTGGGTGATTCGGTCTAGAAATAATTTCTTTTATAATCATCAATTAAAGGAAAATTCTCCGGGATATTAATTAAATAAAAAAAAAAAAACGGGGATCTTTCCGCCCCGTGGATGTTCCCCCGAGGCCGAAAAATTTTTTCTCTGCACGGATTTCATCCTTCATCAAAATTAATGATAATAATTTTTTTTTGTTTTCCCTTTTGAATACTACTTCAAAATTCTTTCTTATTTACTAAAACTTACAAAATAAAAACCTTCAGAATAACACATTGTTTTTCAACACATTTCTCCACACCCCACCATCGTCCAATTTTTTTTTCTATTTGTAATATCATCGATTCAATCGATTCAATTGTTTTTTTTTTTTGTATCTTAAGAGTAATTGCACAAACTTTAAATAATTGAAACATTTTTGAAACATAGATATTTTAATGACCCTCGCCTTTGTTTGTTTGTTAGTGGTTTGTTGGTTTCTGCTGGGGGGTTTTTTGTTCCCTCAACAGAGACATCATCAATTTCTCTGGATACCAATAAATTGTGTTAAAATTCCCTTTTTTTTGTTTTTTTTTTAAATAAATTTTATTGTATATTGAATAAAAAATAAAAAAAAAAAACCCCATAAAAAATTTTTTACAATGTAATTTTTTTTTTTGTTATTTTATCCGCAACAAGAAAATATTCGAATTCTCTTGCGGTAGTTTATTAATTTATTATATTTGTTTTACATTAACAAAAAAGTCGTCGTAGTCGTCGTCGTCCGTTTTTTTTTTTCTTTATTGTCTCTGTTAATAGAATGTAATGTAATGGTATTTCAATGGTATTTTAAGGGTGTCAATTTCAATTTCAGTCCCCATTCCGTCCCCGGTTCCCCTTTAACTCGTTCAATATTGCAGCAGAATAAGAACAAAAAGTACAGTAACCGACAAATCAAATTGAATCGATGATAGAAATTTTTAATCCCGGGGGGTTTTTTCTTTTTTTTTTTTTCAATAATTCAATTAACAAATTTTCAATTAATTCTCTCTTAATTAAGGGTCCTGTAAAAGGACTTTTGATTCTTCAATCCACGATATGTAAAAAAAAAATGTTACTGATTTGACATAAGTGAATTTAAAAAGTCCCGAGGGCTTGGGTATTTTCCCTAAACACAAGGTTTATTTTATCAATCGATTCTACCTCTGCACAAATTCCAAATTCCAAAAAAAAATAAAATCCGGCGATCCGGCGAGCATGAACGTGAACGTGAAAATACCACGGTTCCAGAATTGTTATTGGTTTTACATAGCAAAAAAAACTAAAAAAATAAAAATATTACCGCAGTACCACGATCCCTGCTGCTGAACTGCTTGTAAATTCACCGCTTTCATTCACCGCCTTCAGATCTTTACTATATACATAGATGTTTGTTCCAGACACGATAATGGATAATGGATAATAATAATAATAATTGATTGATTGAATGGGAATTGTCAGGATTGAGGTAGGGATGATTGCTAGAAGGATGGATGGATGGATGGATGGATGGATGGATGGTGTTGGAAAGAAGAGGTGGAAATAGTCTATAGGTCTAGATCTAGATTTATGATAAGATTCATCCAATTTAAATCATTCTTTTGAAGTAAAGAAAACAAGTTACACCTCGACCCGGGTGGTTCTGTTGGAATTGTTCCATTTAAAGGAATTTCTGTTGGTGTATTTGCTTCTTAAGAGTTTTCTGTTGGAATTTTCTTCTAAAGGAATTTCTATTGGAATTCGCTTCTAAAGGATTTTCTATTGGAATTCGCTTCTAAAGGATTTTCTATTGGAATTCGCTTCTATAAAGGAATTTCTATTGGAATTTTCCTCTTAAGGAATTTCTATTGGAATTTCTCCTTCAGGACGTTCTGCTGCGAAACACCGGGGGAATGCCACCACCACCATCACCACCGAGAATGCGCATTCTATTAAGTATAAGCAATACGAATACAAAACGTGATGGAAAACAAAATCATATAGGATTTATTAAAAAATCCCGGCAGGTAGGTGTAAAAGCGAATGGATCTGGAAATAGACCGTGCCTATTTGACGGAATACGGAACACGAGGGAGCCTTTGGATGGCAGTGGGGTCACTCTATTACTTTTCGTTTCGGTGGGCACCATATGCATATGTAAGATAGCAGAACCAACCCGGAACCAATTCCAAACTTGACATCTAATCCATGGTGAAAGCCCGAACACTAGAGTGCCGAAAGAGAGAGAGAGAGAGAGAAAGAGAGAAAGAGAGAGAGAGCAGTGAAAAGCAAAAGGATGAAGCGATAATACGTCAATCACTTCAGATAATTCAAAAACCGGGAAAAACCGAGTCCTACAGGAGAAAATGTAACGGAAATAGAAATCTATGTTTCAGTAACCCTTCGACACAGACAGAGACAGACAGAGAGAGCGAGAAGTGAGATATCGTAAAAGGCATGAAAGCCGAGACATTTTTTATTCATTCCTCGGCATTCGTACTCGATGTTCATTGGCCCTAAATAGTTCAACGGTTCGACCTGGAATGCGGAACGGACAAGGGACGGACAAGCGAACACTCGGGCTCCCTTTAGTGATTCCAGCGAGGATTAAAAACGTACACCACTGTGCAATTAGTAGCAGCAGTGTATGATGGCAAACGACTGTACAATCAGCGGCAAAAAATGGATTGATTTATTTATTAAAAACGATAAAAAAACAAAACGATGAAACAAAGAATTTCGGCAATCTAATACCAAACCCTTGAACAGCTGATAGTAGCAAATACCACCAAAAATACGAAAAAAATTCTCTGCATGTTCCGTGCGCGCGCGACCCCGGATGAACTCTTAGAAAATTGGTTAAACGTTTATAGGTACGAGACGGGACATAGAGAAGAGGCCCCGCTTCAGCCGTCGACATCTTGTGTTTTGGGGATTGGGCATTGGGGGGGGGGGGGGGTTCGGTCAGCATAATGACATGGACATGGACAGAGTTCGCCCAGAGTTGTTTCTTTCCAGAGTTGTGGGAATGGGAGTGGGAGGAATTCGTTCCAAAAAAGAGATGCTTCAGATAACATCAATGGACCGCATCAACTCAATAACCATAATATTCGCAAAGCAAAGCAATCTGACTCGGATCAGCCATCTGATGGCTGAGTGACTGAAAACAGTCGTCGAGTCAGTGTCGAGTCAGGGTGTCTGTTTATCAGTGTAAAGTACGAAAATGGGGCTCTGTAAAATTCAAATATATTCAAAATATCTCTGAAAATCAAAGGAGGGGGGGGGGGTGTTTTTTTTTTTGATCACCAAGAAATCTATAACACAAACCTTCCTTGGGTGGTAGTCTTTTTTTTTTTGAAGATTTCTGCTCTTTCGTAGAACAAAAAAAAAAAAAATGAACGCTGCCAGCTATGACAAAACCCATAGCTGCTGAACTTACTGTTTATGAGAATTCAAATTTATTACCAAGGACACGGTTCCTGGGGTTGTGGATTTTTTTTTCATTCTCCGGCGGGAGCTTCTTCTGAATCCTGGGAATAGGGGAATAAAAATAACCAAAAAAAAAAAAAAAATCTCCGGAGAAATAATTTTTTTTTTTTTTTTTTTTTTGCACAATCAAACTTTTCCAAAAATATCCAAAGGTTCAAAACCCTTCTTCTGGTAAAAGCTATGAAAAAAAAAAAACTAAATATATTAAAAAAAAAAATAGTCCGCGGCTACAAAATTCCTAACAAAAACCTTTGCTAGAGAGATGAGCGAGCGGCGGATTTTCAAGTTTAACACAAAAACACCGAACTTCATTATCTTCAACTGACTTAACAAAACAATATAGCTTCAAACATTAATATTGAACATTTCACTCAAAAACGAAAATTCACTATCGCTCTCTCTCTCTCTCTCTCTCTCACGTCGAGGTTCCATAGGTTTGAAAGGAACAAGAACATGATGAGCGAAAATTCACTCTCGCTCTCTCTCTCAAAAAACGAAAATTCACTCTCTCTCTCTCTCTCTCTCACGCCGAGGTTCCATAGGTTTGAAAGGAACAAGAACATGATGAGCGCCGTAAGATTATCCATCCTATCATTCCTAATTCCTAACTGCTAACAGCGATAAAAGCAAAACGGGAATGTGATAATTTTTTTTTTGTATTATTTTGGGTGACGGTGACTGTAAATGTGTGTGTAAAGTTAAAAGTTAAAATAACACCAAAAAAAAAAAAAAAACATAATTTATTATTATTCCAATTTTTTTTCCTTTTTAGTTTTGTAGGCCATATCAGAAAAAAAAAAATATTAAAATTGGTTATTTGGGGGGTGATTTTTTTTTTCCTTTTTTTTTTATACTCACGCAAAACACACACATTTTAAGGATTATTTTTATGGAGATTGTGTTTTTTTTTTTCCTATATTTTAACTTGTAACTCGATCGACAAATGCAACAAATATTAAATAACTATAAAGAAATAAATAAATAAGTCAATGATTATTATTATTATTATTATTTTGCCATTTGCCCGCATCATTTAAATATGTATATGATATGGCATCGATGGATCGGGGATCAGCAGGTCCGGTTCTGTCTGTAATAGATAAATAAAAAAAAATTTCCAACCCAAAATTCAGACAAAATCGTTCGTGGTTTCGTACGGGTTCTCTCGAATCCTCGAATCCGAGACATAAAAATATATATTTCTTTACCATATCGAATTTGAATTATGGCATCAGAGAGTTCCATTTAATTGAGGTCCGAAAAGTGATTTGGTTCGAATCAAAAATCGACCGCCAATCGACAATCAAAGGAGGGGGCTTTTTCTTTTTATTTTTTTAGATCAGCAGCAGCAGTAGGGGAATCTGAACCCAATCCTTGTTCTGTTGTGGAGTTTTGTATAGGAATTATGCTGTTGGTTGTAATAATTTTTACTGATTTTGGCTCGGGGATAATGCCGTTAATTTCCGTTAGTTTGGGATTCCATTTACAAAAAACTTATGATGACGGAAGATGCGAAAGAAACAATGGAAAAACTGGTAGATAGGCATATGATAAGAGATAATGTCATGAGGAGTAATCCGTTGCAATGAAATTAATATGCTTATCAACCGTACAGGCTCTGCAAAACGTAACCTCGAGAATAGAATAGAAAAAAAAAAATTTCGAGGATACGGAAGTGGCCGGCATAACATTTGATTTTTCTTCGGAGCTTTCAAGGGAGCTTTCTTCAGAGAGCTTTCGATGGGATCTATTGGGCCGCCGCCCGGAATGGACCGCTTGGACGGTGAATAAAATATTAGGTTCACAGAATACTCACTAAAATTCGCTAAGGAATGGATCTAAGGAAGACCAACCAACAAATGTTCTGGCTTCGGGGGTATCTCATCCGAGTATTTAGGGGATGGACCACATTATAGCCCAGTACTATAATTCTAAAAATTCTATGATGTGGAATGGGAAACGTGAAACGTGAAGGCATGTGTTAAAGTTAGGCAATAATTCAGGTCGAATACCAATCAACACTCCGCGCGCAAAATTTGATTGCGCACAAAATTGCTTGGGGGGCTTGGGGTCGATCGAAATTTTTTTAATTACAGTAACTTGGAAAAATAAAAAAAAAAAAACCATTCAGCGCATACTCTTAACAAAACTCTTCATTCCCTTACGGAACCCCATCTCAAACAACAGATTCCGATGCGATCCCGATGAAGGCTAACTTCAATGCATACTTCAATTCAACTTCAATTTTGCCCCTGAATACACACAATGTTTGTGTTGCCAAGGAGATTGACACTGTGAATAATATGTGAGGAACATTGGAATAATTGGAATTTCGATGGAGTGTATGTGTTTGTTGATTATGGGGGGGGGGGGGGGGGGATAATAGCCTTGATGATTTTAACACCACTTTTCTTTCTCGCCTCTCATATTTCTCCGCCGTCGTCTGATTACGTGGTGGTCATCCGGGATCATAATCCCTAGATTGTAAACTGCCGATGATGTGTCGAATAGCCCAATACATTCAAATAGCAAATAACTCCCGGTCGCGTACTCATACTGTATCACTTTTGTATGTGCGCGGGGTTAAGCCCCTTTGCAAAAAAAAAAATAAAATAAAAATACCTAGCAGAAGCGTCGACGGACGGACGGACGGACGGACGGACAACGCACACTGAGAAGACGGAAAACGCCAGTACCGTAGCGTGCGGCACAATTACGCAGCTGTTTGTAATAACGATCAAAGGCTGCCAGAGAGTGGTTTCGGTCCAAGTGATGGTACTTCGGTTGTTTTTATATTTTGCGCCCGGTACAAGGAAAAAGAACCCATTAAGGAGGGACTGGGCCTCGACTGCTGCTGCTGCTGCGGCTGCTGATGCTGCTGCTGGAATAAATCGCCCGCCATCAAAAGTTTTTGTTTGATTTTTGGAAGGAATCGGTCGCGAGGCAAGACATCCATTATGAGGAGGAGTAAAATATTGAAAGTAATTTAAGGTTATTTGACCCCCAATTTTCGTGTCACCTACGTCATGTGTTTCGAAATGTATGGTAGTTGATCACACCCAAGCGGCTAACGAACGAACGAACGGCGTCCCGACGGGGGTGCGGGGAGTTTCGAAACGATTCAATTCACTGCGCCTGCTCATCTTTTGAACCAGTAAATTAACGTAAGGGAACGGGATAGTGTAGACAAAATACGACTTGACATGACGAATGACGGCGAACCCGGTTGAGACATTCGGTTCGGTTTGATCAAGATTTATTCAGATTTTTGTCGCTTTTGAGATGATGGTTTTTTGGTCACGTCATGGTGAATGATGATCCTTTTACAGTGTCTTCTGTAAAATGCCGCTGCTTGACCGTACCAGGACCAGGACCAGAACGGGATCAAGGAGTGTGTGTGTGTGTGTATGTGTGTGTGTGTGTGTGTGTGTGTTAGAAGACGGCGACGATGGGGTAGGTGGAAATTGGATGAAGTTGAAGAGTAGACCTTCGGACTTCGGGTTTCGGGGCTCTGGGGGGGAGTTTCCTCCTCCTCCTGGCTGGCGGACGTTGGCAGCGGCGATGAATAGGTCCACCGGCTGTTGGTAGAAGGCTCTGTCCGGAGATGAGATGGACGCCAAAACTCCCATTTGTTTTTCTTGATTGAAGGCGTTTGTAATTAAGTAAGTAAGTAAACCTTTCTCGCCTCCATCAAATGCCTCCGTTCCCCATGCCTCCAGAACAAGAACCGGACCTGAGATGATCTGACAAAACATATACAAATATCGATAGATGAATGGATGGATGGATGGATGGGGGGGGGGGCATGAAAGGAAAAATGAATGAATGAATTTTTAATTTTATATTATTTTTACAAAAACAACAAAACAAAAATTGGTCAATAAAAATAAATGGATTTTTTTGTTTTTTTTTTGGTTGTTTCAGAATTGTCAATGCATGCATACATTCCAAGAAGAACATCTGCACATATCTTTTTAAATTATCATCATTTTCATCATCTTCATTGCTGAATGTTGTTTTGTAGATAAACACCTTTTTTTTCTATTTTTTTTGGTTTCTAATGCATTATGGATTATGGAAATATTCGATGCAAGATGATTGCGATGCAAAAGACCAAAAACCATTGACTTATTTATCCATGCATATAATAAATATGTTAATGTACGGTAAAAAAAGAAAAAAAAAATAGAAGAAAGTCAAATTAGAATAATACAAAACTGAAAATGTGAAAAGAGGATGTTAGGTAAAAAAAAAAAAAACACTCAAAAAATAAAGGATCAATTTTTATGTATTATTATTTTTGTTTTGATTTGTTATGGATGGATTTTTTCACGTCTTCTTCTTCCATTCCACTTCTTCTTCTTCTTCTTCTTCATCTTCAAATACACAAAAACAGAAATTGTTTTTAAATCACATAAAATTCTTTGTGAGTTTTTTTTTTTTAATTGCCCATATGGGAAAATATTATAATTATTGATTAACAGCCGGTGAGATTTAACTAAAAACATATTTTTTGTTTTTCTATTTTTGTATTGCCTTTTTTGTATTGCCTAAATTGAGGGGTTTTGTTTGAAGAAATCCCAAGAAAATTAAAGAAATTTATAAAAAAATTCCTTAATTCGGATGATTGTCTTAATTCTTAATTCGGATTCCGTTCTTCAAGTGGAAATCTGCCGTCCAAGAGGAAATCTGCCGTCCAAGAGGAAATCTCCCGTCAAAGCGAGGAAATCTCCCATCAAAGAGGAAATCTCCCATTCAAGAGGAAATCTCCCATTCAAAAGGAAATCTCCCATTCAAGAGGAAATCTCCCGTCCAAGCGAGGAAATCTCTCGTCCAAGAGGAAATCTCCGGTCCAAGAGGAAATCTCCCGTCAAAGCGAGGAAATCTCCCATTCAAGATGAAATCTCCCATCAATGAGGAAATCTCCCATTCAAGAGGAAATCCCCCATTCAAGAGGAAATCTCCCATTCAAGAGGAAATCTCCCATCCAAGCGAGGAAATCTCCCGTCCAAGAGAAAATTCCCCGTTCAAGAGGAAATCTCCCATTCAAGAGGAAATCTCCCGTCAAAGCGAGGAAATCTCCCATTCAAGAGGAAATCTCCCGTCAAAGCGAGGAAATCTCCCATCAAAGAGGAAATCTCCCATTCAAGAGGAAATCTCCCATTCAAGAGGAAATCCCCCATTCAAGAGGAAATCTCCCATTCAAGAGGAAATCTCCCATTCAAGAGGAAATCCCCCATTCAAGAGGAAATCTCCCATTCAAGAGGAAATCTCCCGTCCAAGAGGAAATCTCCCATTCAAGATGAAATCTCCCATCAAAGAGGAAATCTCCCATTCAAGAGGAAATCCCCCATTCAAGAGGAAATCTCCCATTCAAGAGGAAATCTCCCATTCAAGAGGAAATCTCCCGTCAAAGCGAGGAAATCTCCCATTCAAGAGGAAATCTCCCGTCAAAGCGAGGAAATCTCCCATCAAAGAGGAAATCTCCCATTCAAGAGGAAATCTCCCATTCAAAAGGAAATCTCCCATTCAAGAGGAAATCTCCCGTTCAAGAGGAAATCTCCCGTCCAAACGAGAAAATCTCCCGTCAAAGCGAGGAAATCTCCCATTCAAGAGGAAATCTCTCGTCCAAGCGAGGAATTCTCTCGTCCAAGAGGAAATCTCTCATTCAAGAGGAAATCTCCCATTCAAGAAGAAATCTCCCATTCAAGAGGAAATCTCCCATTCAAGAGGAAATCTCCCGTCCAAGAGAAAATTCCCCGTTCAAGAGGAAATCTCCCATTCAAGAGGAAATTTCCCATTCAAGAGGAAATCTCCCATTCAAGAGGAATCACAGACTTTCCAACTCCATGCACTTTTCAACTCCATGCACTTTTCAATGCCCGTTTCAAATATACCAATATTCCTAATTTCCCCAAGAATCCCATTGAATTAATTTAAGTCATTTTCTGGGTCATTTAAGTCTATTAAAGTCTTATAAGACAATTTCAAGTTCATGAAATCCGATTTAAGTCAATTTCAGTTCGTTTAAGTTAATTTCGAGTTTGTTTTAGTCAATTTCAGTCAATTTATAAGACAATTTCAAGTTCATTTAAGTCAATGTTTCTGGATCCCAATTCCCATTCAAAAAACCCTCCGAGACTGAGATACCATTTTGAAAAAAAGATTGATTCTGTTTTTGAATTGAATTGGAATGGAATTGGAATTGGAATGAAATTGGAATGGAATGGAATTGGAATTGGAATGGAATTGGATTTGGAATGGAATTGGAATGAATTGGAATTGGAATGGAATTGGATTTGGAATGGAATTTGAATGGAATTGGAATGGAATTGGAATTGGAATTGGAATGGAATTGGAATGGAATTGGAATGGAATTGGAATGGATTTGGAATGGAATTGGAATGAATTGGAATTGGAATGGAATTGGATTTGGAATGGAATTTGAATGGAATTGGAATGGAATTGGAATTGGAATTGGAATGGAATTGGAATGGAATTGGAATGGAATTGGAATGGAATTTGAATGGAATTGGAATGGAATTGGAATGGAATTGGAATGGAATTGGAATGGAATTGGAATTGGAATGGAATTGGAATGGAATTGGAATGGAATTGGAATGGAATTGGAATTGGAATGGAATTTGAATGGAATTGGAATGGAATTGGAATGGAATTGGAATTGGAATGGAATTGGAATGGAATTGGAATGGAATTGGAATGGAATTTGAATGGAATTGGAATGGAATTGGAATGGAATTGGAATGGAATTGGAATGGAATTGGAATGGAATTGGAATGGAATTGGAATGGAATTGGAATGGAATTGGAATGGAATTGGAATGGAATTGGAAAGGAATTGGAATGGAATTGGAATGGAATTGGAATGGAATTGGAATGGAATTTGAATGGAATTTGAATGGAATTGGAATGGAATTGGAATTGGAATTGGAATTGGAATTGGAATTGGAATGGAATTGGAATGGAATTGGAATGGAATTGGAATTGGAATTGGAATTGGAATGGAATTGGAATGGAATTTGAATGGAATTGGAATGGAATTGGAATGGAATTGGAATGGGATTGGAATGGAATTGGAATGGAATTGGAATGGAATTGGAATGGAATTGGAATTGGAATGCAATTGGAATGGAATTTGAATGGAATTGGAATGGAATTGGAATGGAATTGGAATTGGAATTGGAATGGAATTGGAATGGAATTGGAATGGAATTGGAATGGAATTGGAATGGAATTGGAATGGAATTGGAATGGAATTGGAATGGAATTGGAATGGAATTGGAATGGAATTGGAATGGAATTGGAATGGAATTGGAATGGAATGGAATGGAATTGGAATGGAATTGGAATGGAATTGGAATGGAATTGGAATGGAATGGAATTTGAATGGAATTTGAATGGAATTGGAATGGAATTGGAAAGGAATTTGAATGGAATTTGAATGGAATTGGAATGGAATTGGAAAGGAATTGGAATGGAATTGGAATGGAATGGAATTGGAATGGAATGGAATTGGAATGGAATTGGAATGGAATTGGAATGGAATTGGAATGGAATTGGAATGGAATTGGAATGGAATTGGAATGGAATTGGAATTGGAATGGAATTGGAATGGAATTTGAATGGAATTGGAATGGAATTGGAATGGAATTGGAATGGAATTGGAATGGAATTGGAATGGAATTGGAATGGAATTGGAATGGAATTGGAATTGGAATGGAATTGGAATGGAATTGGAATGGAATTGGAATGGAATTGGAATGGAATTGGAATGGAATTGGAATGGAATTGGAATGGAATTGGAATGGAATTGGAATGGAATTGGAATGGAATTGGAATGGAATTGGAATGGAATTGGAATGGAATTGGAATGGAATTGGAATGGAATTGGAATGGAATTGGAATGGAATTGGAATGGAATTGGAATGGAATTGGAATGGAATTGGAATGGAATTGGAATGGAATTGGAATGGAATTGGAATGGAATTGGAATGGAATTGGAATTGAATTGGAATTGGAATGGAAATGCAATTGAAATTGAAATTGAAATGTAATTGAATTGGAAATGAAATGGAATTGGAATGGAATTCGAATCGGAATGGAACTGGAATATTTTATTATTGCCAATTCTTTTGAAAACCAAATAGCAGTTTTGTGATTTAGAAATCGATTGTTTTTAGTTACCGGAGCTCGTTATAAAGTACCATAAGTTAATATAAAATATTTTATTATTGTATACAAAATAAATAGAAATAGAAATCAATTCAATTCAATGAATGAGATTTTTATTTTAGTTTAATTTATAATTTTATAAAGATACAATTTAAAAAAGATAATCATCATCATGATCATGATGATGATGATGAATTTTTGATTTCATTTTTTTTTTTCTTCTTATTTTTAATAATATACAAATAATTATTTTGTTATGCGTGCGTGAGTGCGTTTCTGTTTGTGAATTTGTTTCTGTTTCTGTATTTTTTTTATTTTTTTGTTTTTGATATATTTTCATATCCGGTGCGTATTAATAATAATAATAATAATAAAAATAATAATAAGAATTTTGAGGATATTTTGGATTATGGCCAATTTAATATTTAGTTTTGTTTTTTTTTTTTTTTTTAAAACGAGATCGTCACAAATTTTTTTTTTTTTTTTTGCAATTTTATAGGAAGCAAAAAAAAAATAGTTTATATCATATAAGAAAATTTATGATTTATAAGAAAGCGAAGTGTTTAAATGGAAATTACAAAAGAAAAAAAAGAATGCAAATATATTATTTAAATTAACATTCCGTTGGAAATTCGCATGCCAATCAATTGCAATGTTGATGGCGATGCAGGTGACTTTGTCCGATCGTGCGGCTGTCGGAACTGTTCGGATCTCGATGATATTTCTCAGACAATTTGAAAATCCAAAGGTCCAACGAAGGAAATTCAATCAAATGTGGGGGGGGGGGGGTTTCCTTAAATAGATATTTTTCTTTTGATCGAAAATCCTTTAAAAGTCCCTTCCGCGAGGATTTTCCTTAAATAAAAACTTTTCTTTTGATTGAAAATCCTTTAAAAGTCTCTTCTGCGGGATTTTTCTTAAATAGAAACTTTTCTTTTGATTGAAAATCCTTTAAAAGTCTCTTCCGGGAGGATTTTCCTTGAATAGAAACTTTTCTTTTGATTGAAAATCCTTTAAAAGTCTCTTCCTGTTGGATTTTCCTTGAATAGAAACTTTTCTGTGGATTGAAAATCCTTTAAAAGTCTCTTCTGCGGGATTTTCCTTAAATAGAAGCTTTTCTGTTGATTGAATTGATTGAAAATCCTTTAAAAGTCTCTTCCGGGAAGATTTTCCTTAAACAGAAAAGTTTCTCTTGAAGGAAAATCCTTTAAAAGTCACTTCCGGGAGGATTTTACTCAAATAGAAACTTTTCTTTTCATTGAAAATCCTTTAAAAGTCTCTTCCGGGAGGATTTTTCTTAAATAGAAAATTTTCTTTTGATTGAAAATCCTTTAAAGTCTCTTCCGGCGCGATTTTCCTTAAATAAAAACTTTTCTTTTGATTGAAAATCCTTTAAAAGTCTCTTCTGCGGGATTTTTCTTAAATAGAAACTTTTCTTTTGATTGAAAATCCTTTAAAAGTCTCTTCCGGGAGGATTTTCCTTAAATAGAAACTTTTCTTTTCATTGAAAATCCTTTAAAAGTCTCTTCCGGGAGGATTTTCCTTGAATAGAAACTTTTCTTTTGATTGAAAATCCTTTAAAAGTCTCTTCCGGGAGGATTTTCCTTAAGTAGAAAGTTTTCTGTTGATTGAAAATCCTTTAAAAGTCTCTTCCGGGAGGATTTTCCTTGAATAGAAACTTTTCTTTTGATTGAAAATCCTTTAAAAGTCTCTTCCTGTTGGATTTTCCTTGAATAGAAACTTTTCTGTGGATTGAAAATCCTTTAAAAGTCTCTTCCTCGAGGATTTTCCTTAAAGAGAAACTTTTCTGTTGATTGAAAATCCTTTAAAAGTCTCTTCCGGGAGGATTTTCCTTAAAGAGAAACTTTTCTGTTGATTGAAAATCCTTTAAAAGTCTCTTCCGGGAGGATTTTCCTTAAATAGAAACTTTTCTATTGATTGAAAATCCTTTAAAAGTCTCTTCCGGGAGGATTTTCCTTAAATAGAAACTTTTCTGTTAATTGAAAATCCTTTAACAGTCTCTTCCGGAAGGATTTTCCTTAAATAGAAACTTTTCTGTTCATTGAAAATCCTTTAAAAGTCTCTTCTGCGGGATTTTCTTTAAATAGAAACTTTTCTGTTGATTGAAAATCCTTTAAAAGTCACTTCCGGGAGGATTTTCCTCAAATAGAAACTTCTCTTTTAATTGAAAATCCTTTAAAAGTCTCTTCTGCGGGATTTTTCTTAAATAGAAACTTTTCTGTGGAATGAAAATACTTTAAAAGTCTCTTCCTCGAGGATTTTCCTTAAAGAGAAACTTTTCTGTTGATTGAAAATCCTTTAAAAGTCTCTTCCGGGAGGATTTTCCTTAAATAGAAACTTTTCTGTGGATTGAAAATCCTTTAAAAGTCTCTTCCGGAAGGATTTTCCTTAAATAGAAACTTTTCGGTTCATTGAAAATCCTTTAAAAGTCTGTTCTGCGGGATTTTTCTTAAATAGAAACTTTTCTGTGGATTGAAAATCCTTTAAAAGTCTCTTCCTCGAGGATTTTCCTTAAATTCCTAAATTTAATTACCTTAAATTCATTTTGTTTTTCCAAGTTTTATTGTTGATATTCGGTTCTGCTACTCCTGTCCCGTCTTCCTCCGTTCCTTAGCATTTCTTCTTTAGCATTTATTATATAAAAAAATTCACTAATTCACTAATTCACTCATTTTCTTCACTAATTCACTTTTTTTTCTTCGTTCACTTTATCTAAATCTTTTTTTGGTTGATTTTGTTTTTTTTTTTGATTTTCGTTTGTTTGTTTGTTTGTTTGGTTGATCTTTCGGTTTTTGGTTAGAAATCCAAAAAAAACTCTTGATCACTCACTTTCCTACACCCGCAGAACTGCACTTTTTAAAATTTTCAGTATTTTTAAACTGTCACAAGTAAAAAAAAAAAAAACAAGTCAAAAGCAACTTAAAAGAAACTTAAAACTTTCCGAAGAAATTTCTCCGCTTTTTCCTTTGACTGCGCCAAAGCATTTTTTTTTTTGTTAAAAAAAAATTAATTCCAATCGACAAATTTGCAATAATTTGCAATCTTTTGGATTGTTAAAAAATTAAGCGATAAAAGCGACGACGATTAAACTGACGAAGGCGACGATGACAACAACAACGACGACGACGACGAGTTTCAATGCGAATGAACTAAACAATAATAATAATAATAATAGTAAAATTTGTAAATGTATATTTATCAAAATTTGTTATCATTTGCTTTTAAAATGTGCAATTTTTGGTGGTTTTTTTTTTTTTGTGGTCGTTTTCTTCGTTTCTGTTCTGTTCTCATTGTGTGAAAGCCGTGAAAGTGATGACGGGGACGGAGACGACGACATGAACAAATAATAATAATACAAATAATAATAATAATAATAATAATAATAAAATCAGGTAGAGAGTGTAAAGAAATCGAAAAAAAAAAAACAAACAAAAAATCCACAAACATTTTTGCATTATCAATTTTTGTTTCATTCATACGCGAATGTGAATTTTTTCGAATTTTTATTTATTTATTTATTTGTGATATGATATTTGAATTTGAAATTTGTGCAAATAAAAAAAAAAAAATAAACGTAAAAAAATTGAATTGAATTAAACAAACAATAAATAAAAAAAAAAACAAAAATCATTCATTCATTCATTCTTTCGTTCGTTCAAATCAGCGACGGCACACACACAGGAATTCAAAAAGGGTGTATTATAAAATGTTTTATGTTTTTAGTTGTTGGTGGTTAAATAAAAGAAAAGAACCTCATAAAACCATAAAACCCACAAAAACAAATAACTGAAGAGCAAACCAAAACAAGAATTTGAATTCAGCGCGCCCAAGCGCCCCAGTGCCTTAAAGTATGCAAATTTTTTTTTCCCGAGGCACGATCGCTTAAATTGAAAAGGGGGTATGGGGAAAAATCCCGTTTTTTCGTAAGCAATAGGAAAATTCTAGGGAAAACCTTTTGGAAGGAGGCCATAACCAACATAAACCAATGGTTGAAATTCTATTTTGCAAAACAAAATATAAGCCAAGATATTAAATTGTTCTGTTTAACAAATCGATAAGACGACGATTGTTTTTCCCATCGTTAAAGAACGACATTCAAATTATAATTTTAGCACTCTAAAAATAAATGGTTAAAGAAATGATGATTAAGAGGTCGATTGGAGTTCGCTGGACAATTCTGGGAAGGTTAAGAGGTCTATTGGAGTTCTTTGGACAACCCTGTACATGTATAGAGAGTTGGATTGGAATTCCCTGGACAGGTTAAGAGGTCGATTGGAGTTCTCTGGACAATTCTGGAAAGGTTGAGAGGTCGATTGGAGTTCCCTGAATGGGTCAAGAGGTCGATTGGAGTTCTCTGGACAATTCTGTGAAGGTTAAGGGGTCCATTGGAGTGCCCTGGACAGGTCAAGAGGTCGATTGGAGTTCCCTGGACAATTCTGGGATGGTTAAGAGGTCGATTGGAGTTCCCTGGACAGGTGAAGAGGTCGATTGGAGTTCCCTGGACAGGTTAAGAGGTCGATTGGAGTTCTCTGGACAATTCTGGGAAGGTTGAGAGGTCGATTGGAGTTCCCTGGGCAGGTCAAGAGGTCGATTGGAGTTCTCTGGACAATTCTGGGAAGGTTGAGAGGTCGATTGGAGTTCCCTGGACAGGTCAAGAGGTCGATTGGAGTTCTCTGGTCAATTCTGGGAAGGTTGAGAGGTCGATTGGAGTTCCCTAGACAGGTCAAGAGGTCGATTGGAGTTCTCTGGACAATTCTGTGAAAGTTAAGGGGTCGATTGAAGTTCCTTGGACAGGTCAAGAGGTCGATTGGAGTTCTCTGGACAATTCTGGGAAGGTTGAGAGGTCGATTGGAGTTCCCTGGACAGGTCAAGAGGTCGATTGGAGTTCTCTGGACAATTCTGGGAAGGTTGAGAGGTCGATTGGAGTTCCCTTGACAGGTCAAGAGGTCAATTGGAGTTCTCTGGACAATCCTGGGAAGGTTAAGGGGTCGATTGGAGTTCCCTGAACAATCCTGGAAAGGTTATGAGGTCGATTGGAGTTCCTTGAACAATCCTGGACAGGTCAAGAGGTCGATTTGAGTTCTCTTTGGACAGGTTAAGAGATCGATTTGAGTTCCCTTTGGACAGGTAAAGCAATCGATCGACGCCGCTCTTTTTATTTTAAATCTATAAATATTCAACTACAATGGATATTCATTGATTTTAGTAACGCCTTTTTTTTTTTCTAGTAAACTTTCGCTCCGGATCTTCTTCTGTTCAAAATCCGGGAACTTGGGTTTTTTAGTGATGTATTTTATGTTAATTGAATTTCAAGTTCAATATTTTCATACTAATCGATCAACCACAAAACGTGCTTTATGATGAATTCCGCCCCCGATTGATGCAAATTCAATTCAACTACTCCTTAACATATCGGTCGGTCGGTCGTCGTCAACAATTCAACAATATTAAAATAAGGTCAACTGATCTCATAAACATCATCATCATCGTCGTCGTAAATAAGTAAACGACAACGGCGCTAAATTGAATTGAATTGTATAGTGATAGCTCTATATGTACATTGACAAGTCAATTTTTTCAATGACTTACCGATAGACTTTCTCAGATAGATCAGATAGACTGGCAATAGAAGAGACGGCGGGTATGGCGGCGCAAAATAAAAAAAAAAAAAATGATTGTTGGGCAAATAAGGGACAAAATTTGTTTTCTGTTTTCTCGTTCCTTATAAGGTCTTCTTCCTTGGTTTTCTTCCAAATGATTTTCGCTCCCGTTTTACACTAATATTTTGGGACTATAAAAAACCATCCCTAAATGGTTTTTAAAATAAATATTCGGATTCTCAGCGTCCGGTTAAACTTAATTAATTATGGAAAATTTTCAAGCGGCTTGTTTTCAAATGGAAAAGTATTCGCCGGGGAAAAAAATCCAATGTTTTCATGTAAGGGATAGGAAAATTCCCGGGGGGGGGGGGGGGAAATCTTTGTCTTTGTCAGGTCATAACTGACAAAAAAACCTAGACAAATTCAGATTCAACGCGTCCCAATAAAGTCAGTTTTGCATTCACTGCACTGTTATTGCAATATTAATAGACACACACAGAGAGAGAGAGAGAGAGAGATAGAGAGAGAAAGAGAAAGAGAATACAAAATAAATAAATAAACACACAACACACACACACAAATTATTATTATTATTATTAAAATTTATTATTTAAAATTTCTATTTTATTTGTTTTGTTTGTTAACAGAAATTTTTTTTTTTTCTTTCTTGTTTGCTTATCACACACAAATAAAAAAATAAATAAATTGTCGCATGTAAAAACAATAGTCATTGTGTTGTTATTGTTGTTGTTGTTGTTGTTGTTGCTATTCTGTTAAAAAATCTGTTAAACAAATACTCGATAGATCGAAAAGAAAAGAAAAACGATGAAATTGTAAATAAATTTGTTTTTTTTTTTTTCTTATTTGTTTGTGATTATTTTAAAAGCATAAGAAAAAAAATTTTATTTTTTTGTATGTACTTAATGATGATTTTTTTTCATATTACACCAAGCACACCAATCACACCAATTCCACCCCAAATCCAACAGTAGTACAGTGTGTGAGTAAGTGTTTGGGAAAAGATTTGGGAACTGTTTTTGCGCGTTTCATTCACCGTGTTGGTGTAACTATTTACCCCCTTAAGACCCATCATTTTCAAACGACGTTCACCAACATCACCATTTCATCACCTCTGACTCATCTGACACCCAAATCGATTGCTCTGTTTTGGTGTCTTTGTGTGGGTGTCGATTTCAGTATCCAAAAAAAAACCGATATACATTCTATCGGAAATAAGTACCCGGAAATTCTCATTTTAAACTTTTCCCGCTGAGAATATATTTCCATACATTTCCATTTGTTTCCCAGGTTGGCACAACTGCAAAGCAACTATTATCTGTCAATTGTTGTTATTGCTTGGTGTGTCCATTTAGTTTATGTTTATGGCGTCGCGTTAGGAACAAGTTAACCAATTGTTTGTGTGCGTTGCGATTTTCGTTGCTATATCGATAAAAATATCGAACATAATAATTAGGGGCCAGCATGAAAGCACAATAAGTGAATTGATGCAAAGGGCCCTAAACACCACTAAAGAATGGTGTACAAAAGAGGGAGGGCCTCGAATTGAATCCCTCAAAAACAAAAATTATACCATTTACAAGTAGAAGGAAAATAAGCATAACGGCTATAAAAATGGGAGAAACTCAATTCAGGTCCTTATTTCAGAGACGAAATATCTGGGGATCATGCTTGATCAAAGATTAACATATGGAACTCACACATAGATTATGTGGTGAAGAAAATCCATAAAAGCGATATGCAGGCAAGCAGGCGGATGGTTGGTCGAACCTGGGTCAACTAAGCCCAACATCGATTAACTGGATGTACAGGCAAATGATTAACATACCCTGGAATAACATACGCAGCGGCGGTCTGGTGGAAAAAGACCAAGCAAGAAGTAGTAAAAAGAAATATAGGTAAAATTCAGAGGTTGGCGTGCCTAATGATAACAGGAGCAATGCGAACGACTCCATTGGTGGCAATGGAGGGCATAATTAATCTGAGCATCAAAAAAGCAGCCATTAAAGAATTAGTGGCGTTACATGAAGGGATGAACTTTATGGAAGGAAATCTGAAGGGTCATCTAGAGTTAATAAAAGGGATAGATATGCTGATGCCTGAAGGAAAAATGAACTTCGTTCATAAATATGGGATATATATCCCAAAAATAGGTGAATGGGACCTGCCATGCAAATGGCTGTGAGTGATGACGCCCAAAAATGGTTCACGGGTGGGTCAAAGACAAGCATGGGAGTTGGTGCTGGGATATATGGTCCTAGATGTTCTCATAGCATGTCCCTAAGTGGAGATGCAACTCCAATATTCCAAAGCGGAGATATACGCTATCAAAGGGGCGGCGGACATAATCAGAGAGAGGGATACGAATGGGATTCGTGTCAATATCAGACTCTCGGATAGTCAGGCGGCTTTGATGGCACTTCAGCAAAACAGTTTCAACTCCAAGTCCAGGTCCTCGAATGTCACGAAGTCCTAAACGAGTTGGCAAACAAGGGCGATGTTAGAGTCATCTGGATGCCTGCTCATATGGGACAAAGAGGCCGAGAAGACTGACTGGAAAACTGGCAAAAAATGGTGCGGTGGGAGCGTATGTTGGTCCCTCGCCCTTCTGTGGGTTTACCAAGAAACCAGATAAGATGGAAGCAATTGAATTGTGGTCCAATGAAAAGGTTAAGGGAAACTGGGATAATATCAGGGGCCTTAAGCATTCAAAAAAATTTATTTATTTATATAAATGCAAAGAGAGCTGAGGAAATTCTGAACTTATCGAGAGAACATCTTAATAACGTTCTCTGCTGGGCTCTCACGGGACATGCGCCATCTCAAGAAAATTGGATGCAGTCGAAAATGAGCAATGCAGATTCTGCAAAAAGGATACTGAGACTATGGAACACACATACTTGCAAAATGTCCAGAGCTCTGTAATAAAACAAAGGAAATATCTAGGAAAAGACTTTCTCAGGGAAAGTGGATATAAAAACCTTCCGGTAAAAGCGGTCATCAATTTCCTAATTGGTGACTTGTGAGAAAAGGTCTATTCCTTTTGAGTAAAAACGAATAAAGAATATAGGGGCACAATAGACCTTAATGGTCGCAGTGCAGTGCAGGGGGTATCTTGAACTCCAACCCTGTTTGGTGAGAGGTTTTAGTCGGTAGGACGTCCTAGTGACGGGAGTCCGACACACAGTCTGTAAATGGATTTCCTCTTCCAAGAAAAAAAAAAAAAAAAAAAAAAACATTTGGTGATTCAACCATGTCCATGAAAACTCAAGTTTACCAAGATTGGTATAAAAATCGTTCAAAGAAGCGGGCGAGAAGAAGTGAACGATTTGCCAGGGTTCAGGACGACGGTCACCTTCGACCTCTTCACAACTGAAGAAAACGTCGTCGACAAAATAAATGGTGAAATGGTGCTCGAATCAAAAATCGTCATTATATAGTTTGCCGAGAGATAGCCCAAGAAATGAACATATCGATCTCATCGATGAGACCGCGATCACGTCATATTTTGGTTGATGTTTTGGGTTTTGGGCGGAAAAGATCTGAAATTTTTGTTCGCAAAAGTGAATCGCAGTAATCGCAGTGGCTGACATGACATGACATGCTTGAACGCGTAAATTCCGATCCAACGTTCATCGCAACGCATCATAACACTGGTGACGGTGACGAGACATGGTTTTTTTTGGAGTTACGACATGCATGCAAACAATCGTCAACAATCGTGGTGGAATGGCGCCGCCAAAAATGAGCCGAAAATCGAAAATCAATGTGTCCAATGCTGACCAAGGTGTTCTATTCGATATTCGTATATGGTGTTGTTCATTCATTCGGAATTCTTACCGGATGGGCCAAACCCATCATCAATAAAGAATATTATCTCTTGGGTGTTATGCCAAGAGGCGTTTCAGAGTTAGAGAATGATGTTCGTCGTCGCAAAAGACCAGAACAATGTGGCGGAACAACAGTTGGATTTTGCACCACGATAATGCACCGCAGCGATAATGCACAAAGCGATCATCATATTGTGAACGAGTTTTGAAAACAAAAATTCAACAAATATCATCGAACAACAACCACTCATCCAGTACTCTCCAGATATGGTGTGACCCGTGTGACTTTTTTCCTTTTTGTTTCCGAAACTCAAATTGTACCACTTCGTGGAAAACTTCGTTTTGAGGAGAGCATTGATTTGAGACATCAAAACTAATTCGCAATTTCAGAGAACTGAAGGCCATCCCGCATTAAATAGCTTTAAAAAAAAACTCGTTTCGATGATTGAATTGTTCGTTGGAAGAAGAAGTGTATTGCCTCAGAATTAATGGGCCTATTTTGGAAGGGGAAGGGGATATAATATAAATTTTGATGATTGATTGAGTTGTTTGTGATTTAATTTCAAATTATTACCGGGTACTTATTTGACAGAATGTATAAATAGCAAACACCTTTTATTTTCCCCTTTTATTTTGTGGTGTTCGTGTTTTTTTATGTACACTTGCACTGGCCTATACACAAAAACCAATGCGGTCCTTGACCACAAAACCTTTGTTCGATACTTAAGAAAGGTGTCGGTTGGGTGTTTGTGTGTTTGAGTGTTTGGGTGTTTGGGTGTTTGGGTGTTTGGGTGTTTGGTTGTTTGTGTGTTTGAGTGTTGATTGTTGGGTGTTGATTGTTGGGTGTTTGGGTGTTTGATTGTTTGGGTGTTTGTGTGTTTGGGTGTTTGGGTGTTTGGGTGTTTGGTTGTTTGTGTGTTTGAGTGTTTGGGTGTTTGGGTGTTTGGGTGTTGATTGTTGGGTGTTGATTGTTGGGTGTTTGGGTGTTTGATTGTTTGGGTGTTTGTGTGTTTTTGTGTTTGGGTGTTTTGGTTGTTTTGGTGTTGTGAAAAAAAAAATTATATTGTAATTTTTTAATTTATTTGTTTTGTTTCTTTTTGGTTTTGTTTGCTTTTCGATTTGTTCGATTGTTTGTTTATTTGTTTATTTGTCTTCTGCATCTGTACTGTGTTGTGATGAACAGCAGCACAAAAAAAATGCAACTTGTTGAGAATTTTGAATTTTTTTATATAATTTTTAATATGAATATTGAAACAAGATAAAATAAATAAATAAATAAATACAGAAAAAAAGAAAAAAAAAATTATTCAATTGTTTATTATTGAATAATTTTTTGTATGTATTTACAATAAAAAACCAAAACAATAAAAGAAAAAGAAATCTTTGAAGATAGTTAAATTTAAATTTTTTTTTTTAATTTATCTGTTATATTTATTATTTATAAAAGTTATTAAAGTAAGAAAATTTATTGAATTTTGTTTTATGTGTGATGAAGAAGTGGAAATTTTTTGACGTGTTATGGGAAATTTAGAAAGAGATATAGATATAGAACAATCAGGCGCATGTCCAGCAAAGGAGGACGGACGCGGACCAGCGAGAGATCATCATCTAAGAACTTTCCATCATCTAAGAACTTTCCCAGACCTTTTCATCACCTTTCCTCCTCCTCTACGCCCTCTACTTAAAATAATTTATAGCCTATTACGAACGAAGACGCATAAATCATAAGGTAAGAGATTCTCTCTCTCTCTCTATCTCTCTCTCTCTCTCTCTCTCTCTCTCTCTCTCTCTCTCTCTCTCTCTCTCTCTCTCTCTCTCTCTCTATCTCTCTCTTTCTCTCTCTCTGTTATGCTACTGGCTGCTGACAACGAACGAACCAATACAATCCTTAGCAGTAGTTATCGAATTTTGGTCTTTTTTTGAGGGTGTCCATCCTCGGATATAGGCGTTTTCTTCTTCTTCAACACCGGGTGGACTTATTCATTAGCCAAAGAAAGTCCCCCCCAACGGCCGGAGGAAACTCTGAAGGTCCGAGAGTCGGAAGGTCCGCTATTTCAACTTTATCGTTGTCACAGCACCACCCTGCCCATGTATTATAACCACCCTGTGGACTGTTTGCTGCCGTTCAACAACATTTTCCAGCAGACACGCTAAAAGGAGCGCCATAATCAATACGTACGCTTGATAATGATCCAGCAATTGACCAAAAAAAACCACCACCCCCACCACCACCTCAAAAGCGACACCACCACCACCACCAATTCAATCAATTGATTCAAACTGAACCGAATGTCGACCGCCAGTTTTCGTCCTCATCATACATTTTATATAAATTCATAGTCGCTTTTTGTTTTTACGCCACCTTTTTGTTTTTCCCCTTTTTGATTTCCCCCCGCGTCCGTGGCCCAAAAGATGATCGCAGTCGCAGTGTATTTTCTCATTTGAATTTGCCCATTTTTTGAAAGTTTACAGGGTTCTTCGGGTTTAGTCCAAATTTGTTCTGGCAGGGTTGTTCAAAAAAAAAAAAAAACGGTGATTGAGTACGCGCGAAGTAAACGAGGTTTTACACTGTGTTTTAGGGTTCAGGATTGAAAATGGAAATGTTCAGGGTTTTCCAGAAATGTCCAAAGGTTTTCCAGAAATGTCCAGGGTTGTCCAAATTTTTTATCAGAATTTTTCCAGGGTTGCCAAAAAAAAAAAAAACGGGGATTGAGCTCGAGAGCAGTGTAAAGGGTTGTCCTCCAGGGTTGTTTCTATTAGAAAAATGAATGGGGGGGGGGGGGCGTAAAAGTCGATAATGCAGTATAGGGGGGGGGGGGGGTAAATGGTCGATAATGCAGGGACATTTTTTTTTTTTTTGGAAAGTGTACAGGGTTGTCCAAATTTGTGCTGGGTTCTGTTTTGTATTCTTTTGTGTATTTGTGTAACAAAAAATAAAAAGCCGGTTCCGAAAATTGTTATTTTTTTTTTTTTTTTTGGGGTTCCATCAAACCACTGTAATAGAATTTGTTTTAACACTTACGGTGGTGATGAATGGGATGTTATTTTCATAGGACATTATCTTTTCTGCCCCGATCTGCCTGTTTCGTTATATTCAGTTTAGCTTTATTTCAGTTCAGAATCAGTCAAAGTTCATTTCCAAGTGATGAGCTACAAATTGGTTTTTGGTTTTTTTTTTTGTTTGGCGTCGTTCATCCTCGGATCCACCCTGCGTTCTACAACCGGTGGACTAAAGTGGAACACGTCAAAGGTCCGACGACGCAGCCGCCGCCGACGTGGAAACTCCAGTCCAGTCATTCCATGGCGTTGGTGGTGGTAGAAGCCGGTATGGTAGAAGCCGGTTGAAGCCTGCCAAGGTACGATCAAAACCGTATGGGATTCGTCACTTATAAAAATGTATTAGCATGAATGATTCAGAATGAATTGTTCGTCACAGTTACCGTATGGTGGAGCTACTCCACTTGGAGGTAAATAAATAAAAAAAAAAGCACCGTGCACGATCAGGAAGAGTTCTTCAACATTTGTTGCTCAACTGTCAACTGTCAACTGTCGACTGTACTGAGGGCTCATAGGGTAGCTTTCTGTTGATCCATCCGGCGAATCCAAGCCCCCTTCCAAATGATAACGAAGGATAACGAATGGGAAAACCGAGAACGTTTCAAACTCAAAATCAAAAAATTTGAACGGCATAACGGCAACGATGACTGCGACAGCGACTGCGCCCTGCTGCTGAATGGGTTAATACAAAATAAAAAATAAACAACAAGCAGCCGAAAAAAAATTTTTTTTAATTTTTTTATTTACTTTACTAATTTTTTTGCTTTTTACAATAAATTGATAAAAAAAAAGATTATTAGTTTTTGAATGTGAATTTTGTTGTTGTTGTTTTTGCCGGTGATTTTAATTTCATTTCTTTAACCGGTGGTTTGTTATTTTTTATTGTGTTGGTGCACTTGCTGTTGTTGTTTTTTTTTTTTTTTTCATTTCATTTCATTTGTTATCGAATTTTATTCTTTTCGTTTTTTTTTTGTTTTTTATTTGCACGTACTTGAAAAAAATTATCGTAATCGGATGATAACCAAATAAAAAAGTAAGAAATTTTCAATAAGAATTGAATTGAATTTGTAAAAAAAAATTTTAACTAAATCGAACTCGCAATCGAATGCATAAATAAATAAATAAAAAAAAATAAAATAAAAAAATAGAAAAGTCAATATGGAGAAAAGTAAACAATAAAAAGTAAAAAATTGATAATAATTTTTTTTTTTTTGGAAATTCAATCAAATCACACTAAAAACAAAAAAAAACTATTTTAATTTGATTTGGATTGGGATAAATTTTTTGGGTTAGACGTTCGTTGACTGACTCAGTCCGTCCGTCGATCATTCGCTGACTATTCTGAATGTTGAGCAACCAACTATTGATTGAGTTTCTCCTGATTCTGCGCGCGGTGCTTCTTACCTCCACGTGGAGTCTCTCCGCGCAGCACGGTAATTGTGACGAAGGATTCATCCATTCATTTATCAGGCTAAATGCTCTTTGTTTGTATCGCAGTCTTCAATTACCAGCGAGATACCGTAAAAAAATATCAAAAACTAATGACTAATGACAGCCTCGAACAGGACACATACAATATGGAATAAGGATGACAATGATTTGAATTTGAATTGACGGCCGGTAAAATCCAGTAAAACGTTCAGAAAACTTTGACTAATTTCTGCTTTCTGCTAAGAAAGCTGCTACTGGACCGAACATTAAAACGTTGACTTGCATGGTAATGCACAGCAGCTCATAAGTCAGCTTCCGATGTGGTGGCGATAACTTAAATTGCAATGCAGCCCTATGCAGACCTATGCAGATCCGTAAATCAGAAAGGTTCACCACGTCGTCGTCGGACCAATATGCACTAACAACCTTCCAGTTTTCAAGCCACCGTCCAGCGCCCTCTGGTCTTAACCGTGACATGTATCAGCAGGTTTTCCGCAGAAATGCTTTGAGGGCTCTTGAATCTGAGAGCTCTACGATAGAATACGAGAAACGATAGGCTGAGCCTGTTGAATCACAGAATTCAAGTAAAACGTCAAAAGGTCTTAAAACCTATCAAAGACCCACGTGTACTTTGATCCTATCAAAGGGGGTCCATACCTGCCCCATATTTTTTTTTTTTCTTGGAAGAGGAAATCCATTTACAGACTGTGTGTCGGACTCCCGTCACTAGGACGTCCTACCGACTAAAACCTCTCCCACAGGGTTGGAGTTCAAGATACCCCCTCGTACTGCGACCATTAAGGTCTATTGTGCCCCTATATTCTTTATTCCTTTTACTCAAAAGGAATAGACCTTTTCTCACAGGTCACCAATTAGGAAATTGATGACCGCTTTTACCGGAAGGTTTTTATATCCACTTTCCCTGAGAAAGTCTTTTCCTTCGATATTTCCTTCGTTTTTTACAGAGCTCTGGACATTTTGCAAGTATGTGTGTTCCATAGTCTCAGTATCCTTTTTGCAGAATCTGCATTGCTCATTTTCGACTGCATCCAATTTTCTTGAGATGGTAGTTACACGGCGCATGTCCCGTGAGAGTCCAGCAGAGAACGTTATTAAGATGTTCTCTCGATAAGTTCAGAATTTCCTCAGCTCTCTTTGCATTTATATAAATAAATTTTTTTGAATGCTTAAGGCCCCTGATATTATCCCAGTTTCCCTTAACCTTTTCATTGGACCACAATTCAATTGCTTCCATCTTATCTTTACTGGTAAACCCACAGAAGGGCGAGGGACCAACGTACGCTCCCACCGCACCAGTTTTTGTCAGTTTTCCAGCGTCTTCTCGGCCTCTTTGTCCCATATGAGCAGGCATCCAGATGACTCTAACATCGCCCTTGTTTGCCAACTCGTTTAGGACTTCGTGACATTCGAGGACCTGGACTTGGAGTTGAAACTGTTTTGCTGAAGTGCCATCAAAGCCGCCTGACTATCCGAGAGTCTGATATTGACACGAATCCCATTCGTATCCCTCTCTCTGATTATGTCCGCCGCCCCTTTTTGATAGCGTATATCTCCGCTTGGAATACAGTTGCATCTCCACTTAGGGACATGCTATGAGAACATCTAGGACCATATATCCCAGCACCAACTCCCATGCTTGTCTTTGACCCACCCGTGAACCATACCTGCCCCATATACCCCCCGGAGTGAGGTTTTGACGACGGTAGGACATAACATTCGGTAACGAGAGTCCGACACTATGTAAAAAAAAAAAAAAAAAATGTACCACGTGCTCATATTTTGAGCGACAGCGGCGGTCATGCGCGTTACCAAAACATATTGGAAGCTGTAGAGGAGCTGTGTAACGGAGTGCCTAACATTAATCATTGATCTCTGATCATTATCAAATCGAAGCGTGACAAAAGAACTTTGTTCTCAGTTATGGTGTTCGATATCCGTTGACTCCCAATTCCATTCCATTTCAACTTCTTCTACCTTCTTCTTCCACTCATTTATCCACCCTATATTCTTCTTCACCATTACCCACCCATAAAATCTTTCTCGCCAACCTTTCCTCACCTTTACCTAACATTCCAAAATAACATACTTAACGTGCAACCTAAAACAATACCCACCCACATCGGACCCACCCTTCCCAATTCCAAATATACCACACACTCCCTGCATGCACTATACTTATCCACATCATCTTCTTCAAAACGTATCTTTTTTCAAACCTATCCACATCCTCATATCTCTTCACACCCCATACCTGACACCCATAGCTTACAATACTCCTAATCACCCCATTAAAGCACCCTTAATTTCTGCTCCACACCAATATCTGTCCTTGTTGTTAAAATACCCCCCATACCTGACCTAACCCGCGCCTTTGCCTCCAACAACACCTTATTTTTCATGTGACTCCTCCACGATCCACCGTCTGTCACCTCCACCCTCATAAGTATTTGTAACTACCTCTACCACCTCCACTACCTTTCCATCCATTTTCCACCCTTCGTCATTTCTTATTCTTCCGCCATTCCTAAATACCATCATCTTAGACTTCTCAATGTTAATGCATTTGCCCCCCACTTTTTACAATATCCATCCACATCCATCCATAACCTGTTAATCGCATCCCCTGCATATTCCTGAAATTATCCGCCAAACATATAATGTCATCCGCATATGCCAATATCCTAATATTCTCTCCTGCTGCTATCCATATTCCCCCCCCCCCCCCACCCCCACCCCAATCTCCTCGTACAAGTCATTTATAAGCAATGCAAATAAAGTTGGGCTCAACACACACACCCCTGCCTCACCCCGATCTCACAACTAAAATAATCCGAATTACCCTTACTTCCCCCCATACACACGCCTCGTTTTCCTGATACATTCTTTTGATAAAACTGATCATTTTCATTGATACGGAGGGGGGCCCCCCCTCCGTACAATTTACACCACAAAAGCCATCGCCTGTCCACGCTGTCAAATGCCGACTTCATATCTACCAAAAAATCCATATACCCTCGACCCCTTTACCCTCATCTTCACTTCCAAAATTCCTTTTAAACTACATATATTATTCATTGCAGAATATCCCTTCCTAAATCCTGCCTGACTCTCATTAAAAAATATTATTTTCCTATATCCACTCCACTATAGTCTCCCATTGATTAACCCCGCCACCACCCCCCCCCCCCCCCCCCCCATCACCATCGCGTTGAGAAATGCGATATTCCCCTATAATTTTCCACCTTCTGCCTATCCCCCGTTTTTATACAAAGGATATATCACCGCTCTTCTAAATCTACTGTCCAACCTCTCCCTACCATTCAACATCTCATTTATACCCATCATTATCCACCTCCTTGCCTCGTCACCCAGCGTCTTTAAATATTCTCCCGGCATACCGTGTTCACCAGCCGCCCTCCTTGTCCCCAACAATTACTCAACACCCATCTAACCTCATCCATTCCAAAATCCCTATCCATCCACTCATCCATCCACATTGGGCTAAACAAAAACTAAAACTGTCCACTCCTATTCATCATATTCGAAAGCCCCCCCAAAAAACTCTATCCACTCCCCTTCCTTAATACCTACCACTTCCTGCTTCACACCCTCTCTATTTTTCCTAAATGCCCCCCACCAATACTTTAAATACTTAAATACTTTTTAAGCCGAAACAACCGAAAAAATGCAATGAGATTTTTTTAAATATAGTATAAATTTTGGCGTATTCATTGTTTTTGCAAAAGACCGAACCTTTGTGTACCTTACAACCTGTACCCCAAGACAAGGGAATGGGAAATTGACGCAAAAAATAAATTGACCAACTAAGTCTTGAGACCCATTCGTCTGTACCAAAGTACACAAAAGGCCTTTCTGAATATTATCACATCACACAGATTGTCACATTTTTCGAAGAGTATATGAGCCAACGAAGGTCTCCTTCTCTTTGTTCTACAGATATTTTCTACAGATATTTTCTACAGATAAAGAAATCTACAGATATTTCGGAAATGAACTTCTGCATTTTGGTACAGATATATTTAATGTTAAATGGCTCATGACCTGCGCACGTACCGCTGCGGCTAGCTTCCTCCGGTTTTCTGATCATTGTAAAAATTTTCCAGCCCGCAGCTCGAAATTTTTTTTTTTTGACTGACTCAGTGAAAAACCCGATTCGTGTTGGGTAATTGTGAACTGGTAGAGGGTAGAGGTGGAAAGGAAAGGGCTAAAGTGTTCTTGCTTCTTCATTGTGCCTTTCCTGAGAGCCTTTTTTTTTTTGCTTTCCACACCCTCTCTACCAATTGGCTTTCCCAACACTAACTAACAGGGTTTTTCAGTCAGTCAAAAAAAATTTTCGTTTTGATGAAGCTGGAGGTGGTGGTGGTGGTGGTGGTGGTGGTGGTGGTGGTGGTGGTGGTGGTGGTGGTGGTGGTGGTGGTGGTGGTGGTTGACGATGGTGGCGATGGCAATGGCGATTGGTTCTGGTTCTAGTGTTCCACACAAATGCTTTGTGGATTATGCGAAGGATCTCATAATCATTTATCACGAGCTGAGGTTGTTTTGCCTGGATTAAGGTTTTTTTTTATGAAACGACCATAATATTTTTTTTTTTTTTTTTATAATCTAATTCATTTATTCAATTTATTATTTTTTTTTTTTTTATAATTTACATTTCATTAACTTATTCTACCCAATAACCAATAACAAAAAACAAAAAAAAATAAAAAAAAAAACCCAAAACCAACTTAAAACTAAATGACCTCGATTCAAGGCATGGTCATTCGACCGTTGCCCGAGTGTCGACATCTTCTCTTCTTCCCATTTCCACCATTCATCTTGTCCAGTTCAGCCCCTAACCATTATATTCCATCACTAGCCTTTCCCTGTATCTCTCCATTTCCATCATTACCCCTGCCACACACTTCCAGCCAAACACTCTTCCAACCATTTTCCTTCCTCCACTTTCCATCCAAAAAGCTCACCTTCACACTTTCCCTTGTCAGCATCCTTACTCCCAACCATTTCCACCTCACCCCTCCTAGCACCGGACACACCCCAACAAAATGCCATCCCGTTTCCCATACACCCATATTACACATTGTGCACCAACACCACCTCTCTTTCAACACACCCCATCCCTTCGAATTCAATCCCAACACATCTCCCCTCGCCCGGCATAATAACTCTCATCTCTTCAAATTTTAAATTCCCATATTCAAATATTCCTGCTTTCCTACACCCCATGAGGCAATTCCGGATACACCCATTCTTCCTTCTGCCTCCTAACCCTCCGTTATCAAATCTTTTTTTACACATTTTTCCTCTACCTTTCTGACCAACACACCTCCCCTCTTAATCTCCAATACTCTATATCCCCTGACTCCCAATTCCATTCTATTTCACATTCCTCCGCCTTATATTTCCATTCCCTTATCCATCCAACATTCTTATCCACCATTTCCTTCCATAAAATATTTCTCGCCAATCTCGTCACCTCCTTCCCCAAAATTCCCCAATTATAATCTTCACATGCACTCTAAAACAATATACCCACATCGGCACCCTTCCCCTTCCCAATTCCATGAACAGCACACTCTCCCACGTACACGTCCTATCCAGCCACAACATTCTCTTCAAAATATACCTCTCACACCTATCCACCTCATCATACCTCTTAAATCCCCATACCTGACACCCATAACTTAGTACACTCCTGATTACCCCCATCCATCACTTTCAATTTCGCATCCACCTCAACTTTTGTCCTTGTCATCACCCCACCCCATACCTGCAACGCACCCGCCTTTGCTTCTATCGCCTTATTTCCCAGATGACTCCTCAACGAACCTCCGTCATCGGTCATTTCCACTCCTAAGTATTTATATTTACCCACCACCACTCTACTTTCTTTCCATCCATTTGCCACACTTCATCCTTAATCTTAATCTTAACCCCCCTTCCTAAATACCATTATTTTCGACTTATTTATTTATTAATCTCCCAATTTCCACCTTTTACACCATTTATCCACTCTATCTACCATTCCTTGCATACCTTTCACACTATCTGTCCAAACATACTATATCGTCCGCATACGCCAAGATCCTTACATTCACACCACACCTATCCATAATCCTCCATAAACCAATTTCATCATACAACTCATTCATAAACAACGCAAACAACCAATTGGACTTAACGTACACCCCTGTCTCACCCCTACCTCACAACTAAAATACCCCGAGAATTCCCTTTAAGTCCCCATACACACGCCTCATTATCCTCATACATCCTTTTGTTTGCATTCTCACCATCTTACTTGTCACCCCACAACTATACAATTTGCACCACAACAACCCTCTGTCCACACTATCTAACTAAGCCGCCTTCAAATCTACAAAAAAAAACCGTATACACGTGTCCCCTTCTTCACCTTCATCTTCACTTCCACTATTCCCTTTAAACTAGCTATATATGCTCTAAAGCCGAATATCCCCCCTGACTAAACCCCCCTGCCTGACTTTCATTTAAAACCTTTTCTTCCTCTATCCAATCCACCAGTCTACCATTTACCACCGTTGCCATCACGTTCTCCATTGCATTTAAAAAGGCCCCTATCTCCCTATAATTCCTCACGTCTTGTCTACCCCCCCCCCCCTTTTTATATAACGGATACACTACCGCCCTTTTAAACCCCTTCGGCAATTGCATCTTTTCATTCCATATCTCATTTATTCCCTTAACCATCCAATTCCGTGCACCATCACCCAACGATCTCAAATAGTCTCCCGGCATACCATCCTCCCCCGCTGCCTTCTACCTTATACCCAACTTTCCCATAGCCCATGCAACTTCATCCATTCCAAAATCCCTATCCTTCCATTCATCTATCACATTTGGCTCCACAAAATCCAACCATCCGTTTCCAACAATCCGCTTACTAAATTGACTCTTGAAATATTCAACCCACTCCTTACCTGCACTTCAATCTCACCTGCTGCACCACCACCTCCCCTTTTTTTAAATGCCCCTACCAGCCGCCAAAAATTCACTTGCATTTCCACATTCATTCACCCTCCTTATCATTTCACTCTCATACTCCCTTCTTTTCCTTTCACACCACAGCTTATATTCGTTTCTACACTTTACATATTCCATCCGCTCCTCATTACATCGATATTTTTTCCACCTTCTAAGTCTTTTCATCGCTTCCTTCTTCCTTTTCTCACACGTCCAATCATACCATTCCTGCTTCCAGTTCCCTTTCGTTCTCGTTACATTCCAACCCATATCCTCAGCTACCTCCATACAAATATTCCTCAAATCGTCCAACCTTCCTTCATCACCCTGATATTCCTGAATCTAATCCTCCACCCTTTTTTACATAAACTTCCTTTTCGCACTCTCTCCACCTCCATACCACTTTGTTCACCTCCTCACTAACCCTATCCGCCACCGTCCTGTCCACTCTTACTACCACCGGCATGTGATCTGAACCAACACTCTCTACAACCTTCACACTCCATAACCCGTCCACCATTTCCCTACTTATTAGCACCAGATCAATAACCGAACATCCTCTTTCACTAACATATGTATACTCCCCCTTCTCATCTCCCTTAACACACCCATTCGCCACCACCACATCCCACTCCACACACAATTCCAACAGCTCACAATTCCCCCTCTCATTTATTACCGAATCCCTTGAACACCTTTCAAATCCCATATGCATTCCCAAATCCTCCTCCTCCTGGCCATATAACGCCACCCTTTGTTCACCCTACCCTACTCTGCAATTAAAATCTCCCAATAATAACAATTTTGCCCCCCTCATTACGTTTTCACTACATCATCGATCCTCGCAACATCCTTCTCCCATTCCTCCGGCCTGAAATATATTGGTATCATCACTAACTCCCCCCGCCTTGTTTGCATTTTAATTAAATTCAACCGCTTCCACCTTCCATATACTCATTCTCTTCTTCATAAGTTTTCTGATTGCTACCACACAACCGCCACTCGCCCTTCCTCTAATGTTCCTCCTTTTCGCCCATTCCCATGCCAAATCAAATTCCTTCACCTTCATTTCTTCAAACCACTCCGTATTCGAATCCTCCACAAATGTCTCCACCATCACAAAAGCGTCAATCCCCTCCAACATCTCCAAATTATTCCCCTTGTCTATACAAATCCTCTCAATCCCCTTACATTCCAAGCCAACCATACGATACCCTTCTCCTCCACGTTATTATTATTCTTATTATTATTATTATTAATATTATTATTACGACCATATTAAACGACCATATTATATGACAGTTTCGTGACATGTTTCATGACAGTTTCGATTTGTTAAATTTTGGTCCATCCAGCAGCAGCAGCAGCGGTGATTGGTTTCCCTGATATAATACGTCTTATTTTGTTATGTATCCCCTTGCGCCGCACAAGTCATTCTCTATTGCGCCAATCATCTCCATATTCTGTCTAATTATTATGGTTTAAACGTTGGTTTAAACCAACGATACCGCAGCCCGTACCGTTCCAGCGTAGCCCGTATTTAGCTAGACAGCTAGACAATTCCCGCCCGATCATCATCATTTCGAGAGCGTACAGTTTTTCATTCAATAGCCTTTTGCAACTCCAACAACACCAAAACGGATCATTGTATTGTACAAGGAGAATTTCACAACGTTCCGTTTTTTGGTTCCAACGGTGTTATTCTCTTTGTGATTTTGAATTGAGCCATTTGTCCAAGCCGGGATTCGGCCTTGAATTGGTCTTTAAGTTTTTAGTTCGTTAGGCCGGTCTTAGAAATTTCTTACTATTACTAATTTATTCTCAATCAAAACGATATATGTAAATATCTTTCTTTCTTGCAAATCTTTCACGTTTTGTTTTTGTTTTTTTGTTTTATTTTCGTTTTCGAATTGATATTTTAAATAGATTAGAATCATAATAATAATAATAATAAATTGTTGTTGCTATTGTCGTCGTCGTCGTCGTCGTCATTCTTAACAAGAGGAAGAAGAAAATATTTTTTTTTGTCGCACCTGTTCTATGCATTTCCGGTGTGCGTCAATTTTTAGATACAGAAATTAAATATTTTTTTTTTATTTGTATATTATTATTTATTTATAAATGCACGCGTTCCGCGTGTCTTATGAGAATGTGATCGTCGTCGTTGTCGTCGTCGTTGTCGTTGTTTTTTTTGTGTTTTTTTGTCATATTTCGTTCTTCTTGTTCTTCTTCTTTAAGATGATGATGAAAACAAAAAAAAAAACAACAACAACAAAATTTAAATATCTTTAATAAACATGTAAAAATGAAATGAAATATAATAAAATGTAATTGAAACAAATAAGCAGCTTTGCGATGCGCATAACATCAAAAATATAATGTAATAATATTAAAATCTATTCAAAATTGATGAGTTGTTTTTGGTTTTTTTTTTATTTCAATTTTGAAGATGCGCATCTCATCTTTTATTACATTTTGTCATTAAACATCTTCATCATCAACATCATCATCATCATCATCATTTGACTTATTTTTCTATGCGTAATGCGCGTGCATTTGCGCATTTGCTTAAATTTAATATTATAAAAATTAGTTTTTTTTGGGTTTTTCCACTCTCTTTTGTTTTTTTTTTTTGGTTTTGTTTTGGTTTTGGTTTTGTAATAGAGAATGAAGAAAATGAAAATGATGATGATGATGATAAAAATGAATAAATTAAATTAAAACCAATAAAAAAAACCCAAACCAAATTACAATTAAAATTTTCTTAATAGTGTCATAATTTCGTTTCGTTTTTTTAGTTTTTTTTTTTGAATGCGTTGAACAAATGCCAAATTCCTGTTTATCAAAAAAAAATTAAAAAAATGTCAATTAAATCTATTTCTATTACAATATTTGGATTTGGAGTGTCGCGAATATTTGTGGAATTCCGGTGAGTAGGTGAGAGTGAGGTGAGAGTGGGAATGGACAGTTCCGGATAGATTATTCATTATGGAAGAAATTAAATGTATGTGTATTTTGTTTTGGTTTGGATTGGGATCTGAATAGGGTAGGCACTGACTGGTCGCTGACCCACAGTATTGCAACTGTTGAGTTCCTGATCAAGTGCTTACTTACTTTACCTCTACGTGCGCAGGTAACCAACGCGGTACCAACTGAATGATACAATTCGTATCATTCAGGCAAAAAAATTGTAAGTGCGAATCCCATGGGGTTGGTCGTCCTGCCAACTAATTACCGACACCGTAAAAACAACAAATTATGAAACATTTAACAACAGTGCCTCACAGGACAGGAAAAACGGCAACGGCGACTCAGGCCAATGGAACAAGGACGACAATGATTTAAAACTGGCGGATCATGGAACGTGAGAACTGCGATACTGTGCGCGGGCGGTTTTAATAAAAAACTTTGACTGATTGCTCAAAAGAAAAAGTTAAACTATGGACATAACAGCAGTCCAGGTATGGCCACGGTGGCCTGGAAAGAACATCTTATCCAGTAAAGAATACAAATTCGACTATATAGCGGTAGAAATAAAACAGGGTTATTCGGCACCGGCTTTATTGTAATGGGTAAAGCGAAAGAATCGGTCATTTGGGGTTTCAATCCCATTGACGAAAAATTTTGTACATTACGAATAAAGGGAAAATTTTTTAATGTAACCTTTTATTATTAACGTACACGCCCCAACAGAAAACAAAGATTCGCAGACACACGAAGGGTTAGTTTTACGAAAAGCTCAATCGTATTTACGCAATCAAGCTCCTAGTCGTGACATTAAAACTTTGTGATTGGCGATTTTAATGCACAGGTGGGTGGTAGGGAAATTGTATATCGACCGGCAATTGGTCAACACATGGCCTTCATACACACTGAAATAATAACGGCCGGAACGTTTATTCGATTTCACAATATCAAACAATATGATAGTAGTCAGCACACAACGCTTTCCACATAAGAACATACACAAAGGAACATGGTTGGTGTTCGCCCGATACAAAAACCAAATAAACCAAATGGACCACGTACTCATTGACAGTCGTCAGTCGTCATATGCGTCCGACGACATACTGGATGTAAGCTGTAGCTGTAGGGGACCTAACATTGATTCTGATCATTATCTCGTAAGAGCTTTGTTCAGATCCATCGATCGTCGATCGTGTTAGTGCAAACCGCCAAAAAATCATTGCGAGAGGATTCAATTTGGAAAATCTCAAAAATGACCAAGTAAAACAACACAGTACGAAGATAAATTGGTGGAGTTAATCGTATTCGAACAGATGTGGATCAACAACACAAAAAACACGTGTAATGATATATGTGGAATCGATTACGTAATTGCATGAAAATGGCGACGAAAGAGGAGACGGTAAAGTTGAAACCTGGGGCGTGGTCAGAAATGATTGGTTCGATGACGAATGTAAAACGGCTCATGAAGAAAGCGAACCAAACGTGCGTTTAAAATATCTTCAGCGCCACATGCCACACGAACTATGCTATGGATGACTACAGAATCAAAAGATCCATTGTTGAACGCAAATTATTCCGTAACAAGAATGCATGCGTCATGAGCAGGATATTTATGCGGGATATAGACGGGACGCTGTCCAACGAATGAATGAATGACAGTAAAAATTTGTACAGGAGAATAAGATCTGCGTAATTAGCGGATTTATACAACAAACCCTTCTTCTGTGTAAGGATACCGCGCACAGCGGTGAAATTTTGGCGGATGAAGAAAGATGGCCATGGCGCGAGATGGGCTGAGTATTTTTAAAAAGATTTACTTACAGCTTACAGCAATCCAATTGGTAGAAATGCAGAAAACGTCGACTTTCGTACCAAACTGCAGCACAACCACTAATTTCGGAGGAACTAACATGACGGAGGAAACCATCAGAGAAGCCATTCTGAAGCTGGAATGGAATGGAAAGGCGGCTGGATCTGACGGCGGCGACTGGTTGGTGAACTCTTAAAATGTGGTTCAGGATGTATTGTGGAATGGTATATACACGAACTAATTGTGCATGTTTGGAACTATGAGGTTATACCGCACAGGAGTGGAAGCTTGCTGTAATTGTGCCAATAGACAAGAAGGGAGACAGAGGCGATGGAGTGTTCCAACTATCGGGGAATATCTTTGCTGAATGCAACATATAAAAGGTACTCGCTTATGTGTTGCATAAACGCCTTTTTTACCGGATATGCGAAGGAAGTCATTGGTGAATACCAATGTGGATATTCCGTAATGATCGCTCAACAACTGATCAATTGTTCGTCGCATACGACAGATAATGGAAAAGTGTTGGTGGGAGTTCAACAAAGTAGTAACACACACCATCTATTTGTTGATTGTTTAAGGCCGCATACGACGACAGTGTTATTAGGTAAATTGGATTTATGGCGCACGATGGAGGAATTTGGATTCCCACAAAAATTGATAGCCATATGTCAAAAAAACTAACACTGACACAAGTTACATCTCAAGCGAACAAATCTCAGGGGCGATCAAATCGGATGCATTTGAAACCATTGACGGAGTACGGCAAGGGGACCCTTTGGCTACATTGTTTTTTTCAATGTTATATTGGAAAAATGTATAAGGAGAGGACGACCGCCATTAACACCAGCAGCACTATATTTACGTTATCTGTTCAATTACTCGGCTATGTCGATGACATTAACGTGGTGGGTAGAAATGGGATGGGTGCCGTTTGAAGAAGCGTTCTTACTGTTGGAATGGGATTACGAGAGGTAAACGATGAGAAAACCAAGTATTTGATGATCGCACCAACGAACAGTAGGTTTATGGCACAACAACATCAAAGCGTATACAATTGGTTAGAACAAATATGAAACGGCAGACAGGTTAGCGGCTACCTTGGAAGCAGCATAAACAGCGAAACAGAGATATAGCGGAGGAAGTTCAATCCCGGATAGCTTCGGGAAACAACTAGGCCTTTTACGGTTGGTTTGCGAAAGATGTTCTTCTCGAAGACATTGAAACTAAAGCTAAACATTGAAACTAAAGCTAGTTATCAAACACTGATTCGACCAATTGTGACCTACGGTTCTGAAACGTGCCAGTGCATGACACAGGCCACCGAACGGCGACTTGGAGGATTCAAAAAGAAAATACTACGCCTCATCTTTGGACGGACCATCGACAAAGGAAAGGGGATGGTGGCGTAACGGCGGTTCAATTTCGAGCTAAATAAATTATATACCGAACCCATCGACATCGCTCGGTTCATTAAGATTGGCTGAGCCTGAGCCGGTGTCATGTTTGGTCATGTGCTGGTACTGTGAATGGATGGCGATCGTATACCGTCAAAAATGCTGGACAGTAAGCCGGGCGGATCTGGAGGAGTGTAGGAAGAAGACCGCGGTGTAGTTGGACAGATGAAGTAGAAGTGGACCTTCGGGCCCTGCTCGGCGTTTCCGGCTGGCGGACGTCGGTTGGCGTCGATGAATAGGTCCGGTTGGAGGAGGTCCGGTTGACGATGAACGCCAAAACCAATTGTAGGTTGTAGGCGCGCAAAAGTAAGTAAGTATTTTTTTGCACGTGAGAGTTGTAGTTCGTATGTTGGATAAGGGAGACCAACAAGGTTGGTGGTGAGAAATATTTTATGGAACACATGGTGGAGTTGAAGAATTAAAGGGTTGGATAACGAAGTGGAAGAAGTGGGCGGCGGAGGTAGGTAGTGGAAATGCAATGGAATTGGGAGTCAACGGATGTGTAGATTATTGGAGATCAAGAGCGGACGTGTTGGTTGGTAAGGTAGGTGGATAAATGATAAGTGTATAAAGGGGTGGTGGACAAGCGAGATAAGATTGGGTGTATCCGCGGCTATGGAATGGGGGGGGGGGGGGGGGGGGGTGTGGAATTTGAAGTTTAAGGAGATCTGAGTGATAATGAGAGAGTTAAGGAGTGTTTAAGGAGTGTAATGGATAGGTGAGGGATAAAAAACAAAAAAAAATAATAAATGAATTAGATTTAAAAAAATAAAAAAATAAAGTAGTTTGGAGGTGGACGTGTGTGTAGAGAGAGAGAGAGAGAGAGAGAGAAAGAGTGAGTGGAAAGATTATAATTGTTCAAGGGTGAGGAAGGGTAGATTAAAAAAAAATATACGGGTAAATGAAGACTCCCGTTTGGAGGTGCTATTAAGATAGAATTAGACCTATTCGTATTGGGCCGGTTCGTCCATCCCCTAAACACTTGACCCCCCGCGAGGGTCATTGTTTTACTGCCCCTGATTTTTTTTCCATATTCATCCATTCATTGCATTGGCCTTGCCCAAAAAAACCTGGCCAACTTAAATTATTGATGATGGGTATGCATGGACAAAACTTCCTCAGGCAATGGAATGGAAATGAATGAAACCAATTGATCTTACTAACTGTATGTCTTGTCCCATTGCGGTATAGCTTAACATTCACAGAGAATGTGTTGCTCCCCCCAGTTTCCAGCTTCTTCCGTGTGGTATACAGCAGTGGCCTACACACGTATCGCAAACTAACATTATAAAGACGGTGGTAAATACGGCAAGGGGCAAAACGAAACATGGTACCAGAAAGGCACCATATACGGGCACAGAAGGATCAGAAGGACTCTTGTCAAGGGAGTCAAGGAACTTGACATGATGCCAATGGATGGATGGGTTAAGAGTGTTGTGGAAACACGAAATGTACCATAAGATAATATTCATTCATAGATAACGGATCACGCCCTGAAGTGGGGTGGTCGGAAACGATAAAAGTCTTCACCACGGACGGATCTATAAAAAAAATGACAGCTTCGGTGCCGGTACTGGTACGATTCATCCCTGGCACTTGAATGTGCTCACAGGCTTAGTGAACAGTGTACGACCCAGAATGCCGTCACACTGGTTTGAGTCAGAGGGCATAATGGAATGGACGGGAACGAAAGGGCGGACGCTTTGGCAAAAAGGCGGAACGAAACCAATAAGTTCCGGAACCGACCGGAGCCGTTCACTGCGATTAGCAGAGGTACGGCAAAGGACGAGGAGTCGTGAATTGGGCCATTTCCGAACATCAGAAAAGATGGAAAGAAGACTCAGACAGTCAGACAGGATGACACTTGGGCTGAGAGTAGGAAATACCAATCAGGAGGTTCTTGGCTTAGGCCACCCTCGCTATTCCTTCGGTAACCGCATAGTTGAGTGTATCATCTTTCTTATCTCGTTCGTGCTGTATTAGGATTTGTATATGAAGGTGGCAGACAGACTGGGACTGGGGTGGAATGAAGCAAGAAGCAAGGAAGAAGAAATTTTTAAATGTGTACCTCTCGAAAGAGTTTGTGTTTGATTGGGCATGTGAGAAAAGAAACAAAGAGAAAGCTATGAAAAATCTGTCAAGGTAGACAAAAATGCAAGGGTGATGAGCCGAGAAGCGGACAAATGTTGAGATGCGGTGAGATGATAAGGAAGTTGAATGAATGTGGTAATGGGCCAGTTGTTGGATGTTGGACGTTGGCTGCTGGGACATTTAAGACCAAAAAACGGAGCAAATGGCAAATGATGGTGGCACTGGTGGCATTATTAGAGAGCGGGAAATGAATTAAAAACTGGGCCAAAAGGCATTATTTGCAGTTTAATGTAAATATGATAAGTATTGAGTGGATGTATAAAGGGAGACGGCGTGCTGTTGAAGATGCGGTTTATGCCGGGAGAATATTTGAGAGAAGATCCGTCCGGGGTGAGGATGTAAAGAGATTGATGGATGTTGATGGGGTATAAATGAGCTATGGAATGGTTGGAGTGGAGGTGTTGGAGGTTGGACGTTAGGTATGGCGCCCCTTTTTTATAAACGATATGTACGATGCGGAAATTGGAGGAGGAGGATGTGGAGGAAGAAAATAGGATAGCAGGAGAAGAGAATATCAGAAATTTGGCGTATATTTGACGGATAATATGAGAGGAATATGAAAGGGATGATTGAACAGTTGGGGGGATAGCATATTGGAATCACAGTCTCAGAATCTCACCAGAATTCGTGACATCGATAAGTTTTGAAAATTATGGTATTTTTATGAATGAATGGCGGGCGGGCGGTTAGTAGAGTAACGCGGAAAGATGAAGAGGATGATGGTGACAAAGACGTCCGTGTGCGTCAGTCATGTTTGTGGGGTGGAATTTTTGACACATAATAGATATTCCACAGTTGTGAATTCCGAATTCCGGATAATTCGAAGTATTGTAAGCTATCAGGTTCAGGTTGTCAGGTTTCGGAGGGAGGAATTGTATGAAGAGTTGTGATGATGATGATGATGATGATGATGATGAGGTAGAGATAGATTCAAGAGTTACACATTCAAAATTATGTTATACGCACTTAATGTAGCGTGCAGTGTCGTGCCAGCGGAAGTTTTGTTTTTGTTATTGAAAGTGTAATGATAGGGTTAAATAGTGGAGATGTTATTGGACAAAATGCAAAATGCTTGTGTGGCTGGTGGGGAGAAAGTTGGATATGTATGTGATGTGAGAGTAAGAGTAAAAGTTAGGGATGGGCATTTTTGTAGGAGAGTGTGGTTAGGTTCTGGGAGAGGTTAGGTATAAATGCGCTAAGGTGTAAAAAAAAAATTTAACTATAGAAGTAGTGAAAGAACTATTTTCTTGGACGGTTGAGGAAAAAAAAATAAGGGACGGAGTTAGTGAAAAAGTGACGGGTGTCGCTGGACAGTAATGGACAGTAATCGGGAAGAGATACGGGAAATGTCTGGTGAGATTCGTTTTGTCTTCTTCTCCATTTCCGTCTCTCTCTCTCTCCATCTCTTCGCTCTGATTTTCTTGATTCAATTCTGGATTCGAATCCAGAGTTCTTGTTTCGAATTTTGGAATTTTGAGCTTTTTCATTCGAATTTTGAGCTTTTTCGTTCGAATTTTGATATTCTTCATTAGAATTTTGATCTTTTTCATTCGAATTTTGATCTTCTTCATTCGAATTTTTATCTTCTTCATTCGAATTTTGAGCTTTTTCATTCGAATTTTGAACTTCTTAATTCGAATTTTGAACTTCTTCATTCGAATTTTGAGCTTCTTCATTCGAATTTTAAGCCTTTTCATTCGAATTTTGAGCTTCTTCATTCAATTCTTCATTCAAATTCGTTCTTGTTTCGAAATTCGAAATTGATTTTAATTTTAATTCTTTCTTCATCCGAATTTTGAGCTTTTTCATTCGAATTTTAAGCTTCTTCATTCTAAATTCGAATTTTGATCTTTTTCATTCAAATTTTGATCTTTTTCATTCGAATTTTGATCTTCTTCATTCAAATTTTGAGATTTTCGTTCGAATTTTGAACTTCTTCATTCGAATTTTGATCTTCTTCATTCGAATTTTGATTTTCTTGATTCAAATTTTGAGCTTTTTCATTCGAATTTTAAGCTTCTTCATTCTAAATTCGAATTTTGATCTTTTTCATTAGAATTTTGATCTTCTTCATTCGAATTTTTATCTTCTTCATTCGAATTTTGAGCTTTTTCATTCGAATTTTAAGCCTTTTCATTCGAATTTTGAGCTTCTTCATTCAATTCTTCATTCAAATTCGTTCTTGTTTCGAAATTGATTTTAATTTTAATTCTTTCTTCATCCGAATTTTGAGCTTTTTCATTCGAATTTTGATCTTTTTCATTCGAATTTTGATCTTCTTCATTCGAATTTTGAGCTTCTTCATTCGAATTTTAAGCTTCTTCATTCTAAATTCGAATTTTGATCTTTTTCATTCGAATTTTGATCTTCTTCATTCAAAATTTGAGCTTTTTCATTCGAATTTTAAGCTTCTTCATTCTAAATTCGAATTTTGAGCTTTTTCATTCGAATTTTGAACTTCTTAATTCGAATTTTGATCTTCTTCATTCGAATTTTGATCTTCTTCATTCGAATTTTGATCTTCTTCATTCGAATTTTGAGCTTTTTCGTTCGAATTTTGAACTTCTTCATTCGAATTTTGATCTTCTTCAATCGAATTTTGAACTTCTTCATTCGAATTTTGATCTTCTTCATTCGAATTTTGACCTTCTTCATTCGAATTTTGATCTTTTTCATTCGAATTTTGAGCTTTTTCGTTCGAATTTCGATCTTTTTCATTCGAATTTTGATCTTCTTCATTCGAATTTAAAGCTTTTTCATTCGAATTTTGATCTTTTTCATTCGAATTTTGAGCTTTTTCATTCAAATTTTGAGCTTCTTCTTTTGAATTTTGATCTTCTTCAATCAAATTTTGAGCTTCTTCATTCGAATCGAACAATCCGAATTTTTTTCCATCTCTTTTTTAAATTTTTTTTTTATTTTTTATCGATTATAAATAAATATTAATTATTTTATTATTTCTTTTATTCATTTGCTGTCGGGTTTTGTTTGTGTGTTTGTGTGCGTTTGGAACAAAAAAAAAAACATAAAGGTAAAAAAAAGAAACAGAAGAAGAAAAAAACACTGCGCGGCTATCAACCGGCCGACAACAAAACAAAACCAACAAACAAATAAAACAAAACAAAACAAAATCCAACCAACGATAAGATTTATTATATAAGAAATGCATTTTTTTTTTTTGCATTTTATAAAACTATATATTAAATGAATCATTTTTAATTACTTGTCTCACCAAAGAGATGATAATGAAAAAAAAAATAAGAATAAAAACAGCAAAAAATCCTGAATAAAATACAGAAAAGAATGCGAAATGAAATGAATAATAAAAACAAGTCAAGTTACATAAAAAATAAAAAAAAAAAAATACAAATAAAACATAAATTAATTTTATTATTTACATAAATAAAAAAATCTTCGATCAGATTTAAAACAAAAAAAAAATTGTTTTCTTATTGCGTGAAGAAATAAATAAATTGTTAAGAGCTCTATTAATTTTTTTTTGTTGTTACGCACGTCGTCTCTTTTTTGCGAAATTTTCTAATTGTCTTAAAATTCATCTTTTACTTCTTACTTCTGCGCGCGCCTACAACCTACAATAATTGGTTTTGGCGTCCATCGTCAACCGGACCTCCTCCAACCGGACCTATTCATCGCCGCCAACCGACGTCCGCCAGCCGGAAACGCTGAGCAGGGCCCGAAGATCCACTTCTACTTCATCTTTCCACCTACCCCACGGTCTTCCTACACTCCTCCAGATCCGCCCGGCTTACTGTCCAGCATTTTTTTAAAGGTATACGATCGCCATCCATTCACAGTACCAGCAAATGACCAAACATGACACCGGCTCAGGCTCAGCCAATCTTAATGAACCGAACGATGTCGATGGGTTCGGTATATAATTTATTCGAAAGTTCGAAATCAAACCGCTGTTACGCCACCATCCCCTTTCCTTTGTCGATGGTCCGTCCAAAGATGAGGCGTAGTATTTTCTTTTCGAACCCTCCAAGTCGGCGTTCGGTGGCCTGTGTCATGCACCGGCACGTTTCAAAACCGTAGGTCACAATTGGTCGAATCATTGTTTGATATAGCTTTAGTTTCAATGTTTAGCTTTAGTTTCAATGTCTTCGAGAAGAACATCTTTCGCAAACCGTAAAAGGCCTAGTTGTTTCCCGAAGCAATCCGGGATTGAACTTCCTCCGCTATATCTCTGTTTCGCTGTTTATGCTGCTTCCAAGGTAGCTAAACCTTCTGCCCGCCGTTTCATATTTGTTCTGACCAAACGCTTTGATGTTGTGCCATAAACCTAGTGTTCGATGGTGCGATCATCAAATACTTGGTTTTCTCCTCGTTTACCTCTCGTAATCCCATTTCCGAAGCTTCACATTCCAACAGTAAGAACGCTTCTTTAACGGCACCCATCCCATTTCTACCCACCACGTCGGCGTAAAAATAGTGCTGCTGGTGTTAATGGCGGTCGTCCTCCTTTTATACATTTTTCCAATATAACATTGAAAAAAACAATGTATCCAAAGGGTCCCCCTTGTAGCCGTACTCCGTCAATGGTTTCAAATGCATCCGATTTGATCGCCCCTCAGATTTGTACGTCTGAGATGTAACTTGCGTCAGTGTTAGTTTTTTTGACATATGGCTATCAATTTTTGTGGGAATCCAAATTCCTCCATCGTGCGCCATAAATCCAATTTCCCTAACAAAACTGTCGTCGTATGCGGCCTTAAACAATCAACAAATAGATGGTGTGTTACTACGTCGTTGAACTCCCACCAACACTTTTCCATTATCTGTCGTATGCGACGAATAATTGATCAGTTGTTGAGCAATCATTACGGAATCCACATTGGTATTCACCAATGACTTTCTCCGCATATCCGGTAAAAAAAAGGCGTTTATGCAACACATAAGCGAGTACCTTATCAACACTCAGCATTCAGCAAAGATATTCCCCGATAGTTGGAACACTCCATCGCCTGTCTCCCTTCTTGTCTCCTGTGCGGTATAACCTCATAGTTCCAAACATGCACAATTAGCTCGTGTATATACCATTCCACAATACATCCTGAACCACATTTTAAGAGTTCACCAACCAGTCGCCGCCGTCAGATCCAGCCGCCTTTCCATTCCAATTGAGCTTCAGAATGGTTTCTCTGATGGTTTCCTCATATTGGTTGGTTCCTCCGAAATTAGTGGTTGTGCTGCAGTTTGGTACGAAAGTCGACGTTTTCTGCATTTCTACCAATTGGATTGCTGTAAGCTGTAAGTAAATCTTTTTAAAAATACTCAGCCCATCTCGCGCTATGGCCATTTTTCTTCATCCGCCAAAATTTCACCGCTGTGCGCGGTATCCTTACACAGAAGAAGGGGTTGTTGTATAAATCCGCTAATTACGCAGATCTTATTCTCCTGTACAAATTTTTACTGTCATTCATTCATGCAGCGTCCCGTCTATATCCCGCATAATATCCTGCTCATGACGCATGCATTCTTGTTACGGAATAATTTGCGTTCAACAATGGATCTTTTGGTTCTGTAGTCATCCTGTAGCAGTTCGTGTGGCGCACTGAAGATATTTTAAAAAAAAAAAATTAAAAAATTCATTTCTAATTCATTAAATTTCATAAAATCGATTCATTTAATTCATAAATCGATTTAGATAATTCTTTAATCGATTCATTGAAATTCACAAAATCGATTAATTTCATTCATAAAATCGATTTAGATAACTCCATAATAATCGATAGACCACGTGACCTCATTGACACAATCATGCACAGGCACAGTCCCCAACACACCTGGATGTTTTTGCGAATCTGTAGGTAGGTATTGAAAATCTCTGTTCTCTGTTCATTAGCTTTGTTCAAATGACAAAAAGCTTTGTTCAAATGACGTAATTGTATGATTTGTCGAATCGATACGACGACGTAATTGTATGAAAAACGGGACGTGTTAAGCGGCAGTTAAGCACAGAACACGGTAAAGTGGAAACCTCTGAAAGTGGTCCCCGGGTCAGAAATCGATTATGGTTCAATGGGGCAAATGCAAATGAAAATCATGGATTATGAAATGGAAATGCCGGCCGGAGAAAACTGTAACGATCACGCGCATCGTGATCACTGGTGGTCGTGAACTCTTATGAAAATATGATCGGGATCGGAATGTGAAAAAATTAAAAATACACGAGTTGCCTTCTTTGACGCATTGACGAATGCCTGAATAGAAATACCTGGATGAGTGTCGTTAAAGAAGCCTTACGTTCTTACGGTGTTTGTGTTTTTTTTGTGAAGCTTCCGAAATGGAATGGGATTAATATGGGGGTAAAAGGGTAATGATAAAACAACCAAGTACTAAAATGAAATGCACCAAGGACAAAGACAGACATTGGAAAGATGGAATTGGAAAGATGGAATTGGAAAGATGGAATTGAAGAGGCGGAACTTTGGACTCCGGGGGGCGGGGGTGAGTTTTCTCCGGCTGGCTGAGAGCCATGAATATTGATTTTGATCTGCCATATGAATCGATGTAAAAAAAACCAATGATTTTTGGTTTCCCGTTTCACGTAAAAGTGAAGTGAAAAGCCTTTTTCCGTAATCAATTTATTAATTTTATTAATGGATCCAACCGACTGTGGGGGAGGGGGGGGGGGGTTTATTCGGACAGTAGGACCCGTTTCGATAGCGGTCGTTCGTTACGGACATGGACACTCTGTCAAACGCACACACAAACACGAATATAACTAGATATTATTTTATTTTTATTTTTTTTTCCAATTTTTTTTCCACCTTATTCGATTTATTTACTTATGTAAATTTTTATTTTGTTTTTTTTTTTTGTTTTTGCTGCATCTTCGCGCTGTTAATGACCTTGTAATAAAAATGATAAAGAATAATAATAATAATAATAATAATCTTGTACTTGTTTTGTAATAAAACTGGAAAAAAACGAAAAAAAAAATCGAAATATATAATAAAAAAGGGGAATAAAATAAAAATGCCAATGTGTTGAAACATTCCAATTGTTGCAAGCAAAATATAATAAAAAAAAAATTTTTATTAATTCCATCATCATCTCGATAATCAATTTTTAGGCACATGGAGCTCCCGAATCAAAAAGACGATGCTCATCATCTGTCCATCTGTCGGGTGAGTAACAATCAACAAAGAGATCCAGCAAATTTCTGGGTTCTAGATAGAGCAAGTTTTCAGCCCGATAGCTCAAACTTAAAGGTTGCGGTGAAAAATCCATTTTTTTCATAAGGGGGTACCCTTGTACAACTTTTGGGAAATCTTTGACAGGCCATAACTCAAAAACTAAGGGCTAACATGTTCTGAAACCTATTTATTCGGATTCAGCAGCCCTTAAAACATAAGTATGCAAGTTTTCAGCCCGATAGCTCAAACCTAAAGGTTGCGATGAAAAATCCATTTTTTTATAAGGGGGTACCCTTGTAAAACTTTTGGGAAATCTGTGACAGGCCATAACTCAAAAACTAAGGGCTAACACGTCCTGAAACCTATTTATTCGGATTCAGCAGCCCTTAAAACATAAGTATGCAAGTTTTCAGCCCGATAGCTCAAACTTAAAGATTGCGGTGAAAAATCCATTTTTTTATAAGGGGGTACCCTTGTAAAACTTTTGGGAAATCTGTGACAGGCCATAACTCAAAAACTAAGGGCTAACACGTTCTGAAACCTATTTATTCGGATTCAGCATCCCTTAAAACATAAGTATGCAAGTTTTCAGCCCCATAGCTCAAACTTATAGGTTGCGATGAAAAATCCATTTTTTTCAAAAGGGGGTACCCTTGTAAAACTTTTGGGAAATCTTTGACAGGCCATAACTCAAAAACTAAGGGCTAACACGTTATGAAACCTATTTATTCGGATTCAGCAGCCCTTAAAACATAAGTATGCAAGTTTTCAGCCCGATAGTTCAAACTTAAAGGTTGCGGTGAAAAATCCATTTTTTTCAAAAGGGGGTACCCTTGTAAAACTTTTGGGAAATCTTTGACGGGCCATAACTCAAAAACTAAGGGCTAACACGTTCTGAAACCTATTTATTCGGATTCAGCATCCCTTAAAACATAAGTATGCAAGTTTTCAGCCCGATAACGCAAACTTAAAGGTTGCGGTGAAATATCCATTTTTTTCAAAAGGGGGTACCCTTGTAAAACTTTTGGGAAATCTTTGACGGGCCATAACTCAAAAACTAAGGGCTAACACGTTCTGAAACCTATTTATTCGGATTCAGCATCCCTTAAAACATAAGTATGCAAGTTTTCAGCCGGATAGCTCAAACTTAAAGGTTGCGGTGAAAAATCCATTTTTTTCAAAAGGGGGTACCCTTGTAAAATTTTTGGGAAATCTTTGACAGGCCATAACTCAAAAACTAAGGGCTAACACGTTCTAAAACCTATTTATTCGGATTCAGCATCCCTTAAAACATAAGTATGCAAGTTTTCAGCCCGATAGCTCAAACTTAAAGGTTGCGATGAAAAATCCATTTTTTTCAAAAGGGGGTACCCTTGTAAAACTTTTGTGAAATCTTTGACAGGCCATAACTCAAAAACTAAGGGCTAACACGTTCTGAAACCTATTTATTCGGATTCAGCATCCCTTAAAACATAAGTATGCAAGTTTTCAGCCCGATAGCTCAAAACTTAAAGGTTGCGGTGAAAAATCCATTTTTTTCAAAAGGGGGTACCCTTGTAAAACTTTTGGGAAATCTTTGACGGGCCATAACTCAAAAACTAAGGGCTAACACGTTCTGAAACCTATTTATTCGGATTCAGCATCCCTTAAAACATAAGTATGCAAGTTTTCAGCCGGATAGCTCAAACTTAAAGGTTGCGGTGAAAAATCCATTTTTTTCAAAAGGGGGTACCCTTGTAAAACTTTTGGGAAATCTTTGACAGGCCATAACTCAAAAACTAAGGGCTAACACGTTCTGAAACCTATTTATTCGGATTCAGCATCCCTTAAAACATAAGTATGCAAGTTTTCAGCCCCATAGCTCAAACTTAAAGGTTGCGATGAAAAATCCATTTTTTTCAAAAGGGGGTACCCTTGTAAAACTTTTGGGAAATCTTTGACAGGCCATAACTCAAAAACTAAGGGCTAACACGTGCTAAAACCTATTTATTCGGATTCAGCATCCCTTAAAACATAAGTATGCAAGTTTTCAGCCCGATAACGCAAACTTAAAGGTTGCGGTGAAATATCCATTTTTTTCAAAAGGGGGTACCCTTGTAAAACTTTTGGGAAATCTTTGACGGGCCATAACTCAAAAACTAAGGGCTAACACGTTCTGAAACCTATTTATTCGGATTCAGCATCCCTTAAAACATAAGTATGCAAGTTTTCAGCCGGATAGCTCAAACTTAAAGGTTGCGGTGAAAAATCCATTTTTTTCAAAAGGGGGTACCCTTGTAAAACTTTTGGGAAATCTTTGACAGGCCATAACTCAAAAACTAAGGGCTAACACGTGCTAAAACCTATTTATTCGGATTCAGCATCCCTTAAAACATAAGTATGCAAGTTTTCAGCCCGATAGCTCAAACTTAAAGGTTGCGATGAAAAATCCATTTTTTTCAAAAGGGGGTACCCTTGTAAAATTTTTGGGAAATCTTTGACAGGCCATAACTCAAAAACTAAGGGCTAACACGTTCTGAAACCTATTTATTCGGATTCAGCATCCCTTAAAACATAAGTATGCAAGTTTTCAGCCCGATAGCTCAAACTTAAAGGTTGCGATGAAAAATCCATTTTTTTCAAAAGGGGGTACCCTTGTAAAACTTTTGGGAAATCTTTGACAGGCCATAACTCAAAAACTAAGGGCTAACACGTTCTGAAACCTATTTATTCGGATTCAGCATCCCTTAAAACATAAGTATGCAAGTTTTCAGCCCCATAGCTCAAACTTAAAGGTTGCGATGAAAAATCCATTTTTTTCAAAAGGGGGTACCCTTGTAAAACTTTTGGGAAATCTTTGACAGGCCATAACTCAAAAACTAAGGGCTAACACGTTCTGAAACCTATTTATTCGGATTCAGCATCCCTTAAAACATAAGTATGCAAGTTTTCAGCCCCATAGCTCAAACTTAAAGGTTGCGATGAAAAATCCATTTTTTTCAAAAGGGGGTACCCTTGTAAAACTTTTGGGAAATCTTTGACAGGCCATAACTCAAAAACTAAGGGCTAACACGTGCTAAAACCTATTTATTCGGATTCAGCATCCCTTAAAACATAAGTATGCAAGTTTTCAGCCCGATAACGCAAACTTAAAGGTTGCGGTGAAATATCCATTTTTTCCAAAAGGGGGTACCCTTGTAAAACTTTTGGGAAATCTTTGACGGGCCATAACTCAAAAACTAAGGGCTAACACGTTCTGAAACCTATTTATTCGGATTCAGCATCCCTTAAAACATAAGTATGCAAGTTTTCAGCCCGATAGCTCAAACTTAAAGGTTGCGATGAAAAATCCATTTTTTTCAAAAGGGGGTACCCTTGTAAAACTTTTGGGAAATCTTTGACAGGCCATAACTCAAAAACTAAGGGCTAACACGTGCTAAAACCTATTTATTCGGATTCAGCATCCCTTAAAACATAAGTATGCAAGTTTTCAGCCCGATAACGCAAACTTAAAGGTTGCGGTGAAATATCCATTTTTTTCAAAAGGGGGTACCCTTGTAAAACTTTTGGGAAATCTTTGACGGGCCATAACTCAAAAACTAAGGGCTAACACGTTCTGAAACCTATTTATTCGGATTCAGCATCCCTTAAAACATAAGTATGCAAGTTTTCAGCCGGATAGCTCAAACTTAAAGGTTGCGGTGAAAAATCCATTTTTTTCAAAAGGGGGTACCCTTGTAAAACTTTTGGGAAATCTTTGACAGGCCATAACTCAAAAACTAAGGGCTAACACGTGCTAAAACCTATTTATTCGGATTCAGCATCCCTTAAAACATAAGTATGCAAGTTTTCAGCCCGATAGCTCAAACTTAAAGGTTGCGATGAAAAATCCATTTTTTTCAAAAGGGGGTACCCTTGTAAAACTTTTGGGAAATCTTTGACAGGCCATAACTCAAAAACTAAGGGCTAACACGTTCTGAAACCTATTTATTCGGATTCAGCATCCCTTAAAACATAAGTATGCAAGTTTTCAGCCCCATAGCTCAAACTTAAAGGTTGCGATGAAAAATCCATTTTTTTCAAAAGGGGGTACCCTTGTAAAACTTTTGGGAAATCTTTGACAGGCCATAACTCAAAAACTAAGGGCTAACACGTTCTGAAACCTATTTATTCGGATTCAGCATCCCTTAAAACATAAGTATGCAAGTTTTCAGCCCCATAGCTCAAACTTAAAGGTTGCGATGAAAAATCCATTTTTTTCAAAAGGGGGTACCCTTGTAAAACTTTTGGGAAATCTTTGACAGGCCATAACTCAAAAACTAAGGGCTAACACGTGCTAAAACCTATTTATTCGGATTCAGCATCCCTTAAAACATAAGTATGCAAGTTTTCAGCCCGATAACGCAAACTTAAAGGTTGCGGTGAAATATCCATTTTTTCCAAAAGGGGGTACCCTTGTAAAACTTTTGGGAAATCTTTGACGGGCCATAACTCAAAAACTAAGGGCTAACACGTTCTGAAACCTATTTATTCGGATTCAGCATCCCTTAAAACATAAGTATGCAAGTTTTCAGCCGGATAGCTCAAACTTAAAGGTTGCGGTGAAAAATCCATTTTTTTCAAAAGGGGGTACCCTTGTAAAACTTTTGGGAAATCTGTGACAGGCCATAACTCAAAAACTAAGGGCTAACACGTGCTAAAACCTATTTATTCGGATTCAGCATCCCTTAAAACATAAGTATGCAAGTTTTCAGCCCGATAGCTCAAACTTAAAGGTTGCGATGAAAAATCCATTTTTTTCAAAAGGGGGTACCCTTGTAAAACTTTTGGGAAATCTTTGACAGGCCATAACTCAAAAACTAAGGGCTAACACGTTCTGAAACCTATTTATTCGGATTCAGCATCCCTTAAAACATAAGTATGCAAGTTTTCAGCCCCATAGCTCAAACTTAAAGGTTGCGATGAAAAATCCATTTTTTTCAAAAGGGGGTACCCTTGTAAAACTTTTGGGAAATCTTTGACAGGCCATAACTCAAAAACTAAGGGCTAACACGTTCTGAAACCTATTTATTCGGATTCAGCATCCCTTAAAACATAAGTATGCAAGTTTTCAGCCCGATAGCTCAAACTTAAAGGTTGCGATGAAAAATCCATTTTTTTCAAAAGGGGGTACCCTTGTAAAACTTTTGGGAAATCTTTGACAGGCCATAACTCAAAAACTAAGGGCTAACACGTGCTAAAACCTATTTATTCGGATTCAGCATCCCTTAAAACATAAGTATGCAAGTTTTCAGCCCGATAGCTCAAACTTAAAGGTTGCGATGAAAAATCCATTTTTTTCAAAAGGGGGTACCCTTGTAAAACTTTTGGGAAATCTTTGACGGGCCATAACTCAAAAAATAAGGGCTAACACGTTCTGAAACCTATTTATTCGGATTCAGCAGCCCTTAAAACATAAGTATGCAAGTTTTCAGCCCGATAACGCAAACTTAAAGGTTGCGGTGAAATATCCATTTTTTTCAAAAGGGGGTACCCTTGTAAAACTTTTGGGAAATCTTTGACAGGCCATAACTCAAAAACTAAGGGCTAACACGTTCTGAAACCTATTTATTCGGATTCAGCATCCCTTAAAACATAAGTATGCAAGTTTTCAGCCGGATAGCTCAAACTTAAAGGTTGCGGTGAAAAATCCATTTTTTTCAAAAGGGGGTACCCTTGTAAAACTTTTGGGAAATCTTTGACAGGCCATAACTCAAAAACTAAGGGCTAACACGTGCTAAAACCTATTTATTCGGATTCAGCATCCCTTAAAACATAAGTATGCAAGTTTTCAGCCGGATAGCTCAAACTTAAAGGTTGCGATGAAAAATCCATTTTTTTCAAAAGGGGGTACCCTTGTAAAATTTTTGGGAAATCTTTGACAGGCCATAACTCAAAAACTAAGGGCTAACACGTTCTGAAACCTATTTATTCGGATTCAGCATCCCTTAAAACATAAGTATGCAAGTTTTCAGCCCGATAGCTCAAACTTAAAGGTTGCGATGAAAAATCCATTTTTTTCAAAAGGGGGTACCCTTGTAAAACTTTTGGGAAATCTTTGACGGGCCATAACTCAAAAAATAAGGGCTAACACGTTCTGAAACCTATTTATTCGGATTCAGCATCCCTTAAAACATAAGTATGCAAGTTTTCAGCCGGATAGCTCAAACTTAAAGGTTGCGGTGAAAAATCCATTTTTTTCAAAAGGGGGTACCCTTGTAAAACTTTTGGGAAATCTTTGACAGGCCATAACTCAAAAACTAAGGGCTAACACGTTATGAAACCTATTTATTCGGATTCAGCATCCCTTAAAACATAAGTATGCAAGTTTTCAGCCCGATAGCTCAAAACTTAAAGGTTGCGGTGAAAAATCCATTTTTTTCAAAAGGGGGTACCCTTGTAAAACTTTTGGGAAATCTTTGACAGGCCATAATTCAAAAACTAAGGGCTAACGCGTTCTGAAACCTATTTATTCGGATTCAGCATCCCTTAAAACATAAGTAGGCAAGTTTTCAGCCCGATAGCTCAAACTTAAAGGTTGCGAGGAAAAATCCATTTTTTTCAAAAGGGGGTACCCTTGTAAAACTTTTGGGAAATCTTTGACAGGCCATAACTCAAAAACTAAGGGCTAACACGTTCTGAAACCTATTTATTCGGATTCAGCATCCCTTAAAACATAAGTATGCAAGTTTTCAGCCCGATAGCTCAAACTTAAAGGTTGCGAGGAAAAATCCATTTTTTTCAAAAGGGGGTACCCTTGTAAAACTTTTGGGAAATCTTTGACAGGCCATAACTCAAAAATTAAGGGCTAACACGTTCTGAAACCTATTTATTCGGATTCAGCAGCCCTTAAAACATAAGTATGCAAGTTTTCAGCCCGATAGCTCAAACTTAAAGGTTGCGAGGAAAAATCCACTTTTTTCAAAAGGGGGTACCCTTGTAAAACTTTTGGGAAATCTTTGACAGGCCATAACTCAAAAATTAAGGGCTAACACGTTCTGAAACCTATTTATTCGGATTCAGCAGCCCTTAAAACATAAGTATGCAAGTTTTCAGCCCGATAGCTCAAAACTTAAAGGTTGCGGTGAAAAATCCATTTTTTTCAAAAGGGGGTACCCTTGTAAAACTTTTGGGAAATCTTTGACAGGCCATAATTCAAAAACTAAGGGCTAACGCGTTCTGAAACCTATTTATTCGGATTCAGCATCCCTTAAAACATAAGTAGGCAAGTTTTCAGCCCGATAGCTCAAACTTAAAGGTTGCGAGGAAAAATCCATTTTTTTCAAAAGGGGGTACCCTTGTAAAACTTTTGGGAAATCTTTGACAGGCCATAACTCAAAAACTAAGGGCTAACACGTTCTGAAACCTATTTATTCGGATTCAGCATCCCTTAAAACATAAGTATGCAAGTTTTCAGCCCGATAGCTCAAACTTAAAGGTTGCGAGGAAAAATCCATTTTTTTCAAAAGGGGGTACCCTTGTAAAACTTTTGGGAAATCTTTGACAGCCCATAACTCAAAAATTAAGGGCTAACACGTTCTGAAACCTATTTATTCGGATTCAGCAGCCCTTAAAACATAAGTATGCAAGTTTTCAGTCCGATAGCTCAAACTTAAAGGTTGCGAGGAAAAATCCACTTTTTTCAAAAGGGGGTACCCTTGTAAAACTTTTGGGAAATCTTTGACAGGCCATAACTCAAAAACTAAGGGCTAACACGTTCTGAAACCTATTTATTCGGATTCAGCATCCCTTAAAACATAAGTATGCATGTTTTCAGCCCGATAGCTCAAACTTAAAGGTTGCGATGAAAAATCCATTTTTTTCAAAAGGGGGTACCCTTGTAAAACTTTTGGGAAATCTTTGACAGGCCATAACTCAAAAACTAAGGGCTAACACGTTATGAAACCTATTTATTCGGATTCAGCAGCCCTTAAAACATAAGTATGCAAGTTTTCAGCCCGATAGCTCAAACTTAAAGGTTGCGATGAAAAATCCATTTTTTTCAAAAGGGGGTACCCTTGTAAAACTTTTGGGAAATCTTTGACAGGCCATAACTCAAAAACTAAGGGCTAACACGTTATGAAACCTATTTATTCGGATTCAGCAGCCCTTAAAACATAAGTATGCAAGTTTTCAGCCCGATAGCTCAAACTTAAAGGTTGCGATGAAAAATCCATTTTTTTCAAAAGGGGGTACCCTTGTAAAACTTTTGGGAAATCTTTGACAGGCCATAACTCAAAAACTAAGGGCTAACACGTTATGAAACCTATTTATTCGGATTCAGCATCCCTTAAAACATAAGTATGCAAGTTTTCAGCCCGATAGCTCAAACTTAAAGGTTGCGATGAAAAATCCATTTTTTTCAAAAGGGGGTACCCTTGTAAAACTTTTGGGAAATCTTTGACAGGCCATAACTCAAAAACTAAGGGCTAACACGTTATGAAACCTATTTATTCGGATTCAGCATCCCTTAAAACATAAGTATGCATGTTTTCAGCCCGATAGCTCAAACTTAAAGGTTGCGATGAAAAATCCATTTTTTTCAAAAGGGGGTACCCTTGTAAAACTTTTGGGAAATCTTTGACAGGCCATAACTCAAAAACTAAGGGCTAACACGTTATGAAACCTATTTATTCGGATTCAGCAGCCCTTAAAACATAAGTATGCAAGTTTTCAGCCCGATAGCTCAAACTTAAAGGTTGCGATGAAAAATCCATTTTTTTCAAAAGGGGGTACCCTTGTAAAACTTTTGGGAAATCTTTGACAGGCCATAACTCAAAAACTAAGGGCTAACACGTTCTGAAACCTATTTATTCGGATTCAGCATCCCTTAAAACATAAGTATGCATGTTTTCAGCCCGATAGCTCAAACTTAAAGGTTGCGATGAAAAATCCATTTTTTTCAAAAGGGGGTACCCTTGTAAAACTTTTGGGAAATCTTTGACAGGCCATAACTCAAAAACTAAGGGCTAACACGTTATGAAACCTATTTATTCGGATTCAGCAGCCCTTAAAACATAAGTATGCAAGTTTTCAGCCCGATAGCTCAAACTTAAAGGTTGCGATGAAAAATCCATTTTTTTCAAAAGGGGGTACCCTTGTAAAACTTTTGGGAAATCTTTGACAGGCCATAACTCAAAAACTAAGGGCTAACACGTTATGAAACCTATTTATTCGGATTCAGCAGCCCTTAAAACATAAGTATGCAAGTTTTCAGCCCGATAGCTCAAACTTAAAGGTTGCGATGAAAAATCCATTTTTTTCAAAAGGGGGTACCCTTGTAAAACTTTTGGGAAATCTTTGACAGGCCATAACTCAAAAACTAAGGGCTAACACGTTCTGAAACCTATTTATTCGGATTCAGCATCCCTTAAAACATAAGTATGCATGTTTTCAGCCCGATAGCTCAAACTTAAAGGTTGCGATGAAAAATCCATTTTTTTCAAAAGGGGGTACCCTTGTAAAACTTTTGGGAAATCTTTGACAGGCCATAACTCAAAAACTAAGGGCTAACACGTTATGAAACCTATTTATTCGGATTCAGCAGCCCTTAAAACATAAGTATGCAAGTTTTCAGCCCGATAGCTCAAACTTAAAGGTTGCGATGAAAAATCCATTTTTTTCAAAAGGGGGTACCCTTGTAAAACTTTTGGGAAATCTTTGACAGGCCATAACTCAAAAACTAAGGGCTAACACGTTATGAAACCTATTTATTCGGATTCAGCAGCCCTTAAAACATAAGTATGCAAGTTTTCAGCCCGATAGCTCAAACTTAAAGGTTGCGATGAAAAATCCATTTTTTTCAAAAGGGGGTACCCTTGTAAAACTTTTGGGAAATCTTTGACAGGCCATAACTCAAAAACTAAGGGCTAACACGTTATGAAACCTATTTATTCGGATTCAGCATCCCTTAAAACATAAGTATGCAAGTTTTCAGCCCGATAGCTCAAACTTAAAGGTTGCGATGAAAAATCCATTTTTTTCAAAAGGGGGTACCCTTGTAAAACTTTTGGGAAATCTTTGACGGGCCATAACTCAAAAAATAAGGGCTAACACGTTCTGAAACCTATTTATTCGGATTCAGCATCCCTTAAAACATAAGTATGCAAGTTTTCAGCCCGATAGCTCAAACTTAAAGGTTGCGATGAAAAATCCATTTTTTTCAAAAGGGGGTACCCTTGTAAAACTTTTGGGAAATCTTTGACAGGCCATAACTCAAAAATTAAGGGCTAACACGTTCTGAAACCTATTTATTCGGATTCAGCAGCCCTTAAAACATAAGTAGGCAAGTTTTCAGCCCGATAGCTCAAACTTAAAGGTTGCGATGAAAAATCCATTTTTTTCAAAAGGGGGTACCCTTGTAAAACTTTTGGGAAATCTTTGACAGGCCATAACTCAAAAACTAAGGGCTAACACGTTCTGAAACCTATTTATTCGGATTCAGCAGCCCTTAAAACATAAGTATGCAAGTTTTCAGCCCGATAGTTCAAACTTAAAGGTTGCGGTGAAAAATCCATTTTTTTCAAAAGGGGGTACCCTTGTAAAACTTTTGGGAAATCTTTGACAGGCCATAACTCAAAAATTAAGGGCTAACACGTTCTGAAACCTATTTATTCGGATTCAGCAGCCCTTAAAACATAAGTATGCAAGTTTTCAGCCCGATAGCTCAAACTTAAAGGTTGCGATGAAAAATCCATTTTTTTCAAAAGGGGGTACCCTTGTAAAACTTTTGGGAAATCTTTGACAGGCCACAACTCAAAAATTAAGGGCTAACACGTTCTGAAACCTATTTATTCGGATTCAGCAGCCCTTAAAACATAAGTATGCAAGTTTTCAGCCCGATAGCTCAAACTTAAAGGTTGCGATGAAAAATACATTTTTATCAAAAGGAGGTACACTTGTAAAACTTTTGGGAAATCTTTGACAGGCCATAACTCAAAAATTAAGGGCTAACACGTTCTGAAACCTATTTATTCGGATTCAGCAGCCCTTAAAACATAAGTATGCAAGTTTTCAGCCCGATAGCTCAAACTTAAAGGATGCGATGAAAAATCCATTTTTATCAAAAGGAGGTACACTTGTAAAACTTTTGGGAAATCTTTGACAGGCCATAACTCAAAAACTAAGGGCTAACACGTTCTGAAACCTATTTATTCGGATTCAGCAGCCCTTAAAACATAAGTATGCAAGTTTTCAGCCCGATAGCTCAAACTTAAAGGTTGCGATGAAAAATACATTTTTATCAAAAGGAGGTACACTTGTAAAACTTTTGGGAAATCTTTGACAGGCCATAACTCAAAAACTAAGGGCTAACACGTTCTGAAACCTATTTATTCGGATTCAGCATCCCTTAAAACATAAGTATGCAAGTTTTCAGCCCGATAGCTCAAACTTAAAGGTTGCGATGAAAAATCCATTTTTTTCAAAAGGGGGTACCCTTGTAAAACTTTTGGGAAATCTTTGACAGGCCATAACTCAAAAACTAAGGGCTAACACGTTCTGAAACCTATTTATTCGGATTCAGCAGCCCTTAAAACATAAGTATGCAAGTTTTCAGCCAGATAGCTCAAACTTAAAGGTTGCGATGAAAAATCCATTTTTTTCAAAAGGGGGTACCCTTGTAAAACTTTTGGGAAATCTTTGACAGGCCATAACTCAAAAATTAAGGGCTAACACGTTCTGAAACCTATTTATTCGGATTCAGCAGCCCTTAAAACATAAGTATGCAAGTTTTCAGCCCGATAGCTCAAACTTAAAGGTTGCGAGGAAAAATCCATTTTTTTTAAAAGGGGGTACCCTTGTAAAACTTTTGGGAAATCTTTGACAGGCCATAACTCAAAAATTAAGGGCTAACACGTTCTGAAACCTATTTATTCGGATTCAGCAGCCCTTAAAACATAAGTATGCAAGTTTTCAGCCCGATAGCTCAAACTTAAAGGTTGCGATGAAAAATCCATTTTTTTCAAAAGGGGGTACCCTTGTAAAACTTTTGGGAAATCTTTGACAGGCCATAACTCAAAAACTAAGGGCTAACACGTTCTGAAACCTATTTATTCGGATTCAGCATCCCTTAAAACATAAGTATGCAAGTTTTCAGCCAGATAGCTCAAACTTAAAGGTTGCGATGAAAAATACATTTTTATCAAAAGGAGGTACACTTGTAAAACTTTTGGGAAATCTTTGACAGGCCATAACTCAAAAACTAAGGGTTAACACGTTCTGAAACCTATTTATTCGGATTCAGCATCCCTTAAAACATAAGTATGCAAGTTTTCAGCCCGATAGCTCAAACTTAAAGGTTGCGATGAAAAATACATTTTTTTCAAAAGGGGGTACCCTTGTAAAACTTTTGGGAAATCTTTGACAGGCCATAACTCAAAAATTAAGGGCTAACACGTTCTGAAACCTATTTATTCGGATTCAGCAGCCCTTAAAACATAAGTATGCAAGTTTTCAGCCAGATAGCTCAAACTTAAAGGTTGCGATGAAAAATCCATTTTTTTCAAAAGGGGGTACCCTTGTAAAACTTTTGGGAAATCTTTGACAGGCCATAACTCAAAAACTAAGGGCTAACACGTTCTGAAACCTATTTATTCGGATTCAGCAGCCCTTAAAACATAAGTATGCAAGTTTTCAGCCAGATAGCTCAAACTTAAAGGTTGCGATGAAAAATCCATTTTTTTCAAAAGGGGGTACCCTTGTAAAACTTTTGGGAAATCTTTGACAGGCCATAACTCAAAAATTAAGGGCTAACACGTTCTGAAACCTATTTATTCGGATTCAGCAGCCCTTAAAACATAAGTATGCAAGTTTTCAGCCCGATAGCTCAAACTTAAAGGTTGCGAGGAAAAATCCATTTTTTTTAAAAGGGGGTACCCTTGTAAAACTTTTGGGAAATCTTTGACAGGCCATAACTCAAAAATTAAGGGCTAACACGTTCTGAAACCTATTTATTCGGATTCAGCAGCCCTTAAAACATAAGTATGCAAGTTTTCAGCCCGATAGCTCAAACTTAAAGGTTGCGATGAAAAATCCATTTTTTTCAAAAGGGGGTACCCTTGTAAAACTTTTGGGAAATCTTTGACAGGCCATAACTCAAAAACTAAGGGCTAACACGTTCTGAAACCTATTTATTCGGATTCAGCAGCCCTTAAAACATAAGTATGCAAGTTTTCAGCCAGATAGCTCAAACTTAAAGGTTGCGATGAAAAATCCATTTTTTTTAAAAGGGGGTACCCTTGTAAAACTTTTGGGAAATCTTTGACAGGCCATAACTCAAAAATTAAGGGCTAACACGTTCTGAAACCTATTTATTCGGATTCAGCAGCCCTTAAAACATAAGTATGCAAGTTTTCAGCCCGATAGCTCAAACTTAAAGGTTGCGATGAAAAATCCATTTTTTTCAAAAGGGGGTACCCTTGTAAAACTTTTGTGAAATCTTTGACAGGCCATAACTCAAAAATTAAGGGCTAACACGTTCTGAAACCTATTTATTCGGATTCAGCAGCCCTTAAAACATAAGTATGCAAGTTTTCAGCCCGATAGCTCAAACTTAAAGGTTGCGAGGAAAAATCCATTTTTTTTAAAAGCGGGTACCCTTGTAAAACTTTTGGGAAATCTTTGACAGGCCATAACTCAAAAATTAAGGGCTAACACGTTCTGAAACCTATTTATTCGGATTCAGCAGCCCTTAAAACATAAGTATGCAAGTTTTCAGCCAGATAGCTCAAACTTAAAGGTTGCGATGAAAAATCCATTTTTTTCAAAAGGGGGTACCCTTTTAAAACTTTTGGGAAATCTTTGACAGGCCATAACTCAAAAACTAAGGGCTAACACGTTCTGAAACCTATTTATTCGGATTCAGCAGCCCTTAAAACATAAGTATGCAAGTTTTCAGCCCGATAGCTCAAACTTAAAGGTTGCGAGGAAAAATCCATTTTTTTTAAAAGGGGGTACCCTTGTAAAACTTTTGGGAAATCTTTGACAGGCCATAACTCAAAAATTAAGGGCTAACACGTTCTGAAACCTATTTATTCGGATTCAGCAGCCCTTAAAACATAAGTATGCAAGTTTTCAGCCCGATAGCTCAAACTTAAAGGTTGCGATGAAAAATCCATTTTTATCAAAAGGAGGTACCCTTGTAAAACTTTTGGGAAATCTTTGACAGGCCATAACTCAAAAACTAAGGGCTAACACGTTCTGAAACCTATTTATTCGGATTCAGCAGCCCTTAAAACATAAGTATGCAAGTTTTCAGCCAGATAGCTCAAACTTAAAGGTTGCGATGAAAAATCCATTTTTTTCAAAAGGGGGTACCCTTTTAAAACTTTTGGGAAATCTTTGACAGGCCATAACTCAAAAACTAAGGGCTAACACGTTCTGAAACCTATTTATTCGGATTCAGCAGCCCTTAAAACATAAGTATGCAAGTTTTCAGCCCGATAGCTCAAACTTAAAGGTTGCGAGGAAAAATCCATTTTTTTTAAAAGGGGGTACCCTTGTAAAACTTTTGGGAAATCTTTGACAGGCCATAACTCAAAAATTAAGGGCTAACACGTTCTGAAACCTATTTATTCGGATTCAGCATCCCTTAAAACATAAGTATGCAAGTTTTCAGCCCGATAGCTCAAACTTAAAGGTTGCGATGAAAAATACATTTTTATCAAAAGGGGGTACCCTTGTAAAACTTTTGGGAAATCTTTGACAGGCCATAACTCAAAAACTAAGGGCTAACACGTTCTGAAACCTATTTATTCGGATTCAGCATCCCTTAAAACATAAGTATGCAAGTTTTCAGCCCGATAGCTCAAACTTAAAGGTTGCGAGGAAAAATCCATTTTTTTTAAAAGGGGGTACCCTTGTAAAACTTTTGGGAAATCTTTGACAGGCCATAACTCAAAAATTAAGGGCTAACACGTTCTGAAACCTATTTATTCGGATTCAGCAGCCCTTAAAACATAAGTATGCAAGTTTTCAGCCCGATAGCTCAAACTTAAAGGTTGCGATGAAAAATACATTTTTATCAAAAGGGGGTACCCTTGTAAAACTTTTGGGAAATCTTTGACAGGCCATAACTCAAAAACTAAGGGCTAACACGTTCTGAAACCTATTTATTCGGATTCAGCAGCCCTTAAAACATAAGTATGCAAGTTTTCAGCCCGATAGCTCAAACTTAAAGGTTGCGAGGAAAAATCCATTTTTTTTAAAAGGGGGTACCCTTGTAAAACTTTTGGGAAATCTTTGACAGGCCATAACTCAAAAATTAAGGGCTAACACGTTCTGAAACCTATTTATTCGGATTCAGCAGCCCTTAAAACATAAGTATGCAAGTTTTCAGCCCGATAGCTCAAACTTAAAGGTTGCGATGAAAAATACATTTTTATCAAAAGGGGGTACCCTTGTAAAACTTTTGGGAAATCTTTGACAGGCCATAACTCAAAAACTAAGGGCTAACACGTTCTGAAACCTATTTATTCGGATTCAGCAGCCCTTAAAACATAAGTATGCAAGTTTTCAGCCCGATAGCTCAAACTTAAAGGTTGCGATGAAAAATCCATTTTTATCAAAAGGAGGTACACTTGTAAAACTTTTGGGAAATCTTTGACAGGCCATAACTCAAAAACTAAGGGCTAACACGTTCTGAAACCTATTTATTCGGATTCAGCAGCCCTTAAAACATAAGTATGCAAGTTTTCAGCCCGATAGCTCAAACTTAAAGGTTGCGAGGAAAAATCCATTTTTTTTAAAAGGGGGTACCCTTGTAAAACTTTTGGGAAATCTTTGACAGGCCATAACTCAAAAATTAAGGGCTAACACGTTCTGAAACCTATTTATTCGGATTCAGCAGCCCTTAAAACATAAGTATGCAAGTTTTCAGCCCGATAGCTCAAACTTAAAGGTTGCGATGAAAAATACATTTTTATCAAAAGGGGGTACCCTTGTAAAACTTTTGGGAAATCTTTGACAGGCCATAACTCAAAAACTAAGGGCTAACACGTTCTGAAACCTATTTATTCGGATTCAGCAGCCCTTAAAACATAAGTATGCAAGTTTTCAGCCCGATAGCTCAAACTTAAAGGTTGCGAGGAAAAATCCATTTTTTTTAAAAGGGGGTACACTTGTAAAACTTTTGGGAAATCTTTGACAGGCCATAACTCAAAAATTAAGGGCTAACACGTTCTGAAACCTATTTATTCGGATTCAGCAGCCCTTAAAACATAAGTATGCAAGTTTTCAGCCCGATAGCTCAAACTTAAAGGTTGCGATGAAAAATACATTTTTATCAAAAGGGGGTACCCTTGTAAAACTTTTGGGAAATCTTTGACAGGCCATAACTCAAAAACTAAGGGCTAACACGTTCTGAAACCTATTTATTCGGATTCAGCAGCCCTTAAAACATAAGTATGCAAGTTTTCAGCCCGATAGCTCAAACTTAAAGGTTGCGATGAAAAATCCATTTTTATCAAAAGGAGGTACACTTGTAAAACTTTTGGGAAATCTTTGACAGGCCATAACTCAAAAACTAAGGGCTAACACGTTCTGAAACCTATTTATTCGGATTCAGCAGCCCTTAAAACATAAGTATGCAAGTTTTCAGCCCGATAGCTCAAACTTAAAGGTTGCGAGGAAAAATCCATTTTTTTCAAAAGGGGGTACCCTTTTAAAACTTTTGGGAAATCTTTGACAGGCCATAACTCAAAAACTAAGGGCTAACACGTTCTGAAACCTATTTATTCGGATTCAGCAGCCCTTAAAACATAAGTATGCAAGTTTTCAGCCCGATAGCTCAAACTTAAAGGTTGCGAGGAAAAATCCATTTTTTTTAAAAGGGGGTACCCTTTTAAAACTTTTGGGAAATCTTTGACAGGCCATAACTCAAAAATTAAGGGCTAACACGTTCTGAAACCTATTTATTCGGATTCAGCAGCCCTTAAAACATAAGTATGCAAGTTTTCAGCCCGATAGCTCAAACTTAAAGGTTGCGATGAAAAATACATTTTTATCAAAAGGGGGTACCCTTGTAAAACTTTTGGGAAATCTTTGACAGGCCATAACTCAAAAACTAAGGGCTAACACGTTCTGAAACCTATTTATTCGGATTCAGCAGCCCTTAAAACATAAGTATGCAAGTTTTCAGCCCGATAGCTCAAACTTAAAGGTTGCGAGGAAAAATCCATTTTTTTTAAAAGGGGGTACCCTTGTAAAACTTTTGGGAAATCTTTGACAGGCCATAACTCAAAAATTAAGGGCTAACACGTTCTGAAACCTATTTATTCGGATTCAGCAGCCCTTAAAACATAAGTATGCAAGTTTTCAGCCCGATAGCTCAAACTTAAAGGTTGCGAGGAAAAATCCATTTTTTTAAAAGGGGGTACCCTTGTAAAACTTTTGGGAAATCTTTGACGGGCCATAACTCAAAAACTAAGGGCTAACACGTTCTGAAACCTATTTATTCGGATTCAGCATCCCTTAAAACATAAGTATGCAAGTTTTCAGCCCGATAGCTCAAACTTAAAGGTTGCGGTGAAAAATCCATTTTTTTCAAAAGGGGGTACCCTTGTAAAACTTTTGGGAAATCTTTGACGGGCCATAACTCAAAAACTAAGGGCTAACACGTTCTAAAACCTATTTATTCGGATTCAGCATCCCTTAAAACATAAGTATGCAAGTTTTCAGCCCGATAGCTCAAACTTAAAGGTTGCGGTGAAAAATCCATTTTTTTCAAAAGGGGGTACCCTTGTAAAACTTTTGGGAAATCTTTGACAGGCCATAACTCAAAAGCTAAGGGCTATCACGTACTAAAACCTATTTATTCGGATTCAGCAGCCCTTAAAACATAAGTATGCAAGTTTTCAGCCCGATAGCTCAAACTTAAAGGTTGCGGTGAAAAATCCATTTTTTTCAAAAGGGGGTACCCTTGTAAAACTTTTGGGAAATCTTTGACAGGCCATAACTCAAAAGCTAAGGGCTATCACGTACTAAAACCTATTTATTCGGATTCAGCATCCCTTAAAACATAAGTATGCAAGTTTTCAGCCCGATAGCTCAAACTTAAAGGTTGCGGTGAAAAATCCATTTTTTTCAAAAGGGGGTACCCTTGTAAAACTTTTGGGAAATCTTTGACGGGCCATAACTCAAAAACTAAGGGCTAACACGTTCTGAAACCTATTTATTCGGATTCAGCATCCCTTAAAACATAAGTATGCAAGTTTTCAGCCCGATAGCTCAAACTTAAAGGTTGCGGTGAAAAATCCATTTTTTTCAAAAGGGGGTACCCTTGTAAAACTTTTGGGAAATCTTTGACGGGCCATAACTCAAAAACTAAGGGCTAACACGTTCTAAAACCTATTTATTCGGATTCAGCATCCCTTAAAACATAAGTATGCAAGTTTTCAGCCCGATAGCTCAAACTTAAAGGTTGCGGTGAAAAATCCATTTTTTTCAAAAGGGAGTACCCTTGTAAAACTTTTGGGAAATCTTTGACAGGCCATAACTCAAAAACTAAGGGCTATCACGTGCTAAAACCTATTTATTCGGATTCAGCATCCCTTAAAACATAAGTATGCAAGTTTTCAGCCCGATAGCTCAAACTTAAAGGTTGCGGTGAAAAATCCATTTTTTTCAAAAGGGGGTACCCTTGTAAAACTTTTGGGAAATCTTTGACAGGCCATAACTCAAAAACTAAGGGCTAACACGTTCTAAAACCTATTTATTCGGATTCAGCATCCCTTAAAACATAAGTATGCAAGTTTTCAGCCCGATAGCTCAAACTTAAAGGTTGCGGTGAAAAATCCATTTTTTTCAAAAGGGAGTACCCTTGTAAAACTTTTGGGAAATCTTTGACAGGCCATAACTCAAAAACTAAGGGCTAACACGTTCTAAAACCTATTTATTCGGATTCAGCATCCCTTAAAACATAAGTATGCAAGTTTTCAGCCCGATAGCTCAAACTTAAAGGTTCCGGCGAAAAATCCATTTTTTTCAAAAGGGGGTACCCTTGTAAAACTTTTGGGAAATCTTTGACAGGCCATAACTCAAAAGCTAAGGGCTATCACGTGCTAAAACCTATTTATTCGGATTCAGCATCCCTTAAAACATAAGTATGCAAGTTTTCAGCCCGATAGCTCAAACTTAAAGGTTCCGGTGAAAAATCCATTTTTTTCAAAAGGGGGTACCCTTGTAAAACTTTTGGGAAATCTTTGACAGGCCATAACTCAAAAACTAAGGGCTAACACGTTCTGAAACCTATTTATTCGGATTCAGCATCCCTTAAAACATAAGTAAGCAAGTTTTCAGCCCGATAGCTCAAACTTACAGGTTGCGGTGAAAAATCCATTTTTTTCAAAAGGGAGTACCCTTGTAAAACTTTTGGGAAATCTTTGACAGGCCATAACTCAAAAGCTAAGGGCTATCACGTGCTAAAACCTATTTATTCGGATTCAGCATCCCTTAAAACATAAGTATGCAAGTTTTCAGCCCGATAGCTCAAACTTAAAGGTTGCGGTGAAAAATCCATTTTTTTCAAAAGGGGGTACCCTTGTAAAACTTTTGGGAAATCTTTGACAGGCCATAACTCAGAAACTAAGGGCTATCACGTGCTAAAACCTATTTATTCGGATTCAGCATCCCTTAAAACATAAGTATGCAAGTTTTCAGCCCGATAGCTCAAACTTAAAGGTTGCGATGAAAAATCCATTTTTTTCAAAAGGGGGTACCCTTTTAAAACTTTTGGGAAATGTTTGCCGGGCCATAACTCAAAAACTAAGGGCTAACACGTTCTGAAACCCATTTATTTGGATTCATCATCCCTTAAAACATAAGTATGCAAGTTTTCAGCCCGATAGCTCAAACTTAAAGATTGCGGTGAAAAATCCATTTTTTTCATAAGGGGATCGATTGGAGTACAATGGACAGGTAAAGAGGTCGATTGAAGTTCTCCGGACAACCCGCGAAAGGTTAAGAGATCGGTCGATTTGAGTTCGCTTTGAACAGGTAAAGCAATCGATCGACGTCGCTCTGCATACTGTTTTTTTTTTTTTTGATTTTAAATCTAATATTCAACTGGATTGCATATTTTCATTGATTATAGTAACACCTTTTTTTTTCTTTTATTATGCATTAACTGCGGCGTTTAAGAAGAAAGCAAAAAACAAAAACACAAAAAAACCTTAAACGAACGATCCTTAAATAGATAAATAAATAATTTTGTAAAAAAAAAAAAAAACAAACAAAAAAAATCGCAAAATTCGCCAAACCTTAAAAATTTGAAAACTGACGAATTTTTTTTTGTTATTTATTTTATTATATTTAGAAGACAACAAACAAAAAAAAATTAAAAAAAAACATTTTGGCACAGTTGACTCGCGATATAAGGAACAACAATTGAATGTGGAAGGGGGGGAACGGAGACGGGGGACGATGGGTAAGGAGAACTTTCCCTAATTCCACAAAGTTTCCTCTTACATTATTTACAGGAAGGTTCCGTAATACAAAAAAAAAAAGAAAAGAATTCCTTCCTTCCTCTTATTTTTACTTTGAACCTCACCAACCAAAATTCCAAATTAAATCCCTCCCTCATACAAATTCGAAGTTTGTTTACCTTTCTTATTTGAAGGGTTTCTCCGTTCATCGTGACTTTACTGTATTTATTTTTTATTTTATTTTATTTTGATACCAATAAATAAAAAAAATAAAATAAAATACAAAAAATTAAATAAATAAAAAAAAAAAAAAATTATTGTGCGATAAAAGTAAAAAAAAAGAAGAAAGATTACGCGGATTTTTTTTTCAAAAAAAAAACTGAATCGCTGCTGCATATCATAAAATAATAAATGAGAAGGGGGGAAAATAATAAAAAAAAAAAATATATTTTTTATTTATTTATTTGTTTAGTTTTTTTTTGTTAAAAAATAAACAATAAAAAAAATCCAAAATTCACATCACCTGAAATAGAAAGCACGTCCTCTGCGCGGTTTGATGGACAATTTGGGGGGGGGGGGGGGGAGCGAGGGGAGTTGGACAATTTTCCTTGAAATTCATTCCCATTTTGGAAGCATCATCCGGATGGTACATCTTGCTCTGGATAAAATATCCCGGACCGGGCCGGTCCTAACGAAGGTAGCAATCGCACAAAAACAAACAAAAAAAAACACCGGGCTCAAGTAAATGATTACGACTGGGCTGGGGCTAAAACAAAACAAACAAGTTCGAAAATTCTGCGAAATAATTCTGAAGATTCGGATAAAACTCGGAAAATTCGGACTAAAGTCTGGTAAATCCAGGTCCAGGTCAAGGGAAGACAAAAAGGATAAGAAGTGAACATTGTAAAAGGTCCCCGGACAAAACTTGCTGATGATGATTTTGTTGCGAAAAAAAAAAAAACAAAAACGATAACGGTAATGCACTTTACTTTACTGCTTTACTGACAAAAAAAACTCAGTAAGTGCTTTAAAAAAAAAAAAAAAAAACCAAAAAAAAAATTATCTTATTTTTTTTATTGTCGTTTATTTACTTATTAATAAAAATTGTATTTTTTTTTTGTTTTTTTTTTTTATTTACCCAATATTTTGGTAATTTTGTTTTTTTTTTTTTTAATTTTATCACATTCCAAAATCATTCAAAAAAGTTTTATTTTTTAACCCAATAACGATATTTTACCGTGTTGTCATTCAAAAAAGTCATTATCGTCGTCGTCGTCGTTATGCGTCTCTTTCTCTCTCTCTCTCTCTCTCTCTCTCTCTCTCCCTCTGTCTATTCCTCTAGACTCTCGGATCCCGGACCCGATGACGACGTAACGGTTTCCAGTTGCCATATGAAAATCCGCAGAAATCCACAGAATCTCATGTAATGCTCGGTGCTGCTCCTGGATTGGGAAGACGAAACCGTACACGGACTGTTAAACTTTCAATCAACAAAAAAATAAAACCGCTAACGGGCTTACGGATAAGGGAAAGGGAAAGGGAAAGGGAAAGGGAAAGGGAAAGGGAAAGGGAAAGGGAAAGGGAAAGGGAAAGGGAAAGGGAAAGGGAAAGGGAAAGGGAAAGGGAAAGGGAAAGGGAAAGGGAAAGGGAAAGGGAAAGGGAAAGGGAAAGGGAAAGGGAAAGGGAAAGGGAAAGGGAAAGGGAAAGGGAAAGGGAAAGGGAAAGGGAAAGGGAAAGGGAAAGGGAAAGGGAAAGGGAAAGGGAAAGGGAAAGGGAAAGGGAAAGGGAAAGGGAAAGGGAAAGGGAAAGGGAAAGGGAAAGGGAAAGGGAAAGGGAAATGGAAATGGAAATGGAAATGGAAATGGAAATGGAAATGGAAATGGAAATGGAAATGGAAATGGAAATGGAAATGGAAATGGAAATGGAAATGGAAATGGAAATGGAAATGGAAATGGAAATGGAAATGGAAATGGAAATGGAAATGGAAATGGAAATGGAAATGGAAATGGAAATGGAAATGGAAATGGAAATGGAAATGGAAATGGAAATGGAAATGGAAATGGAAATGGAAATGGAAATGGAAATGGAAATGGAAATGGAAATGGAAATGGAAATGGAAATGGAAATGGAAATGGAAATGGAAATGGAAATGGAAATGGAAATGGAAATGGAAATGGAAATGGAAATGGAAATGGAAATGGAAATGGAAATGGAAATGGAAATGGAAATGGAAATGGAAATGGAAATGGAAATGGAAATGGAAATGGAAATGGAAATGGAAATGGAAATGGAAATGGAAATGGAAATGGAAATGGAAATGGAAATGGAAATGGAAATGGAAATGGAAATGGAAATGGAAATGGAAATGGAAATGGAAATGGAAATGGAAATGGAAATGGAAATGGAAATGGAAATGGAAATGGAAATGGAAATGGACAAATGACAAGTTACGAAGTCAAAGCCAAAGACAAAGACAAAGACAAAGACAAAGACAAAGACAAAGACAAAGACAAAGACAAAGACAAAGACAAAGACAAAGACAAAGACAAAGACAAAGACAAAGACAAAGACAAAGACAAAGACAAAGACAAAGACAAAGACAAAGACAAAGACAAAGACAAAGACAAAGACAAAGACAAAGACAAAGACAAAGACAAAGACAAAGACAAAGACAAAGACAAAGACAAAGACAAAGACAAAGACAAAGACAACGACAAAGACAAAGACAAAGACAAAGACAAAAACAAAGACAATTAGACAATTAGACAATTAGACAATTAGACAATTAGACAATTAGACAATTAGACAATTAGACAATTAGACAATTAGACAATTAGACAATTAGACAATTAGACAATTAGACAATTAGACAATTAGACAATTAGACAATTAGACAATTAGACAATTAGACAATTAGACAATTAGACAATTAGACAATTAGACAATTAGACAATTAGACAATTAGACAATTAGACAATTAGACAATTAGACAATTAGACAATTAGACAATTAGACAATTAGACAATTAGACAATTAGACAATTAGACAATTAGACAATTAGACAATTAGACAATTAGACAATTAGACAATTAGACAATTAGACAATTAGACAATTAGACAATTAGACAATTAGACAATTAGACAATTAGACAATTAGACAATTAGGCAATGGACAAAGGAAAATTGGAAGGGAATTTGATTGCCAAATCAATTTCTCAGTATTGATTGATTCGATCCCACCGCAACAAAAAAAAGATTCTGAATCTGAAACTGTTGTGTTCTTTTCTGTGAGGTTTGATGAGTTTTTTCTACATTCATCTTCCAATCATTATTAATTTTTTCTTTTATCATAATTATTTATCATTTTCACAAACATTCATTTTGATTTTGATTGTTTTTTTTTTTTCATCAATATTTAATTATTTATTTAAAGACCGACTTGAAAGATTTTTTTGTGTCATTCAACAACAAGAAAATTTTTTTGTCAAATTGTAATTATTTCAATCGTAGATTTTGTTGAATTGGTTCCGTGTTTTTATTTAAAAAAAAAATATATATATATAAATAATACAAGAGGCGATGACAAGAACAGCATCAACAATAACAAATCAAATCAAATTTTATAAATAAAATCAATCACTAACGCACCTTCTGATTTTTTTTTTTAGAATAGACAAAAAATGGGATGTGTGATGACAAGTGAAAAAGTAGACAACAGAAAAAATCAACATAAAGAAAAGAATTAAAACAAAAAAAAAAAAAACGATAACAAATTGAAATATAAACGAAACGAAAATTAGGTGTTGAAATTTTCACAATTGATTTGGAATTTTCACAATCACACTTAAAAAAAAAAAAAACATAACATTCAGACCTATATCCTAACAAAATCTGGTTCCTTTGAACTTTGGGAGATTTGATTTGATTTGATTTTTTTTTTTTTTTGAATGAAGGTGGGGAAATCTTCAAACATTGGAAGGCTTCAGTGTCAGATTTCTGTGTACTGACCTGTAAAATCCTTCCTTCAATTACGGTATTTGATTCGAATCAGGCTTTAGAGCCTTTTGGTACTATCCGATTAACTCGCGTTATTTCTGCTGAAGCCGCATCTCTTTGAAGAAGGAGGAATCCCCGGCCGAACTCTTCCATCGTTGTAAAGAAACGTTGTAACCTCTGTCCATAAGGCGTCTTATTATAGGATCGAAAACCGGACATACAAAGCCATTTCTTCATCCTTCACGCAGACATTCTCTAGACAGACAAACATAAAATGTCCAATGAAGCATGTCCATGTCCAGTAGTTTTGAAAGCCACAAATTTTGACTAAGAGTTGCTCGGTGTATATTATTGCGATGTTTCCAACAACCTCGGTCGTCCAAGTGTTTCGTCTTTTTTTTTTCTTTTTCCTAAGTCCTTCGTCATATACTTTTCCTACTAATTACAGTATACGGTTCTGACCGTTCAACGGTTCACCTAAGGGACGTAAACAACTCTTAACCCGCGGAGCTTGCGTCCCCTTACAGTCTCATTCGTGGCCCATTCCATCCACCCTTAGATCACCAAAATCTAATGTGACCGCCGATTCTAGGTCCATCACTCGTTATTTGGGGTTATTAATTATTTTGGATTATAGATTTTTGGATCCATTTTCAAAATATATTATAATAAAAAAATTATTTTTTTATGGAAATTCTATGAGGATTAATTGTTAAATTTCAAAGTAAATTATAATCACTTTCTGATCGCTTCCGTTCAATTACGATCACTTTCTGATCAATTCCAATCACTTCCGATTGAGTCTTATTAGTTTCAATCACTTTCCGATGAATTCCAATCACTCTCCGATCACTTTCAATCAATTCCAATCAATTCCAATCACTTTCCGATCAATTCCCATCATTTCCGATCAATTCCGATGAATTCCCATCAATTCCGATGAATTCCGATCAATTCCAATCCCTTTCCGATCAATTCCCATCAATGCCGATGAATTCCGATCAATTCCAATCACTTTCAATTCTTATCAATTCCAATCACTTCCGATCAATTCCCATCAATTCCGGTGAATTCCGATGAATTCCAATCACTTTCCGTTCAATTCCGTTCAATTCCAATCACTTTCCGTTCAATTCCAATCACTTTCCGTTCAATTCCAATCACTTTCCGATCAATATCAATAAATTCCAATCAATTATTATCAATTCCAATCACTTTCCGATAAATTCCCATCATTTCCGATCAATTCCGATGAATTTCAATTCCGATGAGTTCCCATCAATTCCGATGAATTCCAATCACTTTCCGACCAATTCCAATCACTTTCCGTTCAATTACAATCACTCTCCGATGAATTCCGATGAATTCCAATCACTTTCCGATCAATTCCAATCACTTTCCGTTCAATTCCAATCACTCTCCGATGAATTCCGATCAATTCCAATCACTTTCCGATCAATTCCGATAAATTCCAATCACTTTCCGATCAATTCCAATCACTCTCCGATGAATTCCGATGAATTCCCATCAATTCCGATGAATTCCGATCAATTCCAATCACTTTCCGATCAATTCCCATCATTTCCTATCACTTTCCGTTGAATTCCCATCAATTCCGATGAATTCCGATCAATTCCAATCAATTCCCATCACTTCTGATCAATTCCAATCACTTTCCGATCAATTCCCATCAATTCCGATGAATTCCAATAACTTTCCGTTCAATTCCCATCAATGCCGATGAATTCCCATCCCTTTCCGATCAATTCCAATCACTTTCCCTTTCCGATCAATTCCAATCACTTTCCGTTCAATTCCAATCACTCTCCGATGAATTCCGATCAATTCCAATCACTTTCCGATTAATTCCGATAAATTCCAATCACTTTCCGATCAATTCCCATCATTTCCGATGAATTCCCATCACTTCTGATCAATTCTTATCAATTCCAATCACTTCCGATCAATTCCCATCACTTTCCGATCAATTCCAATCCCTTTCCGATCAATTCCCATCAATTCCGATGAATTCCGATCAATTCCAATCAATTCCCATCACTTCCGATCAATTCCGATGAATTCCCATCAATTCCGATGAATTCCGATCACTTTCCGATCAATTCCCATCATTTCCTATCACTTTCCGTTGAATTCCCATCAATTCCGATCAATTCCAATCACTTTTCGATCAATTCCCATCACTTCCGATCAATTCCCATCATTTCCGATCAATTCCGATGAATTTCAATTACAATTCCCATCAATTCCAGTCACTTCCGATCAATTCCGATCAATTCTTATCAATTCCAGTCACTTCCGATCAATTCCCATCAATTCCAATAACTTTCCGATCAATTCCAATCTTTTTCCGATCAATTCCCATCATTTCCTATCACTTTCCGTTGAATTCCCATCAATTCCGATCAATTCCAATCACTTTTCGATCAATTCCCATCACTTCCGATCAATTCCCATCATTTCCGATCAATTCCGATGAATTTCAATTACAATTCCCATCAATTCCAGTCACTTCCGATCAATTCCGATCAATTCTTATCAATTCCAATCACTTCCGATCAATTCCCATCAATTCCAATAACTTTCCGATCAATTCCAATCTTTTTCCGATCAATTCTCATCACTTCTGATCAATTCTTATCAATTCCCATCACTTCCGATCATTTCCCATCAATTCCAATAACTTTCCGATCAATTCCAATCACTTTCCGATCAATATCAATAAATTCCAATCAATTATTATCAATTCCAATCACTTTCCGATAAATTCCCATCATTTCCGATCAATTCCGATGAATTCCCATCAATTCCGATGAATTCCGATCAATTCCAATCCCATCAATGCCGATGAATTCCGATCAATTCTAATCACTTTTCCGATCAATTCCCATCATTTCCGATCAATTCCGATGAATTCCGATCAATTCCGATCCCTTTCCGATCAATTCCCATCAATTCCGATGAATTCCAATCACTTTCCGATCAATTCCCATCATTTCCGATGAATTCCGATCAATTCCAATCAATTCCCATCACTTTCCGATCAATTCCAATCCCTTTCCGATCAATTCCCATCAATTCCGATGAATTCCGATCAATTCCAATCAATTCCCATCACTTCCGATCAATTCCAATCACTTTCCGATCAATTCCGATAAATTCCAATCACTTTCCGATCAATTCCCATCATTTCCGATCAATTCCGATGAATTCCCATCAATTCCAATCCCTTTCCGATCAATTCCCATCAATGCCGATGAATTCCGATCAATTCCAATCACTTTCCGATCAATTCCCATCATTTCCGATGAATTCCGATCAATTCCAATCAATTCCCATCAATTCCAAAGAATTCCAATCATTCTTATCAATTCCAATCGCTTTCCGATCAATTCCCATCACTTCCGATCAATTCCCATCACTTCTGATCAATTCTGATCAATTCCAATCACTTCCGATCAATTCCCATCACTTTCCGATGAATTCCCATCCCTTTCCGATCAATTCCCATCAATTCCGATGAATTCCGATCAATTCCCATCACTTCCGATCAATTCCCATCAATTCCGATGACTTCCAATCACTTTCCGTTCAATTCCCATCAATGCCGATGAATTCCCATCACTTTCCGATCAATTCCCATCATTTCCGATCAATTCCGATGAATTCCCATCAATTCCGATGAATTCCGATCAATTCCGATCCCTTTCCGATCAATTCCCATCAATTCCGATGAATTCCAATCACTTTCCGATCAATTCCCATCATTTCCTATCACTTTCCGTTGAATTCCCATCAATTCCGATCAATTCCAATCACTTTTCGATCAATTCCCATCACTTCCGATCAATTCCCATCATTTCCGATCAATTCCGATGAATTCCGATCAATTCCGATCCCTTTCCGATCAATTCCCATCAATTCCGATGAATTCCAATCACTTTCCGATCAATTCCCATCATTTCCTATCACTTTCCGTTGAATTCCCATCAATTCCGATCAATTCCAATCACTTTTCGATCAATTCCCATCACTTCCGATCAATTCCCATCATTTCCGATCAATTCCGATGAATTTCAATTACAATTCCCATCAATTCCAATCACTTTCCGATCAATTCCGATCATATCTTATCAATTCCAATCACTTCCGATCAATTCCCATCAATTCCAATAACTTTCCGATCAATTCCAATCTTTTTCCGATCAATTCTCATCACTTCTGATCAATTCTTATCAATTCCCATCACTTCCGATCATTTCCAATTCCAATAACTTTCCGATCAATTCCAATCACTTTCCGATCAATATCAATAAATTCCAATCAATTATTATCAATTCCAATCACTTTCCGATAAATTCCCATCATTTCCGATCAATTCCGATGAATTCCCATCAATTCCGATGAATTCCGATCAATTCCAATCCCTTTCCGATCAATTCCCATCAATGCCGATGAATTCCGATCAATTCTAATCACTTTCCGATCAATTCCAATCACTTTCCGATCAATTCCCATCATTTCCTATCACTTTCCGTTGAATTCCCATCAATTCCGATCAATTCTTATCAATTCCAGTCACTTCCGATCAATTCCCATCAATTCCAATAACTTTCCGATCAATTCCAATCTTTTTCCGATCAATTCCCATCATTTCCGATCAATTCCGATGAATTCCCATCAATTCCGATGAATTCCGATCAATTCCGATCCCTTTCCGATCAATTCCCATCAATTCCGATGAATTCCAATCACTTTCCGATCAATTCCCATCATTTGCTATCACTTTTCGTTGAATTCCCATCAATTCCGATCAATTCCAATCACTTTTCGATCAATTCCCATCACTTCCGATCAATTCCCATCATTTCCGATCAATTCCGATGAATTTCAATTACAATTCCCATCAATTCCAATCCCTTTCCGATCAATTCCCATCAATGCCGATGAATTCCGATCAATTCTAATCACTTTCCGATCAATTCCCATCATTTCCTATCACTTTCCGTTGAATTCCCATCAATTCCGATGAATTCCGATCAATTCCAATCAATTCGCATCACTTCCAATCTTTTTCCGATCAATTCCCATCACTTCTGATCAATTCTTATCAATTCCAATCACTTCCGATCATTTCCCATCAATTCCAATAACTTTCCGATCAATTCCAATCACTTTTCGATCAATTCCCATCACTTCCGATCGATTCCGATGAATTTCAATTCCGATGAGTTCCCATCAATTCCGATGAATTCCGATGAATTCCAATCACTTTCCGATCAATTCCAATCACTTTCCGTTCAATTCCAATCACTCTCCGATGAATTCCGATCAATTCCAATCACTTTCCGATCAATTCCGATAAATTCCAATCACTTTCCGATCAATTCCCATCATTTCCGATCAATTCCCATCATTTCCGATCAATTCCGATGAATTCCCATCAATTCCGATGAATTCCGATCAATTCCAATCCCTTTCCGATCAATTCCCATCAATTCCGATGAATTCCGATCAATTCCAATCAATTCCCATCATTTCCGATCAATTCCCATCAATTCCAAAGAATTCCAATCATTCTTATCAATTCCAATCGCTTTCCGATCAATTCCAATCACTTTCCGATCAATTCCCATCACTTCCGATCAATTCTTATCAATTCCAATCACTTCCGATCAATTCCCATCACTTTACGATCACGATCACTTCCGATCGATTCCGATGAATTTCAATTCCGATGAGTTCCCATCAATTCCGATGAATTCCGATGAATTCCAATCACTTTCCGATCAATTCCAATCACTTTCCGTTCAATTCCAATCACTCTCCGATGAATTCCGATCAATTCCAATCACTTTCCGATCAATTCCGATAAATTCCAATCACTTTCCGATCAATTCCCATCATTTCCGATCAATTCCCATCATTTCCGATCAATTCCGATGAATTCCCATCAATTCCGATGAATTCCGATCAATTCCAATCCCTTTCCGATCAATTCCGATCAATTCCAATCACTTTTCGATCAATTCCCATCACTTCCGATCAATTCCCATCATTTCCGATCAATTCCGATGAATTCCGATCAATTCCGATCCCTTTCCGATCAATTCCCATCAATTCCGATGAATTCCAATCACTTTCCGATCAATTCCCATCATTTCCTATCACTTTCCGTTGAATTCCCATCAATTCCGATCAATTCCAATCACTTTTCGATCAATTCCCATCACTTCCGATCAATTCCCATCATTTCCGATCAATTCCGATGAATTTCAATTACAATTCCCATCAATTCCAATCACTTTCCGATCAATTCCGATCATATCTTATCAATTCCAATCACTTCCGATCAATTCCCATCAATTCCAATAACTTTCCGATCAATTCCAATCTTTTTCCGATCAATTCTCATCACTTCTGATCAATTCTTATCAATTCCCATCACTTCCGATCATTTCCAATTCCAATAACTTTCCGATCAATTCCAATCACTTTCCGATCAATATCAATAAATTCCAATCAATTATTATCAATTCCAATCACTTTCCGATAAATTCCCATCATTTCCGATCAATTCCGATGAATTCCCATCAATTCCGATGAATTCCGATCAATTCCAATCCCTTTCCGATCAATTCCCATCAATGCCGATGAATTCCGATCAATTCTAATCACTTTCCGATCAATTCCAATCACTTTCCGATCAATTCCCATCATTTCCTATCACTTTCCGTTGAATTCCCATCAATTCCGATCAATTCTTATCAATTCCAGTCACTTCCGATCAATTCCCATCAATTCCAATAACTTTCCGATCAATTCCAATCTTTTTCCGATCAATTCCCATCATTTCCGATCAATTCCGATGAATTCCCATCAATTCCGATGAATTCCGATCAATTCCGATCCCTTTCCGATCAATTCCCATCAATTCCGATGAATTCCAATCACTTTCCGATCAATTCCCATCATTTGCTATCACTTTTCGTTGAATTCCCATCAATTCCGATCAATTCCAATCACTTTTCGATCAATTCCCATCACTTCCGATCAATTCCCATCATTTCCGATCAATTCCGATGAATTTCAATTACAATTCCCATCAATTCCAATCCCTTTCCGATCAATTCCCATCAATGCCGATGAATTCCGATCAATTCTAATCACTTTCCGATCAATTCCCATCATTTCCTATCACTTTCCGTTGAATTCCCATCAATTCCGATGAATTCCGATCAATTCCAATCAATTCGCATCACTTCCAATCTTTTTCCGATCAATTCCCATCACTTCTGATCAATTCTTATCAATTCCAATCACTTCCGATCATTTCCCATCAATTCCAATAACTTTCCGATCAATTCCAATCACTTTTCGATCAATTCCCATCACTTCCGATCGATTCCGATGAATTTCAATTCCGATGAGTTCCCATCAATTCCGATGAATTCCGATGAATTCCAATCACTTTCCGATCAATTCCAATCACTTTCCGTTCAATTCCAATCACTCTCCGATGAATTCCGATCAATTCCAATCACTTTCCGATCAATTCCGATAAATTCCAATCACTTTCCGATCAATTCCCATCATTTCCGATCAATTCCCATCATTTCCGATCAATTCCGATGAATTCCCATCAATTCCGATGAATTCCGATCAATTCCAATCCCTTTCCGATCAATTCCCATCAATTCCGATGAATTCCGATCAATTCCAATCAATTCCCATCATTTCCGATCAATTCCCATCAATTCCAAAGAATTCCAATCATTCTTATCAATTCCAATCGCTTTCCGATCAATTCCAATCACTTTCCGATCAATTCCCATCACTTCCGATCAATTCTTATCAATTCCAATCACTTCCGATCAATTCCCATCACTTTACGATCAATTCCCATCACTTTCCGATCACTTTCCGTTGAATTCCCATCAATTCCGATCAATTCCAATCAATTCCCATCACTTCCGATCAATTCCCATCAATTCCGATGAATTCCGATCAATTCCAATCAATTCCCATCATTTCCGATCAATTCCCATCAATTCCAAAGAATTCCAATCATTCTTATCAATTCCAATCGCTTTCCGATCAATTCCCATCAATTCCAATAACTTTCCGATCAATTCCAATAACTTTCCGATCAATTCCAATCACTTTCCGATCAATTCCCATCATTTCCGATCAATTCCGATGAATTCAATGAATTCCGATCAATTCCAATCACTTTCCGATCAATTCCCATCATTTCCGATCAATTCCGATGAATTTCAATTACAATTCCGATGAATTCCGATCAATTCCAATCAATTCGCATCACTTCCAATCTTTTTCCGATCAATTCCCATCACTTCTGATCAATTCTTATCAATTCCAATCACTTCCGATCATTTCCCATCAATTCCAATAACTTTCCGATCAATTCCAATCACTTTTCGATCAATTCCCATCACTTCCGATCGATTCCGATGAATTTCAATTCCGATGAGTTCCCATCAATTCCGATGAATTCCGATGAATTCCAATCACTTTCCGATCAATTCCAATCACTTTCCGTTCAATTCCAATCACTCTCCGATGAATTCCGATCAATTCCAATCACTTTCCGATCAATTCCGATAAATTCCAATCACTTTCCGATCAATTCCCATCATTTCCGATCAATTCCCATCATTTCCGATCAATTCCGATGAATTCCCATCAATTCCGATGAATTCCGATCAATTCCAATCCCTTTCCGATCAATTCCCATCAATTCCGATGAATTCCAATCAATTCCCATCATTTCCGATCAATTCCCATCAATTCCAAAGAATTCCAATCATTCTTATCAATTCCAATCGCTTTCCGATCAATTCCAATCACTTTCCGATCAATTCCCATCACTTCCGATCAATTCTTATCAATTCCAATCACTTCCGATCAATTCCCATCACTTTACGATCAATTCCCATCACTTTCCGATCACTTTCCGTTGAATTCCCATCAATTCCGATCAATTCCAATCAATTCCCATCACTTCCGATCAATTCCCATCAATTCCGATGAATTCCGATCAATTCCAATCAATTCCCATCATTTCCGATCAATTCCCATCAATTCCAAAGAATTCCAATCATTCTTATCAATTCCAATCGCTTTCCGATCAATTCCCATCAATTCCAATAACTTTCCGATCAATTCCAATAACTTTCCGATCAATTCCAATCACTTTCCGATCAATTCCCATCATTTCCGATCAATTCCGATGAATTCAATGAATTCCGATCAATTCCAATCACTTTCCGATCAATTCCCATCATTTCCGATCAATTCCGATGAATTCCCATCAATTCCGATGAATTCCGATCAATTCCAATCCCTTTCCGATCAATTCCCATCAATTCCGATGAATTCCGATCAATTCCAATCAATTCCCATCATTTCCGATCAATTCCCATCAATTCCAAAGAATTCCAATCATTCTTATCAATTCCAATCGCTTTCCGATCAATTCCCATCAATTCCAATAACTTTCCCATCAATTCCAATCACTTTCCGATCAATTCCCATCACTTCCGATCAATTCCCATCAATTCCGATGAATTCCGATCAATCCCATCAATTCCGATGAATTCCAATCACTTTCCGTTCAATTCCCATCATTTCCGATCAATTCTTATCAATTCAATCACTTTCCGTTCAATTCCTAAGAATTTCAATCAATTCTTATCAATTCCAATCACATCTGATCAATTCTCATCAATTCTAATCACTTCCGATGAATTCCGATCAATTCCAATCACTTTCCCATCACTTCCGATCAATTCCGATGAATTCCAATCACTTTCCGTTCAATTCCCACTTCCGAACAATTCCGATGAATTCCAATCACTTTCCGATCAATTCAAATCACTTTCCGTTCAATTCAATCAATTCTTATCAATTCCAATCACTTTCCCATCACTTCCACTTCCGATCAATTCTAATCAATTCCAATCACTTTCCGATCAATTCCAATCAATTCCGATGAATTCCGATCAATCCCATCAATTCCGATGAATTCCAATCACTTTCCGTTCAATTCAATCACTTTCCGTTCAATTCCTAAGAATTTCAATCAATTCTTATCAATTCCAATCACATCTGATCAATTCTCATCAATTCTAATCACTTCCGATGAATTCCCATCAATTCCAATCACTTTCCGATCAATTCCGATCAATTCCCATCACTTCCGATCAATTCTAATCAATTCCAATCACTTTCCGATCAATTCCAATCAATTCCGATGAATTCCGATCAATCCCATCAATTCCGATGAATTCCAATCACTTTCCGTTCAATTCAATCACTTTCCGTTCAATTCCTAAGAATTTCAATCAATTCTTATCAATTCCAATCACATCTGATCAATTCTCATCAATTCTAATCACTTCCGATGAATTCCGATCAATTCCAATCACTTTCCCATCACTTCCGATCAATTCCGATCAATTCCGATGAATTCCAATCACTTTCCGTTCAATTCCCACTTCCGAACAATTCCGATGAATTCCAATCACTTTCCGATCAATTCTTATCAATTCCAGTCACTTCCGATCAATTCCCATCAATTCCAATAACTTTCCGATCAATTCCAATCTTTTTCCGATCAATTCTCATCACTTCTGATCAATTCTTATCAATTCCCATCACTTCCGATCAATTCCAATCACTTTCCGATCAATTCCCATCACTTCTGATCAATTCCTATCAATTTCAATCACTTTCCGATCAATATCAATAAATTCCAATCAATTATTATCAATTCCAATAAATTCCCATCATTTCCGATCAATTCCGATGAATTCCCATCAATTCCGATGAATTCCGATCAATTCCCATCAATGCCGATGAATTCCGATCAATTCTAATCACTTTCCGATCAATTCCAATCACTTTCCGATCAATTCCCATCATTTCCTATCACTTTCCGTTGAATTCCCATCAATTCCGATGAATTCCGATCAATTCCCATCACTTCCGATGAATTCCAATCATTCTTATCAATTCCAATCGCTTTCCGATCAATTCCGATGAATTCCAATCACTTTCCGTTCAATTCCCATCAATGCCGATGAATTCCCATCACTTTCCGATCAATTCCCATCATTTCCGATCAATTCCGATGAATTCCCATCAATTCCGATGAATTCCGATCAATTCCGATCCCTTTCCGATCAATTCCCATCAATTCCGATGAATTCCAATCACTTTCCGATCAATTCCCATCATTTGCTATCACTTTTCGTTGAATTCCCATCAATTCCGATCAATTCCAATCACTTTTCGATCAATTCCCATCACTTCCGATCAATTCCCATCATTTCCGATCAATTCCGATGAATTTCAATTACAATTCCCATCAATTCCAATCCCTTTCCGATCAATTCCAATCACTTTCCGTTCAATTCCAATCACTCTCCGATGAATTCCGATCAATTCCAATCACTTTCCGATCAATTCCGATAAATTCCAATCACTTTCCGATCAATTCCCATCATTTCCGATCAATTCCGATGAATTCCCATCAATTCCGATGAATTCCGATCAATTCCAATCCCTTTCCGATCAATTCCCATCAATTCCGATGAATTCCGATCAATTCCAATCAATTCCCATCATTTCCGATCAATTCCCATCAATTCCAAAGAATTCCAATCATTCTTATCAATTCCAATCGCTTTCCGATCAATTCCAATCACTTTCCGATCAATTCCCATCACTTCCGATCAATTCTTATCAATTCCAATCACTTCCGATCAATTCCCATCACTTTACGATCAATTCCCATCACTTTCCGATCACTTTCCGTTGAATTCCCATCAATTCCGATCAATTCCAATCAATTCCCATCACTTCCGATCAATTCCCATCAATTCCGATGAATTCCAATCACTTTCCGTTCAATTCCCATCATTTCCGATCAATTCCGATGAATTCCCATCAATTCCGATGAATTCCAATCATTCTTATCAATTCCAATCGCTTTCCGATCAATTCCCATCAATTCCAATAACTTTCCGATCAATTCCAATAACTTTCCGATCAATTCCAATCACTTTCCGATCAATTCCCATCATTTCCGATCAATTCCGATGAATTCAATGAATTCCGATCAATTCCAATCACTTTCCGATCAATTCCCATCATTTCCGATCAATTCCGATGAATTTCAATTACAATTCCCATCAATTCCAATCACTTTCCGATCAATTCCCATCACTTCCGATCAATTCCCATCAATTCCGATGAATTCCGATCAATCCCATCAATTCCGATGAATTCCAATCACTTTCCGTTCAATTCCCATCATTTCCGATCAATTCTTATCAATTCAATCACTTTCCGTTCAATTCCTAAGAATTTCAATCAATTCTTATCAATTCCAATCACATCTGATCAATTCTCATCAATTCTAATCACTTCCGATGAATTCCGATCAATTCCAATCACTTTCCCATCACTTCCGATCAATTCCGATGAATTCCAATCACTTTCCGTTCAATTCAATCACTTTCCGTTCAATTCCTAAGAATTTCAATCAATTCTTATCAATTCCAATCACATCTGATCAATTCTCATCAATTCTAATCACTTCCGATGAATTCCCATCAATTCCAATCACTTTCCGATCAATTCCGATCAATTCCCATCACTTCCGATCAATTCTAATCAATTCCAATCACTTTCCGATCAATTCCAATCAATTCCGATGAATTCCGATCAATCCCATCAATTCCGATGAATTCCAATCACTTTCCGTTCAATTCAATCACTTTCCGTTCAATTCCTAAGAATTTCAATCAATTCTTATCAATTCCAATCACATCTGATCAATTCTCATCAATTCTAATCACTTCCGATGAATTCCGATCAATTCCAATCACTTTCCCATCACTTCCGATCAATTCCGATCAATTCCGATGAATTCCAATCACTTTCCGTTCAATTCCCACTTCCGAACAATTCCGATGAATTCCAATCACTTTCCGATCAATTCCAATCACTTTCCGTTCAATTCAATCAATTCTTATCAATTCCAATCACTTTCCCATCACTTCCACTTCCGATCAATTCTAATTAATTCCAATCACTTTCCGATCAATTCCCATCAATTCCGATGAATTCCGATCAATCCCATCAATTCCGTTCAATTCCAATCACTTTCCGATCAATTCCCATCACTTCCGTTCAATTCCCAACAATTCCGATGAATTCCAATCACTTTCCGATCAATTCCAATCACTTTCCGATTACATAATAAACGAAATTTTATAAAAAATAAATTCGATATTTTAGATAAATAAAAAAAAACATAAAAACTCGTAAAATTTTGGATGAAATAAGGTTTCGTTAAAAACTTAAACGTTCTTATACAACCTACCTACAATTGATTAAATATGAAGGCTTTCCAACGCCCAAGCAACAGCCGAAACCTTCTCCCCCGAATCGGGCCTATTTACCGACCGCCAGTGAGTGCTGCCACCAGCCACCAAAAAACACCACGAGGATCGCAAGATGCTTCCATCATCCTTCATCCTTCCACTTCAGAGTCCCACCCACAGTCTCCCAAAAAAAAAAAAAAAAACTCCGGTCCAACATTTTTTTTGTTTTGTCCCATCCAATCCAATCCAATCCAAATATCATTATCACTGTTTGTTCATCATATGTCAATTTTTTTCGGTAAGAAAGAAAGGTAAGAATCCTTTTCTTTTTTTTTTTTTAATTTTTTTTTTGGGTGTGAGAGTTCAGACAAAACCAAAACAAAACAAAAAACAAAACATTTAATAAGGTTCTAAAACATACACACCACAAAGTTATTTTTATTTTATATGCGGGGTTAAAAAAAAAAAAAAAAAAAAGTCCTTTATTTATTATTATATGTAACATAACATTCATAACATATGATAGGGTTTATTTATTTATTTTTTCTTAATGTGTGTATATATATAGGTTTTGTGTCACTTCTATATGTACATACATACATCCATATATTAGAAGGGATGATGATGTACGTACGTACGCATATATAAATAATGTATCCTTTTCTAATTTATTTTGTATTATTATTATTATTATTATTATTACGTATATATGTATACGGTAAAAAGAAAAAAAAAAAAGTAAACCCTTAAATGATCTGCTTTTATTATTATTATTTGTTGTATTACAAAGAGATTATTATTATGAATATGATGTATGTATGAAGGCAAAGGCACAAACAAGTTGAATGAATAAATAAATGAATGAATGAATGAATGCATTAATGAATAGAGAGTAAAAAAAAAAAAAAAAAAATTAGGAAGAGGACGAGGAGGAGGACATGACAAATAATAATAATAATAATAATAATAAAATAAATTTGAAAGGAATATGTTTTGAGATTCATATCCAGATATTGAAGGATAATAAACAATAATAATCAGTTCAGTTCAGTTCCTTTTTTGCTTAACTTTTTTGTATATTATTTTCTCTATTATCTGTTCTGTTGTGCGTTAGTATATTACAAAATGTATTATTATTATTATTATTATTATGCATAGAATTATTTAGTTTTAGTTTTAGTTTTTGTGCCCTTTTATTCTTCTTTCATCTTTCATTTCATTTTTCTCATCATTTCATAATATATTATTATTATTATTATTATTAGAATTAGTATTACAAAAATGTAATTGTTGGTTTGGATTGGGATCTTAAATAGGGTAGGCACTGACTGGTCGCTGACCCACAGTATTGCAACTGTTGAGTTCCTGATCAAGTGCTTACTTACTTTACCTCTACGTGCGCAGGTAACCAACGCGGTACCAACTGAATGATACATTAACATTGTGTATCATTCAGGCAAAAAAATTGTAAGTGCGAATCCCATGCGGTTGGTCGTACGGCACCGGCTATAATTACCGACACCGTAACAACAAATTATGAAACATTTAAAAACAGTGCCTCACAGGACAGTACAGGACAGGAAAAACGGCAACGGCGACTCAGGCCAATGGAACAAGGACGACAATGATTTAAAACCCGGGCATCATGGAACGTGAGAACTGCGATACTGCGCGCGGGCGGTTTTAATAAAAAACTTTGACTGATTGCTCAAAAGAAAAAGTTAAACTGGACATAACACGGCGGTCCAGGAATGGCTACGGTGGCCTGGAAAGAACATCTTATCCAGTAAAGAATACAAATTCTACTATATAGCGGTAGAAATAAAACAGGGTTATTCGGCACCGGCTTTATGGGTAAATGGGTATAAAGCGAAAGAATCGGTCATTTGGGTTTGACAACCCCATTGACGAAAAATTTTGTACATTTCGAATAAAGGGAAAATTTTTTTAATGTAACCTTTTATTATTAACGTACACGCCCCAACAGAAAACAAAGATTCGCAGACACAGACGAAGGATATGTTTTACGAAAAGCTCAATCGTATTTACGCAATCAAGCTCCAATCAGTCGTGACATTAAAACTTGGTGATTGGCGATTTTAATGCACACTGGTGGGTGGTAGGGAAATTGTATATCGACCGGCAATTGGTCAACACATGGCCTTCATACATACACTGAAATAATAACGGCCGGAACGTTTAGTCGATTTCACAATATCAAACAATATGATAATAGCCAGCCAGACGTGTTATTAGGGAAATTGGATTTATGGCGCACGATGGAGGAATTTGGATTCCCACAAAAATTGATAGCCATATGTCAAAAACTAACACTGACGCAAGTTACATCTCAGACGTACAAATCTCAGGGGCGATCAAATCGGATGCATTTGAAACCATTGACGGAGTACGGCAAGGGGACCCTTTGGCTACATTGTTTTTTTCAATGTTATATTGGAAAAATGTATAAAAGGAGGACGACCACCATTAACACCAGCAGCACTATTTTTCCGTCATCTGTTCAATTACTCGGCTATGCCGCATGACATTGACGTGGTGGGTAGAAGTATGGGATGGGTGCCGTTAAAGAAGCGTTCTGTTACTGTTGGAACGTGAAGCTTCGGAAATGGGATTACGAGAGGTAAACGAGGAGAAAACCAAGTATTTGATGATCGCACCAACAAACAGTAGGTTTATGGCGCACACCATCAAAGCGTATCAATTGGTCAGAACAAATATGAAACGGCAGACAGGTTACCGGCTACCTTGGAAGCAGTATAAACAGCGAAAACGATATAGCGGAGGAAGTTCAATCCCGGATTGCTTCGGGAAACAACTAGGCCTTTTACGGTTTGCGAAAGATGAGTTCTTCTCGAAGACATTATGAGTAAAACATTGAAACTAAAGCTATATCAAACACTGATTCGACCAATTGTGAATTACGGTTCTGAAACGTGCCGGTGCATGACACAGGCCACCGAACGGCGACTTGGAGGGTTCGAAAAGAAAATACTACGCCTCATCTTTGGACGGACCATCGACAAAGGAAAGGGGATGGTGGCGTAACGGCGGTTCGATTTCGAGCTATATAAATTATATACCGACATCGTTCGGTTCATTAAGATGGGTCGCCTGAGGTGTCATGTTTGGTCATGTGGACGTTGGCGGCGATGAATAGGTCCGGTTGGAGGAGGCTGTTGACGATGGACGCCAAAACCAATTGTAGGTTGTAGGCGCGCAGAAGTAACAAGTAAGTATTACAAAAATGTATAATGTAACATACACGATACTCATTCATAGATGACGGATCACTCCCTGAGGTTGGGGGAGGGGGTCGGAAACGATACAAAAATCTTCACCACGGACGGATCTATGAAAAAAATGATAGCTTCGGGGCCGGGTACTACTCGATGTAACTTGGTGTTTGAACTTGGTCAGATAAACATGGGGAGTTATGCCTCAGTATACCAGGTCAGGAGACGATGGCCCTAATTTGATGCGCCTGGACCTGATGTTCAGAGCAATGGGGGGAGGGGGGTGTGTGCGCGGGAAGGAACTCCTTTTTGCCACCGATTATTGCACACGGAAATGGTAAGGTGGTGTATTGGAAAGGTGGGACATTTTTGATTCATCCCTGGCACTGGAATGTGCTCACAGGCTTACTGACCCAGTGTACGACCCAGAATGCGGTCACACTGGTTTGGGGTCAGGGGACATAGTAGAATCGCCGACGGGAACAAAAGGTGCGGACGCTTTGGCAAAAGGCGGAACGACCAAGTAGGTTCATTGAACCAGAGCCATATACTGTGATCAGCAGGAGTACGGCGAGGGACATAGTCGACCGAGAATTGGGCCATTTCCGACAATCAGAAAATGTATGGAAGGAAGTAAAAAAAAGGACTCAGACAGTCAGACAGGATGACACTTGGGCTGAGAGTAGTAGGAAACAACAATCTCGGGAGGTTCTCGAGTTTAGGAATGGAGGAACTCTCAGGAAACTCTCTAAGGTGGCACTCACATCTGGTCGCATAGCTTCAGCTTCAGGCATCATCATCTTTTGTGGGTGCGATGAAAATTCTTACATGCATGATACATGCGAAGGCTGTGCCTAGAGGATGAGGAAACGACGGCGCATATTTTGTGCAAATGTCCGGCTTTACAGAGCATATGGATGGGGGTGACCGGTCACCGCGGTTCCTCACAGAGACCTGGGAAGCTGGGAAGGATACCCTTTAAGGAGATGCAATTTGAGATAACGACACTATATTCGATAGATGAGCAATCGGGGAGCAAACTGAGTGAGCGGCAAACTGAGTAGGTATAAATCGGAGGTACGAACGAAAAGGGGCCCAAGTTTTTGGTCTGATTCGAATATACCGCAGGATAGCCGGAGGAGGAGTTTTTAAGTCAGTAAGAATCTGACACGACGCGTATTCTGGCGTGTCTATACAAGATTTCCCCTTTTTCCCCGCGGCGGATCAATCCATTTTACACCCTTTTTTTCCATTGTTTTCTATTGTCGATGAAAGTATGATAGGTTTGAATGAATTCAGTGAGTGTTGTAATCCTCCCATCCCGGTTTCGGCAGTCCAATACAATACAATTCTTTGTGTTTCCCTTAACGATACGGGAATATACCCCTAATCGCTATCGACAAAAAATGTCCCAGATCCGCGGTACTTAAAAACGCTTCTTTACCCGCCCACTACTGTAATAGAACGGGAAATATACCATCAGGTTTTGATGATGATTTGAAGGTGATTCGAACCAATTGAACGTTATCGCAACCCCCCCCCCCCCCCCCTCCATTGTCACAATTCCGCTTTCGGTCTCGCACTTATCCTTTTTCGCGCCGCACTTTACCTTTTTTCCCATTCCACAGTAGTTTACGATTGATTTGAAACGGGAGCTTCCATCAAGATCAAAGTGAGTGAGTTTTCTTATCAGGATCCTGTCGCTAATTTCCTTGATTGTCTCCGTCCGAATTTTTCCCGACCCATCACAGATCAATTCCATTTTGTGGAGGAAATTTTGGAGAGTCCCTGCGATGATCATCATCTTCTTCTTCTTCTTCTTCTGTGTAGCCGCCGTCTGATCTGATCTCAGAGATGGTTCACATTTTCGAGCCAAAACAGGGACCTATACGACGAGGTTTCCACTTCACTGACTACGCAGAGTTTTCTTTCTTTTATCGTTTGTTTTCTTTTATAGTCTTCTTTGTTTCACCCCACCCCAATTTGATCGGATAAAAACCATTGTCTGACCCTTTAGCCGTTTTAATTCCACCATATGGTATTGGATCACCTTGTTCAACAATAGTTATGAGTATGGAATCCCGATGGAATGCTTCTTTCACAGTCAGCTGTGGAATGATGAAGTTGAACAGAGAACCTTTGGGGCTCTCGGGGGTAGTTTCCTCCGGCTGACTCTGGTGGACGTTGACGGTGATGAATAGATTCACCGGTTGCTAGAAGGTTCTGTCCGGAAAGGATGAATGCCAAAATCCGAATTGTTTTGGTTGTCAGCAGTGTTTTTGTGGAGGATTGTGGTTTCTTAAATGGCATCTATTTTTTGATGACGCCGCCTCATACTCTAATTCGAACAACAAAAGATGGCTCTGTGATCAACATTTGACATTTTAGGTTGGCGATCCATTACCCATCTTGTCAATTCGATTGTCTTCTAATGTAATATCTTATAACATTACAAAGCGTTATGTTAAGAATCAACTTTCTGCGGGCCCACCATTCCCACCGATGCATTCATTATGTTAGGAAGATTGTGTTCCTAATCACAAATTCGAACAAATCCCATCTCTTCTACGAATTATCGTCTGTCTGTCTGTCTGTCTGTCTATAATCCTACATACAACTGCGGTGACCAACTCTCCGGGTTTTACCCGGGATCTCCGCAGGTTTTGGCATACGATTTTTGGACTCCGGAGGGATTCCTGAAATATTTCTCGGGGTTAAAAAAAAAAAAACACAAAAATATCAAGATCCGCTATTCTAAGTTAAAGGGCGCTGCCGCTCTATAAATTATAGAACTTTCTTAATATATATAATAGAGCATTCTGAACCCAAACACTTCCGGCCCAACACCTCCCCCCCCCTCCTATTCACTCAAATTAGTGTTAAGAGACCGTGTTTTATTGTAATAAAGATCTTATAAAGCATTTTAAAATCTCCGCGGTAAGACAGAATTAAAAGGTAGGGTTCGGTCCCTACATACAACATTGTGTGCGTTGTCATCACATTCTATTATTTAAACCTATTAGTGATTTTTAATGCCCCGCAGTATATTTTACCAACTCTTCATTATTGCCCGGGCCGACGGGATCGGCTGAATCATACGGACCGCACAGAGATATTCAGAGGCCATCCTACCGGGCCAACCGCGCAATTCACGATGTATTTTTACCCGAACTATTTTGTACTCTTCACTGTTTCACTGAAGAGACTCTTTTAACGGTAAACTCGGGCATTCTTTCATTATATATACAAATAATAGAATCAGGGCTCTTTAATCCAAACTAAACTTTTCCTTTCAACCCCAAATCACATTGTCAGTGCATTGCTGATGCACTGCCCGCCTTACTATTACAATATGATCGAGGTTCAGTTGACATATTTTTAGCTTTTGGTATGGCTGTAAGGGGTGTTAGTAACGGGAACATAAGGGGTCGGGGGGCTAAAAAAAAAACCAACATAACCAAGCAAGCAAAGTTGAATCTATTTGACCAAAAAAAAAAAAAACCCCAATTGATTCGGATTTTAGCGTCCGTTAACGTTCTTCTACACTTCTGCACTTCTGCAACAACATTTTCAACCTGAGATTTGTTTAACAAAAACAGAATTTAAGAATTTTTATAAAAAAACAAAACAGATCAAAAGCAAAAAACGGGAATTTTCCATCCAACCCAACCAAAAAAACTCTTAAACGTTAAAAATTAAATAAAAATTGGTTTATTTTAAATTTTTCTTATTTTATTTAATTTTATTTAAAAAAAAATTAACTTTCCCCACTTCCTTCCCTTTTCCTTTTCCTTTTTTCCCTTTTTCCTTTTTCCTTTTTCTTTTTTCCCTTTTTCCTTTCCCTTTCCGCGCCCGAAATCTTTCTTTCATAACTTTAAATATATGCGGTGCAAAAAAGCAAAGTCTTTGAATTTCTTTTTGTTTTTTCCTTGTAATAATTTCACAAACAATCAAGAAAATAAATAAAAAAAAAAAAAAACAGAAGGAAAAATAAACAAATGAAATGAAATGAAATGAAATCAAATAAAAAATAAATAAATTTCATCTCCGGAGAGATCTTCAAAAGACTTTTTTCTATAGTTAATTTATTTATTTATTTTATATTTATTTTATTTATTTAATTTATCCGCCCCCTCCCTCCCTGCAATTCTGTTGTTGTCGTTGTCACAAAATAAAAAAAAAAACAAACAAATCGTTTTTTAGAAAGTAATCCTCATTATATTTAAATACAATAAATAAGTAAATAAATAAAACAAAAAGAAGGATGGATTTGCATGGACATTTTTTAACCGGTGGTTTTGTCTTCGTCATCTTTGCGTTACCTACTCAAAGTCAACTCAACAAGACAAGGGAAAAAAAAATTATTTATCAACGTTTCAATTTTCCAAAGCATTTTCGTTCGTATCCTCCTTCACATTCACCTCCGAATCCCCGTCCGCATCCCCGTCCGAATCCTTGTCCGAATCTCCGTCCGAATCCTCGTGCGAATCCCGGTCTGAATCCCCGTCCGAATCCTCGTCCGAATCTTCGTCCGAATCCCCGTCCGAATCTTCGTCCGAATCCCTGTCCGAATCCCCGTCCGAATCCCCATCCGAATCCCCGTCCGCATCCTTCTCCGCATTTTCATCCTCCTCCGCATCCCTATCCTCATTTACATCCGCATTTTTTTTTTTAATTCCAATATCTCAGAATATTCGGAATATGAAATCATCGTCGACGAAAACTAATAATCATTAAAATCGGGGTTAATCATTAACTTTTGGGGGTGGTGGTTAGGAAATTACAATAATTTTTTTTTATACATAGGTTGACGACAAGCTACTGCGGAGATTGGGCAAAAAAAAATATCCTCCCAAAAATAATTAAGTTTTTTTTAATATTATTCCAATCAATCGTCAACAATTGAAACAAAAAGATTAGTATCAGAGTATCAGCGGAGTGTCTGCGGAGAGATGTCAGTTTTAAAAATGTTTTCCACACACACTTAGGGTAACTATACTTGGCATTAGTATTCCATACATTGAAGGGCCAAACGCTGCTTCCTGCCGCTACTGCAACAGTCGTCCAAGAACAGCAGTTGGCCAGAGATATTGGAAATAAATTTTCGAGAAAAAATCCTGCCAGTCCTAAAACACAAAAAAAAAAAAAAAAAAACTCCAATTCGTTGGCGAGACCGCTATGCAAGTGACCGCTTGAAGCAAAAAAAAAAAAAAAGGAGTGTTTGCTTAATTTGAACGGCTGCTGGCTGCAGCAACAGAAAGCAGCGTTTTTAGGATATCAAAAGTAAATTACGCAAAACAGTCAATTATTTTAAAATTATATAATCGTAAAGCTTCCGCTTACGGGTGGTTTATAGTACGGCTAATTACCGACGACACCACCCTTAAAAGTCATAAATTAAGAAAATAACAACAGAAGAAGGCTGTTGTTGTTGGACGCTAAAAAACCAGAGATTGTTGGTTGTATAGCGAAAAATTTATTATTATTATTATTATAATCCTTAAGCATTAGAAACAGAATAAAAAAAAAAATCACCGATGCCTACAACAAAAGCAGGTATATATGCTGCGAATATAAACGAAAATTTGCATCCAATTTTCTATATATTAGCGCCCGGAAAAAAACCAGTGAAAATCAAGGCCACGAAACAAGGCTCAGCTATGCATGAATGTTATGAACTAGAATAGATGGCCAAAAAATACGATATACTTTTACCAAAAATCATGTGATTTAATTTCTACGATTCAATTCATCTCAATTCTGATTCAGCCGGTCGTTAACTGAAAGCCCTAAGAACAAAAAAAAAAATTGGAGCTTTTTCAAGCTTTTTTGCGGTAATTGCTGAAATACCAGACGCCGTAACTTGAATTGTAACGGTAAATTACCGTTATTTGAAATTTTATGCGTTAAAATACACAAACTTATAATCTTCGGCTTTTTATTGTGTTGTTCAAGTTCATTTACTTTAGTTTGTACAATTGTAACTTGGAGGATTGAAGGTTGGAGGTTGGAGGGTGGTGGTCATCCGCATAGCAGATCCATCCATTCTAGCTATATGATAAGGTTAATAATACTCCCACAGAGGGCGGCCGGGGGTCTGGGAAGCTTAAAGTTCTTAGTGCATATGGCACATTGCACCTTGCACCGAACCCCAAGCCTTTCTGTCATGGGTATCCTTCCCAGTCCCAAGGCATAACCCTTTGGTTCATTGCAATTTGAAGGTCTCCTAAGCATCACCACGTCACCGGGTGACTTCCGAGCGAGTACTTGTGTACTTACCGGGGGCGATAGGATTCAAAAATCTACACCGACTGCACCCGGGGCATTCCAGCCAAAAACACAATACAAAAGCAAAATGCAAGCAGGAACGTGACATGAGTTGGGCCATCGCACTTGCAGAATAAATGATTGTGAGGTAATCCATCCCATCCGAGATAGGACGGGAAGTGTTCAGATGCATGTCCGTCGATGCCTCAATTCAATGCCTTCCAGTGACGATGGTCATAGAGAGTGGGTTGCTTATTGACCGGATTAGGAAGGAATACACAAAACAACGACGAAGACTTGTCGACGAATACTGAAGCAAAAATATTCACCAAGGTCCAAGGCAACACCAAATTCCCCTACAAACTTCAATTATCATGTCATTAAAATCGAAATAAATTGTTTGGTTTGCGATAGAGGAAGTGTAAAATTAAAATAAAAATTCCCCGCAGTTTAAACAAAAAACTATGTATAACTAAATGCGTAACTATGTACATTAAATAATAATAATAATAATAATAATTAGATAGTTAAATACATCCAAAAAAATTAATCGCAATTTTGCCTGTGTCTGCCTGCTTGCCTTACCCCACATATAACTTGAAATTATTTAAACTTGAATAAAAAAGGCAAAAGAGGAAATGAAATTTATCCATCAAAAATCATAACATAACAAAATATAAATCAAAATTAATTAAGGGTATGAGAAATGAAAACCAACCACCAAAAAACGTACATGACAATGATGACATAATAGAAAACATATGACAATATAATAAATATAAATAAATAAATAAAAGGATAATCAGCAGGATAAGGAGGATAAGGACAACAACGACGACGATGATGATGATGACATAACATGACATGACATGACATGACATGACACGATGATTTGACAAAAAAAAACACATTAAATGTATATTATTATTATTATTATTTGTATTATTTGTATATCTCTGTGCGTACTTGCACTAATTCGTTATATTTACAGGGTGGATCAATTTTGTTAGTTAAATGAATGAAATTCCACTTTTTTGGTTACTTTTTTTTTTTTTTTTGCTTATTTCCCGCTTACAATTTGATTTTTTCCCGGCGTTGCAACAATAACATCCAGCGTTGTTCAATTGGTTCCGAGGCTAGACAGCCCTCAAAATGTCTGTTTTACAGTCCTTGACAGTCCACGATGGAACCTGGTTCATAAACCCACCCAAAAAAAAAACCCTCAGAAATATGATCTGTTCAAGTTGATGTCGAAACCTGCTTGTTGTGACTAAACACCTGCACCAGCAATAGACGACGGTTTGTTTAACCATTCTCTGCCGGCAATGCGGCGGGGGTTGTGATTGACCGTGGGGGTGTTTGACGGTGTTTCGTGCCAGGATGAATGAAACGTGTTAGAACCAAAAACGCAAAGTAATTTTTGTAAGTTGGAAAGTTTTTTGTTATTCGAAAATCGATAAAAAATCAATTTCTGATTGAAATTTCGTTAAGTTTGAAACTTTTCTATTATTCGAAAATCAATAAAAATCGAATTGTCATTGCATTTATTTAAGTTCGAAAGTTTTCCGCTTTTCGAAAATTATTCAAAATTGAATTTCTGATGGAATTTGTTTATGTTTCAAACTTTTATACTTTCGAAAATCATGGAAACTCAATTTTTGATTGAATTTCTGTTAAGTTCGAAACTTTTATACTTTCGAAAATTATCAAAAATCAATTTTTACAGTGAATTTTCTCAAAATTCGAAATCTTTCTGTTTTTCCAAAATGATTAAGAATCAATTTCTGGTAAACATTCGTAACTTTTTTTAAGTTCGAAATTTTTCTATTATTCGAAAAGCATCAAAAATCAATTTCTAATTAAATTTGATAAATTTCGAATTTTTTTTGTTATTCGAAAATTGATAAAAAAATTAATTTTCTGATGAAATTTCCACCGGTTCGATACTTTTAATAATGCGAATCGATTTCTGGTGTAATTTGATTAATTTTGAAAAATTTTCGAACATGTTCGAAAATTCGAAAATCATCAGAAATCAATTTCTGTTCAACTTACTTTTCTTAATGTCGAAACATTTTTATTATTCGAAAGTGATTCGAAAATGCTTTTCTGATTAAATTCGATTAAGTTCGAAAATTTTCTATTATTCGAAAATGAATCGAAAATCCATTTCTGTTTGAATTTTCGTAAAGTTCGAACATTTTCGAAAAGTAGAAAATCGCTAAAAATCAATTTCTGGTAAAATTTCTTCAAGTTCGAAACTTTTTTATTATTCGAAAATGATTAAAAATCAATTTCTGATTGAATTCGCTTAAGTTCGAAACTTTTTTATTATTCGAAAATGATTGACAATCAATTTCTGGTAGAATTTCCTTAAATTCGAAAGTTTTCTGTTATTCGAAAATCGTCAAAAACTTTTATACTTTCGAAAATCATCAAAAACCAATTTCTGATTAAATATGATTGAGTTCGAAACTTATTTCTGTTTCGAAAATGATAAAAAATCAATTTCTGGTAGAATTTCCTTGTGTTCGAAACTTTTCCATTGTTCGAAAATCGATAAAAAAAATCCATTTCTGATTGAATTTCCGTTAAGGTCGAACCACAGCCACAGAAGAGGCCTTGTTGATCAACGGACAAATTACCCAATAATAAATAATATAAAAAAAATGTCCAAAATGTCAGTCAGATTCCGTTAATGAAATGAAAAAAAAACCCCCCGCCTCCTTCTTCGATTGATTCAATTTTTTTGAATTTCGCGATCTTTTTCGTAGTTCGTAACCTTCCGATATTGACCTACCTACCTACACAACTTTTTGCCCCCCGGCACAGATTGCCGATCATCGAATATTTCCTCCGAGTAATGCCCTCCCCTTACCGATGTGCTTTCCCTAGGCTTGCCACCCGAAATCTTAGCATAAGCTAAATCAAGTCCTCGCAGTTAAGCAACCCTCCTGCGTCGTCCCTAATCGTCTCTGCCTCAATCCTCGGACGCACCAAACTGTCAACAGGATCGCCCCACCTTGTTTTCCGTCGTAAATTACCCTCCATTTCGAAGTGTCCTTCACACAGTCATTCTGACGACGTAGTCTGGCAAAAAGTCTGGTTTCATTACTCCCTGGAGGTTGCCCCGGGATCCTTAATAATACCATTTTTCTTACATCCTTCACAATTGATTGTAAGCCGATCAATTGTCAGGTCGTTTTACCAACAGTAATGTTCATCTTCCCAACAGTCCAACAACAAAGCCAGACCTTTTGGACTTGTGGTTCACTGCAATTTTTTACTGCAATGATCCCATTCGTCCAAGTACGTACGTCGGTCACACCAATATCACCAGCATCCTCCGGCAGAGCATCAAGTGCTTCCACTTGAGATCTGCCCGAAAGGCATACAAAACCCGGTTCCGTCCATGACAACCGCACCCGCACCCTTGGTACTAGTGATGCCCGCAAAGGTAGCTGTTCGCTTCTTCCCACGGTTGTTTTGGCCTCTCCCTTTGGCCATGGTTTTCCCCCATGTAAATGTGATTCCGGATTGAGTTTGTTAGACCGTGACGGTCCCGCATTCTCCACCCCACAATCCCAATCATCCTCCTTTGGGGTTGTCCTCATCTGAAGATTTACTGGGTATTTCTACCCTGTATCTCTTCTCGTACTGACCCCCCTCGCATGCGTGGAGTTTTCTGAAGTTAAAACTTAAACCTGCTTACCACCGCCATCACTGGCAGCTCCCAGCAGTTTTTGCCGCACCGCTTTCTTCCTCCTATCCGCTCTAGTCCGCTTTCGCGGATGAGCGGTCATTTCGGAGATGGCGGACACGTGATATTTAAACTCCCCATCTCAAGTAATAATGTGTCCCCTTCCTCCCCCCCCCCCAGAATCATTTGGGCATGCCTCCGAAGAGGATGGATTCCCAGACTCAGTGTCTGGTTACCACCTGGGGTAATTAGGGGTAATTAATGCCACAACCAAAAGCATCATTACTTGTTTATTTCGCATTAGTTATTTAGCTGCATTCTAGAGGATGCATTGCCCGGTTGCCACCAGGTGTAGAGGTGTAACTAATACGGACTTGAGGATGACGGACTGAGAATCGCAATACCCTAGAATGCTTTAACTCTTTCCATCATCCTCTAGCAACCTCATCCTCTAGCAACCTCTAGCAACCCAAAAAAAAAAAAATCAATCAATCTCGGAATTTTTCAACAAAAACTCACCCTTTAAAACATGTAGAAATTTTTCTGTGATAATTGAAAATATCTTTCCAAATGTACTAACAAGCACCAAGCGATATCAGTTTTTAGGGTTTTCGACAGGGTGCAAGACAGGACCGAAACAGGGGGCCTCGAACATCATCATCATCATCATCATCATCATCATAATGATTGTCTAGTTCGTCTAAACGATTTAAGATTTCTCCGGCGACCGCGGCGACGACGGCGGCTTCTAGAATTTAGACACACACACACACACACAAAATTATTACCAAACTCCCTTCAACTCTCTCTCTCTCTCTCTTTCTCTCTCTGCTCCCATCTCTATCTTCTGTTGCCAAATACACCTTGTTTATTTACACTGAACTGAACAAATCTATTATAAATACATATCAGAAAAATCATTCATTGACACGCGTCACTGGGGCTGGGGGGCTCTTTTAATTTCTTTCATCACTTTAAATACTATATTATACTATTATATAATAATAAATAATATGTACTATAAATACTAATAATAATACTATAAAAAACATAAGACACAGTGATGATTCTTTGATTCTGTATATTCTATATAACGCTGTGATGAATGTCAATGAATGGATGGATGGTTTGATGGATAAATGAAAAGGAAAATTTTTGACGGTGGTTTATTGGTGGTTTTTATTTATTATATTATAGTTAAAAGATAGATTTTGTGGTTGTAATAAAAAAAAATCATTATTTTTCACCCTACGATGGATAAAAAAAAATTTTGTGACCAACAAACAAAACCAAAACCAAAACCAAAACTAAATAATAATACTTTTATTGTCTGCTGCGTTTCGCTTTTTGTATATAGAAATAGAAATAGCAAAAATGTCAATAATAAATAGATAATAAAAATTGATGTATAAAATTTGATGAGATACGAAACAGAAGAATAAGAAGAAGAAGAAGAAGCAAGAATATTTTTGATGATATCGTGAAATTATTTTATAAATACATATATCATATTAAATATTAATAAAATAAAGATATATATAGAGATAAATTTGGATGGTACGTGATCTTATGCAATTTTGATGATGATAACAAAAAAAAAAAAAAAATTTGCTAATGTTTTTTTTTCCTATTACACCAAGCACATCAATTACACCAATTACACCGATATTGCACCTAAAGCTCAGCTCACCACCTAAAGTGGGTAAGTGTTTGGTAAAAGAATAAAAACAAAAACAAAAACTGTTTAGAATAAAAAAAAAAAAAACGTTTCATCCAACCGTTCAACTGTTCAACCTTCCGACTGTCCAACTGTTCAACTGCCCAACTGTCAAACCGTTCAACTCTGTCCCACTTTTCTCATAACACAAAAAAAAGTTTCATACCTAATCAAATTTAATCAGAAATTGATTTTTTAATCGATTTTCGAATAATAGAAAAGTTTCGAACTTAAAGGAAATTCAAATCTGAAATTGATTTTTAGTCAAACCGTTCAACTGTCCAACTGTCAAACCTTCCAACTGTCAACAATCCAACTATCAAACCGTACACCGTGTTTGTGGATTGAACATCTACATGTTATTTTCATCAAATCATTTACACACTCTCTCGTTTGCTCTATTTTGGCTCGGTGTCATCCATTTCGGTGTAAACCTTTATATATATGTATACTTTATAAATAACCAACACCTTTTCTATTCCTTTAATTTGTTTTGTGGTGTTCACATTTCATAAACACACTTGCACTGACTACACACACAAAAACACGCGCGGGTGACCTTATCCCGTGACCTTATCCCTATAAACCCTGACCATACTTGAAAGAAAGGTGTTGGTGTTTGGTGTTTGATGTTTGGTGTTTGATGTTTGATGTTTGGGGTTTGGTGTTTGAATGTTGAATTGATGGTGTGAAAATGAAAAAGAAATGTCATATAATACTACTACAACTACTACTGCTAATAATAATAATAATAATAATAATAATATGATATAGTAATGAATGAATAGAATTGAATTGAATGAATTGAATGAGTTTAATATACACACTGTCGTTTGTTTTGTGTTTTCTGGTTTGTAATATTCCATGACACGACTTTTGATTATGTAACATAATCATAATATAATAATATTGTATAATAGAAAAGTTTTCAACTACAATATTATTATTATTATTATTAAGGAAATATTTAGCCAAAATCAACAGAACACCACCGAAATTAACACAACTCCGCATCAATATTATATATTAATTAAGAAGAACTTATGTATCGCGAGAGATGGGTGAATATCAATTATATTCCGTTCGCTCATTGTCAATTGCAGATGATATAGTTCATTGTACCGAATGAACCGCTCGTACACTCAAGACAATCAATTTTACGACAGATGAGAAATGAAGAACGGTGGAAGAATATCACCAGAAAAAACCACCAGAAACAGTTCATTGATGATGACACTATACAAAATTGCATGCTAAATTGTTGGATGGGAAGATAACGAAAAAAAAAAAAAAAAAACTCAAATAACCCACCGTAAACCGAAGAACATTAAGAACTCTTCAGGATTGAATTCCAATCAATAGAAAACTTTCTCCGATGAGAAAAATGTTCAGAAACTCTTCAGAGGATTGAATTCCGATCATTAGAAAACTTTCTCCGAAGGGAAAAATGTTCAAAGAACTCTTCAGTGTATTGAATTCCGATCAATAGAAAACTTTCTTGAAGGAAAAACTTTTCAGGAACTCTTCAGGATTGAATTCTGGTCATTAGAAAACTTTCTTCGAAGAGAAAAACGTTCAGAAACTCTTCAGAGGATTGAATTCTGATCATTAGAAAACTTTCTCCGAAGGGAAAAATGTTCAGGAACTCTTCAGGATTGAATTCTGGTCATTAGAAAACTTTCTTCGAAGAGAAAAACGTTCAGAAACTCTTCAAAGGATTGAATTCCGGTCATTAGAAAACTTTCTCCGAAGGGAAAAATGTTAAGGAACTCTTCAGCGGATTGAATTCTTATCATTAGAAAACTTTCGCCGATGAGAAAAATGTTCAGAAACTCTTCAGAGGATTGAATTCTGATCATTAGAAAACTTTCTCCGAAGGGAAAAATGTTCAAGAACTCTTCGGGATTGAATTCTGATCATTAGAAAACTTTCTCCGAAGGGAAAAAGGTTCAGGAACTCTTCGGGATTGAATTCTGATCATTAGAAAACTTTCTCCGAAGGGAAAAAGGTTCAGGAACTCTTCAGAGGATTGAATTCTGATCATTAGAAAACTTTCTCCGATGAGAAAAATGTTCAGAAACTCTTCAGAGGATTGAATTCTGATCATTAGAAAACTTTCTCCGAAGGGAAAAAATGTTCAAGAACTCTTCGGGATTGAATTCTGATCATTAGAAAACTTTCTCCGAAGGGAAAAATGTTTAGGAACTCTGCAGAGGATTGAATTCCGATCATTAGAAAACTTTCTCCGAAGGGAAAAATGTTCAAGAAGTCTTCAGAATTGAATTCCGATCCTTAGAAAACTTTCTCCGATGAGAAAAATGTTCAGAAACTCTTCAGAGGATTGAATTCTGATCATTAGAAAACTTTCTCCGAAGGGAAACATGTTCAGGAACTCTTCAGAGGATTGAATTCTGATCATTAGAAAACTTTCTCCAAAGGGAAAAATGTTCAAGAACTCTTCAGTGCATTGAATTCCAAATATTAGAAATGATTAGGAAAAGTGTCTTTTTTTAGTAAAGGCACTTTTTAGTGAACCTGCTGCTGCGAAAAAACGATACAAAACAAAAAAAACAATGTACGTGCTTTCTGTTTCAGATGATTTGGTTTTTTTTTTTTTGGTTCTCACTGCATGTTTTTCGTTTCTTTTTCCTTTAATTTATTCTAATGACTTGAATATAACAATCGAAAATACAATACAAAAAAAAAAAAAAAAAACAAAACAAAACCAGAAAGCCGGTATACATAAATCAAAAACAAAAAATCTAATCACTGAAAAAGAATCTGTTTTTCTGTTGTTGGTTAACAAAAAAAAAAAATAATAAAAAGATAAAAGCAAAAAAAAAACAAGGTCACGAATTTCTTGTTTAATTATTTTTTAATTGTTTAAAAATAAAAAATAAAAAAACAAAAAACGGCGAAGACACAAAAGTAAATTAAAAAAAAAACTAAAGAATATGCAAAGATCGTACGAAAAAACGAAACGAAAAAAAAAAGGAATAATTATTTTAATAACCCATTGCAGGCGCTTCTCCCATTTGTCAGAGGCGTCATCCCCCATGCGCGAAAATTTATTTCAACGCAGTGCAGTTGCGGTAAGTTTACAGATCTTCGTACAGCTCATCAAAATCATCATCCCAATTGATAGAATTGAAGGGGCAAACCAGCAGGGGGCAAAGTATTAGTAAAGTGAAATTCATGAATTCAGGAATCGGAAATGAAGTGAAGTGAAATGAACTTGAGAAATGAATTGAAAAATGAAATTGAAAAATGAATTGTGAAATGAATTGAGAAATGAATTTAAAAATGAATTAAAAAATGAATTTAAAAATGAATTAAAAAATTAATTTAAAAATGAATTAAGAAATGAATCGAAAAATGAATTCAGAAATGAACTTGAGAAATGAAATTGAGAAATGAAATTGAAAAATGAAATTAAGAAATGAAATTGAAAAATGAATTGAGAAATGAAATTAAGAAATGAATTAAGAAATGAATTGATAAATGAAATTGAAAAATGAAATTAAGAAATGAATTGAAAAATGAATTGAAAAATGAAATTGAAAAATGAATTAAGAAATGAATCGAAAAATGAATTCAGAAATGAATTAAGAAATGAATTAAGAAATGAATTGAGAAATGAACTGAGCAATGAATTAAAAAATGTAATTATTCAAAACACCATTTTTTTTTTTTGGTGAACCTTTTTTTATGTATTTTATGTTATGGAACGGGGGTTGGATTGGGATTGTTTGGGATTGTTTGAAGGGTTCGTTACCGTGTTTTACTTTTAAACGTCTCTTTAACTTATTTTTTTTTTTAATGGTTGGTTAAATCGCAAAATTGATAAATTGAACAAAACAAAACAAAAAAAAAACATAGAAAAGTTGAGAAAAGTTTGAGAAGAAGATTTTAGCAAAAAAAAAAATTGAATTACCTCAAAAGAAAACAAAACAATTTAAAGAATTTAAAACAAAAATACATTTTAATATACGTACGTGTGTGTGGCGGGGGGGGGGGGGCAAATCATGGTTTTAATTCAATTCATTTCTTATTATATTACAGCAGCTCACATATTACAGCATTTCTGTAGAGTTTCCAGGTACTTTTTTTCCAAAAGAATTCCTGAAAATTTTTGTCATATATTGCTGGAAACTTTACTTTGGGAGATGGGAATTCAATCCACTGAAGAGTTCCTGAATATTTTTTCGATTGGGAGAAAGTTTTCTAATGATCGGAATTCAATCTTGGAAAGTTCCTGAACATTTTTTCGATTCGGAGAACGTTTTCTAATGATCGAAATTCAATCCTGAAGAGTTTTTTAACATTTTTTCCTTCGGAGAAATTTTTTTTAATGATCGGCATTCAATCCTATCCGAGAAGGATACCTGAACATTCTTGCTGAAATGATCAGGCTTTGTTTATCAGTCGATGTTCTGATGGTGGATCATCCATCATCCAGGTTTTACACTCCTGAGGACGGACGGTCAAATCGACTTTAAGTCACATCTGAGCTGGACAAGCAAAAAAACGATAAAAAAAAATCAAGGTTTTGATTTTGGCAGTTATTAAATGCAAATCGTTCAACAAGATGCATCGATGAATGTTAGCAACAATCACATTGGCAAATGATGAATATGAAGATCATTCACTCACTTTTGCAGAAGGATATTATGGCTTGATGATGATGATGAAGGATAAAATCGAATTTTACCTAAAATATTTGTTATTATTATGTTTCAATTAAATTCGGGGAAAATTTGCACTTCCCTAGGGTCGGCGAACGGCCCACCAACTCAATTTTAATATTGTATTGTTAATTGTAATTAAAGGTTCGTAAGGGTAAGGGACGGCCAACTTTTGTTTGAGGAAGTAGTGCGTGGGATTCTTGCCCTTCGGTTCTGGCCAGAACCAGGTCAGATGATCAAAGTTTTTGGGGATTAGAGAAATTTTTAATTTTATCTCCAGAGGGTCCATGGAAATTAAAACTTTTGTTAGGGACTTTTGTTGGTCCTCCCCGCCCCCCCCCCCCCCCCCTTCCCCCCGTTCTGTTCTGTGACGCAAAAAAAAGGGGAAAACAAAATTTGGAAAATTCCAAACAGTCTCAAAAAACAGTTCCGCACTGTGAGGGTTGGGGGGGGGGGGGGGGGGGGACTACGTTTTTGTTTTGATGGCACCCTGTGATTTGGTTAATGGAAGATGGTGGAATGGAACATCTGTACAGCATACAGATAGTTTTCAAAGTTTTCTAGGTTGCGACCTGACCTTGTTTGACTTCAACATTTTTTTTGTTTTCGTCTCTCTCCATAAGGGGAATTTATATTGGGGCAGAAAACGTTAATTGGAGGTCATTCCTTCAAAAAAAAAAACTTTTGTTCCGGATTTTTGTGTCGGTCCCCATCCCACCGCTCGACCAACCGCCCGCCCCTCTATCCATCCATCCAGGGGAAGGGAGTCAAAAATTTGAAATTTTTCCAAAAAATTCGAAACAAGCATTTAAATTTTAACAGAAACTGTTCAGTATTTCGGGGGCGCTTGCGCTTTATAATTTAGCATTCAATTCAAATTCAAACAAATCATTTCTTTTTTTTCTTCTTCTTCTTCTTCTTCTTCTTCATATATCCTTCGAGAGGTTTTTTTATGTTTTCATTTCATTCGGTCGTTGCGTTACCTTTAAAATACTAAAGACACTTGGAAGCTTTTTCCATATTACCGTACAGTACATTTCCTCCTTATATGTATACGGAGAATTCCGCATTGTAATATCACGCACACGCGCGACTCTACTGTAATAAAAAAAAATATATACCTTCAAATCCTTGACAAAAAAAAAAAATAAAAAAATAAATTTCCATAAGAGTTTTTCCATAAGAGTTAACTTTCAAGTGAATTTTTTTATTATCATTTGATTGCGATTATAAAAAAAAAAAAATAAAAATAAAATATCTCATTAGTTGTTTATTTAATTCCCATTCAACAAAATAGAAATATATTATTCTGTATAATATATAGTTAAAGAGATACAAAATAAAAAAAAAATTTAAAACGACATTAAAATTCTACACCTCAGAGATTTTTCAATTTTTTTTTTCCATTTCCAAAGCGGAAAAATAATGAAATAATAACAAAAAAAAGTAAATAAAATTAAATTAAAACCGCCGGAATTAAATTGTAATATTCGGAACGTGGTCGAATGGAAGGAAGGAAGGAAGAGTTAAAGGGTTTTTTTGGGAAGGGGTGGGGGGGGACGCGATTCTCAGATCATCATCTGAGAAAGTGTTAGAGTTAGAACTTTTTTTTCGTTTTATTTCTTGGAAGACGAAAATCCATTTACAGACGGTGTGTGTGTGTTTGTGTCGGATTGGACGACTCCCGACGGGAATTAAGACCGTCCTACCGAAGACTAAAACTCACTAACTTCACACGGTTGGATTTTGCATGATATCATCTCGCATCTTCTGCCATCTATTGATGATCTATTGATCTATTGTAACCCTCAATTCCCTCAATTCTGTTTTATTCATCGGTCTTCAATTCATCAGGACACCCACTTTTATTGCAAAATTTAGTTATATCACGATTTCACTGACAGAGAGAGAGAGAGAGAGGGGGGGGGGGGGGGGAAGAGAGAAAGAGAGAGAGATACTCTTTTCTTAGCTATTATGTGTAAGAATTAATAATGTGGAATTTTTGGCTTGAAAATAGCATTTATTTGTATAGCAAAATGATTGAGTACATTTTAACCAATATATATATTGCCCATCGTCGTTAGCTATGACTTCCACCGAAATCTTTTAGGAAGTTTGTTTGTTTGTTCCTCGTTTGAAGAACTCTCCTAATCTTTCGAGGCAATCCATTCATTGACCCATTTTCGGACTTCAATATATATATATATTGGTTAAAATGTACCACTCATTCATTTTGCTATACAAATAAATGCTATTTTCAAGCCAAAAAATCCACATTATTAATTCCTACACGTAATATATATAATGCCATGGATTTGTGTCCCCTGCTGATGATGCTGATGGGTGGATGATGGGTGGGTATCCAAAAAAATAATTTGAATTTGGTACCAAACTCTACCTCTTCAAATCTATAAAATCCGAATCACGGGGTCCAAGCACGGTGCTGAATCCCGCTAAAATCATTTGGTTTTTTTTGGGGAACTCTCTTGTTAAATTCAATCCATTGGTCATTTGGCAGTTAGTTAGTTGCCATCTCAGGTCCTCAATCCTGAAATCAAAATTTTATCCTTGTATATCGTCTCTCTGGTTGGTTTGGATTGGGATCAATAGGGTAGGCACTGACTGGTCGCTGACCCAGTGTTGCAACTGTTGAGTTCCTGATCAAGTGCTTACTTTACCTCTACGTGCAGGTAACCAACGCGGTAACTGAATGATACAATCCGTATCATTCAGGCAAAAAAAATTGTAAGTGCGAATCCCATGCGGTTGGTCGTACGGCACCGGCTATAATTACCGACACCACCGTAAAAACAACAAATTATGAAACATTATGAAACAGTGCCTTGGACAGGACAGGAAAAACGGCAACGGCGACTCAGGCCAATGGAACAAGGACGACAATGATTTAAAACCCGGGCATCATGGAACGTGAGAACTGCGATACTGCGCGCGGGCGGTTTTAAAAAAACTTTAACTGATTGCTCAAAAGAAAAAGTTAAACTGGACATAACACAGCGGTCCAGGAATGGCCACGGTGGCCTGGAAAGAACATCTTATCCAGTAAAGAATACAAATTCTACTATATAGCGGTAGAAATAAAACAGGGTTATTCGGCACCGGCTTTATGGGTAAATGGGTAAAGCGAAAGAATCGGTCATTTGGGGTTTCAATCCCATTGACGAAAAATTTTGTACATTACGAATAAAGGGAAAATTTTTTAATGTAACCTTTTATTAACGTACACGCCCCAACAGAAAACAAAGATTCGCAGACACACGAAGGATATGTTTTACGAAAAGCTCAATCGTATTTACGCAATCAAGCTCCAATCAGTCGTGACATTAAAACTTGGTGATTGGCGATTTTAATGCACACTGGTGGGTGGTAGGGAAATTGTATATCGACCGGCAATTGGTCAACACATGGCCTTCATACATACACTGCAATAATAACGGCCGGAACGTTTAGTCGATTTCACAATATCAAACAATATGATAGTAGTCAGCACACAACACGCTTTCCACCATAAGAACATACACAAAGGAACATGGTGGGTGTTCGCCCGATACAAAAACCAAATAAACCAAATAGACCACGTACTCATTGACAGTCAGTCGTCATATGCGTCCGACGACATACTGGATGTAAGGAGCTGTAGGGGACCTAACATTGATTCTGATCATTATCTCGTAAGAGCTTTGTTCAGATCGAGTGTTAGTGCAAACCGCCAAAAAGTCATGTTGGCGAGAGGATTCAATTTGGAAAATCTCATAAATGACCAAGTAAAACAACACAGTACGAAGATAAATTGGTGGAGTTAATCGTATTCGAACAGATGTGGATCAACAACACAAAAAACACGTGTAATGATATATGTGGAATCGATTACGTAATTGTATGAAAATGGCGGCAGCGGAGACGGTAAAGTTGAAACCTGGCGTGGTCAGAAATGGTTGGTTCGATGACGAATGTAAAACGGCTCATGAAGAAATGAACCAAGCGTTTAAAATATCTTCAGCGCGTCACACGAACTGCCATGGATGACTACAGAACCAAAAGATCCATTGTTGAACGCAAATTATTCCGAAACAAGAAAATGCGTCATGAGCAGGATATTTTGCGGGATATAGACACGCTGTCCAGCATGAATGACAGTAAAAATTTGTACAGGAGAATAAGAACTGTAACTAGCGGATTTATACAACAACCCCTTCTTTGTAAGGATACCAGCGGTGAAATTTTGGCGGATGAAGAAAGAGCCATGGCGCGAGATGGGCTGAGTATTTTAAAGATCTACTTACAGCACGCAACCCAATTGGTAGAAATGCAGAAAACGAACTTCTGTACCAAACAGCACTAGTGGTTGTGCTTTACTAATTTCGGAACCAACATATGAGGAAACCAGAGAAGCCATTCTGAAGCTCAAGAATGGAAAGGCGGCTGGATCTGACGGCGTACCTGGTGAACTCTTGAAATGTGGAGGGGATGTATTGTGGAATAGTATACACGAGCTAATTGTGCATGTTTGGAACTATGAGGTTATACCACAGGAGTGGAAGCTTGCTGTAATTGTGCCAATACACAAGAAGGGAGACAGGCGATGGAGTGTTCCAACTATCGGGGAATATCTTTGCTGAATGCAACATATAAGGTACTCGATTATGTGTTGCATAAACGCCTTTTTTACCGGATACGCGGAGGAAGTCATTGGTGAATACCAATGTGGATATTCCGTAATGATCGCTCAACAACTGATCAATTGTTCGTCGCATACGACAGATAATGGAAAAGTGTTGGTGGGAGTTCAACGACGTAGTAACACACTATCTATTTGTTGATTGTTTAAGGCCGCATACGACGACAGTGTTATTAGGGAAATTGGATTTATGGCGCACGATGGAGGAATTTGGATTCCCACAAAAATTGATAGCCATGTCAAAACTAACACTGACGCAAGTTACATCTCAGGCGTACAAATAAGGGGGATCAAATCGGATGCATTTGAAACCATTGACGGAGTACGGCAAGGGGACCCTTTGGCTACATTGTTTTTTTCAATGTTATATTGGAAAAATGTATAAAAGAAGGACGACCGCCATTAACACACCAACAGCACTATTTTTACGTCATCTGTTCAATTACTCGGCTATGCCGATGACATTAACGTGGGGGGTAGAAATGGGATGGGTGCCGTTAAAGAAGCGTTCTTACTGTTGGAACGTGAAGCTTCGGAAATGGGATTAAGGGTAAACGAGGAGAAAACCAAGTATATGATCGCACCAACGAACAGTAGGTTTATGGCACAACATCAAAGCGTAGCAATTGGTCAGAACAAATATGAAACGGCGGACAGGTTAACGGCTACCTTGGAAGCAGCATAAACAGCGAAACAGAGATATAGCGGAGGAAGTTCAATCCCGGATTGCTTCGGGAAACAACTAGGCCTTTTACGGTTTGCGAAAGATGAGGTCTTTTCGAAGACATTATGAGTAAAACATTGAAACTAAAGCTAGTTATCAAACACTGATTCGACCAATTGTGACCTACGGTTCTGAAACGTGCCGGTGCATGACACAGGCCACCGAACGGCGACTTGGAGGGTTCGAATAGAAAATACTACGCCTCATCTTTGGACCGACAAAGGAAAGGGGATGGTGGCGTAACAGCGGTTCGATTTCGAACTTTCGAATAAATTATATACCGAACCCATCGACATCGTTCGGTTCATTAAGATTGGCTGAGCCTGAGCCGGTGTCATGTTTGGTTATGTGCTGGTACGAATGGATAGCGATCGTATACCGTCAAAAATGCTGGACAATAAGCCGGGCGGATCTAGGAGTGTAGGAAGACCGCGGGGTAGGTGGAAAGATGAAGTAGAGGTGGACCTTCGGCGTTTCCGGCTGGCGGACGTTGGCGGTAAATAGGTCCGGTTGGAGGAGGCTGTTAATGGACGCCAAAACCAATTGTAGGTTGTAGGCGCACAGAAGTAAGTAAGAAGTAAGTATATCGTCTCTCTGTCTCTGTATTCACTTTCTTTATTTTACGCTTTTTTTCATTTCAAATTACCTGCTTTCAAATAAGAAGTAAATTAAAAAAAAAAAAATTATCATAAAATCGAACAAAATAAAATAAAAAAACGCGAAACCCCGCAAAACAATCAAACGATAATAATAATAATAAAAAAATTTCAACCCCCATCCAACCATCCGCCATCCACCCACCACCAACCAACAAATTCTTCTTTTAATAGACTTTTTTTTCTTTGTTTGATTTTGGATTATTTTTAAAATCAATCAAAAACAGTTTTTTTTATTAAAAAAAAAAAAACGTAATGACAATAAACAAAAAGAAACAAAATCCCATTAAAGAAATAATAATCAAGAAAACTGAAAAAAAAGAGATCAAACAAATTTGGAAAATTTTCTTTTCTTTTTATGGAAATTTTTTTTTTGTTGTTTTTTTTTTTTGCTGTAGAGTCGCTGTCGAGTTTTTTTTTTATATTTACTTTTAAAATTGAAGATTAAATAAAAAATAATGAAACAAAACTTTTTTAATTAAAGAAGATGTAATTTTTTTCTTGGTTTGATTTTGATTTTGTATTATTCAATTTTTATGTCTCTGTGTGTGTGCGTGACGGTTCTTGACGGGAAAATTCTGTACATGATTCTAAAATGATTCTAATTAAAGAGGTGCGTTGGATGGGTGGGTGGATGGTTGGGTTTGGGGTTTTCGATTGACTTAAATTAAAAAAACAGAAAAAGTGCACTTTGAAATTGCGCGTAGATTTTCAGATAATGTCATGGAAAATTTTTCTTCAAAACTCAGTACGAGAGAGTACGAGCAAAAAATCAAAAAAATGCCGGTGTGTGTTGGGGGAAATCTGTTAAATCACTTTACACTGTTAAAAGTCTAATCTCATCAAATCTACGAATGCCAATTGACTTTATGATTGATTGATTGATTTTGACTTATTGATAAACTAAACTGGTAACTCAGTTTTTTTTTTTTTTGTTTTTTTTTTTTTACAGATGACGAATGGATCGTGGAGGAGTCACCACCTAGGTGAAAATAGGGTGTTGTAAGCAAAGGCGTGAGTGTAAATCAGTTTTGTTATTCAAATCCCCGGGACCTGATGGAATTTATCCCATTTTTCTACAAAGATCCCAAGATCATCTAATGGCGACAATAGTAGAACTCTTCAGAGCTAGCCTGGCTCTAGAATATATTCCCATAGTGCGGAGGGAAGTGCGGGTGGTATTCATACCAAAGGCCGGCAAACAAAACGCTTCAGAGGCAAAGGCATATAGACCTATAAGTCTCATATCATTTTTCCTTAAAACGTTGTGGAAAAAGTGATAGACAACTACATAAAAAATACGGTACTGACAAGGCAGCCGTTGGCGGCAGAGCAACATGCCTATCAGGCAGGAAAATCGACCGAGACTGCCGTACACAATATAGTCAGTGAAATAGAGGGCACTCTGGTTGACAAACAATTACTGATGTGCACCTTCTGTGATGTGCAGGGAGCCTTTGATAATACAAACTTCAGGGTGCTAAAGAGGGCAGCTATAGGAAGGGGCATTAGTCCTGCTATAGTTGGCTGGATGACGCACATGCGACGCACAGAAAGGAAAGTCAAGGCAAGATTGGGTGATGCCTGTATAAGTTTTAGGCCCACTGTGGGATGCCCGCAGGGCGGGGTTCTCTCGCCACTAATGTGGTTACTGGTGGTGGATGAACTCCTGCTCAGAATTAGGGAAGAACACATAATGTGCGTGGGATACGCCGACGACATAGTTTTAATGGTCAAAGGCAAATATGAAACCACAGTTGCAGAAAGAATGCAGCAGGGATTGAATGTGGTACAAGGCTGGTGCAGAGAGGTGGGACTAAAGGTGAACCCAAAAAAAACTCACTGCCTACTCTTCACGAGGAAAACAAAACTGGAATACGGGGGGTACCTACCATGGATGGGAGCCCTATACAGATGGCCAAGGAGGTTAAGTATTTGGGTGTTATACTAGATACCCGGATTAACCCGGAAACCCCCACATCAATCAATATATGTTAAACAAGGCATACAGGGCATTTCATGCCTGCAGACAAATGATTGGAAAGACATGGGGCCTGACCATCCTAAAATGATGGTATGGCTCTATATACCTCCATCATAAGGCCAATCAGTTGTTATGCGGCCCTGGTGTGGTGGCCAAAAATAAATCAAAAGGAGACGTTGGGGTCTCTAAATAAGCTGCAAAGAGCAAAGAGCAATTTGCGCATGCGCGACCGGGGCAATCCGAAGTTGTCCAACGGTAGCTTTAGAAAAACTTCTAGGACTGGATCCGATACATATCCATATCCAGGCAACAGCAATGGCACGGGCATGTGGGCAAGTCTTGGACATGCATCTATTCTAAAGAGAATAAACCTGGAGGAAGACCTTCTGGAATTCTCGGATAATATGATCAAGGTTGTGGAGTGCAAAAAGCTCTATGAAACCTGCTCCCTAGACGGGAGCGCAGCCGAGAGAAAAATTGCTGTCATGCCATGTCATGCGGTTGTATGGCACACGGAGGGCAGCACGGGGCCCGCAGGAGCGAGAACTGGCATGGTTGGACCAAGGTTTAAACATAGTCAGACCCTCAGTAAATATAACACGACATTCGTCAGGCGGCGGCGTGTGCCATCGAGATGGGTGCAATAGAATGCCTCCGCCGGGGATACAAACATAATGAGATATATATTATATCAGAGAATCAGGCGGCAATTAGGGCGCTGGAAGGACCAGCCTGTTCAAATCAAAGCTAATATATGGCTGTCATAAAAATCTCAACAGGGTGGCCCAGAAAAATAAATTAGTGATAATAAGGGCTCCTCACACTACAGGAAGCAGAGGTAATAAAGAGGCCAGTTACCTGACGAGGGCGGCAGCACGGGCCACATTTGTGGGACCAGAACCCGCCATCGTAAACTCCACCTGCTTCATCAAAACGGCCATAAATGCCTGGAAGGCGAGGGAAAGGGAACAATATTGGTTTTCCTTACCAGGACTAACAAACACGAAACGGTTTTTTAGTCAAAATTTCATCGGGCTGGAAACTGCAAGGGATAGGAAACGGGAGGAACTGAGACAGCTATCGTGGTATGCCTCAGGGCACGGACCGTTTAATAGCTATCTTTATAAAACCCGCAAGTCCATATCAGAAGAACAGAAAAGAGAAGGAGACGTCGATACATACGATACTCTTCGAATGTGACGCTCTGAGAGATAAAAGACATAGGCAATTCTGCACAGACGTAGGGGTCAAGACGATAACGAAGATATCTCTTGACAGTCTGCTAAATTTTATAGTGGAATTAAATTTAAAATTTAAAGTGTAGTGCTCAGCGTAGCACATGAACTTTATTTTTTTATTTTATTATTGTATTTTCAGGGGGTACAATAGATCCAATGGGTCGCAGCAGTACACGGAGCGGTTTACGTAATTACTCCAACCCACAGGTAGGGGTTTTAGTCGGTAGGACGTCAACGTAGTTGGCGCAGGAGTCCGACACTCCGTCCGTAAATGGATTTCCCCTTCCACAAAAAAAAAAAAAAAATCAGTTTTGTCAGGGTAAAATTTTTTTTGAACAAGGACAAATTATTAATGGGGGGGGGGGGGGGTATTAATGATGGAGCGGTGCGGCATACGGGGGATGGTGTAAAGAATTGAAAAACTTAACTCTATAGTCCCTTCTATAGCCATTGCATTCGATTTTCTCGAACAATCCAGCATCTACAAGTTAAATTTAACAAAAGTTAAATACAATTCCAAATTGGTTATGGTGGCGGTTGGTGATGGCGCCGTGAAACACCGTGGAATGTATTCTAAAACTAATGCTAATTTGGCTAATTTAACGAACGAATGCCAAAACAAACAAAATGGAAATGCGGAGAACAAAATCATATAGGATTTTATATCCCCAAAGGTGGGAAAGGTTTTTAAAAAACAGATTTTGTCTGTTGAAAGTCCACGTACGTACGTGGACTCTTATCGGAGTGGACGCTTAACAATTTAACTTTCGTAAAGTAAAGCGCTATTATTAAGTGTAGCGAAATCATCGCAAATGGGCCGCTAATCCGTGAAAGCAGACTTGTTGAGCGTCTTAGAATGAGGGGACAGCGGCGCTAAAAGAACTGCAAGACACCGAGACGCTGCTGTAAAGAGTAATGGGTGAACGCAGAACATGACGAAATGATAACAAATGATCAATGAACTTCATAAACGATAAATACCACAAACCGGGAAGTGGCCATAACAGCATAAACAAAAACTATCATCCAACCAACCAGCAACGATGGAAGGAAGAAAGTATTATAAAATAGAATTCATCATCAGACAATCACCGCCAAGACCACTTGGACTTGGACGACTGACTGAGTGTAGAAAAACAATCACCACCACCAACACAGCGGGAACTTTTGAAGACAAAAAATTGGTGACTTTCACACAAATGAAATATGGACCAAATGGGACCAAAAGTAGCAGACGACACAACAATATGGTGGATGGTAAGAATATTCTCACATAGAGGACGAACGTGCGGCGCAGGCTCTGTCTGTCTTGCCTTGTCTTGTAGAATTGAAGAAGCGGTTGCGCGTTTTCGTTTTCCTGCGGAAGAGTTCGGCCGCCCGGTTTCTCTCCATTCTCGCCCACCCTCTTCACAGAGATAACGAGAGACTCTTTTTGATATTCTTCGATGACCGCCGCTATCAATCTGTGGTGACCTGTATGGTAAAAAAGTCTATAGGTGACTATAGGTGCAAACCTTCGGAAGAAGGTTCCCGCGTGAAAAGGGACCCTGAAACATGAGGCGGAAATACCGCAAAATACCGGCAGGAATCTGTTTACGGAATCTGATACAAGTCTTTTTTTTTTCTTTTTTTTAACGAAGGAGGGGGAAATCTTGCATAGACACACCAAAAGGTGCGTGTCAGATTCCTACTGACTAAAACCCCCTCCTTCGGCTTCGGTATATTCGAACCAAGCCACTCGGGCCCCTTTTCGTACCTCCGATTGACTCCTATCCAGTTTGCCACTCGGGTTTCCCCGATTGCTCCTCGAATATGGTGTCCCTCGTTATTTCAAGCATCTCTCTGAAAGGCATCCGTCCAAGTTCACTCTCGGGGATGGATGACCGTCCAGTTACCTTTCTCCTTATGCTCTCCAAAGCCGGACATTTACACACAAGGTGCTCAGCCGTTTCCTCATCCTCCAAACAGAGTCTACACTCATCATCAGTAAGAATTCCCATCCTTACAAGATGATGCCTGAATCCTCCATGTCCAGATATGAGTGCCACCAACTTCCTAAGAGCCCCTCGCGTCATGCTCAGTACTTCTCGGTTGGTGTGTCCTACTTTCAATCCCAGCGTCAGCTTAGATTGTCTGAGTCCTCTTACCTCCTTCCATCTTTCCTGATGTTTGGAGGTAATCCATTTCTCGACAGTATGCCTCACCGTATCCCTGCTGCAACCCTACTTCACGCCAACCCTACTACATTGAATATAGTCCAGTGTGTATGAATTAGGCCCATCAGCTCGGCCTGGTATACTGAGAAATAGTTCCCCATGTTTATCTGGCAGTCCAAGCCAAGTTCCACTGAGTGATACCCAGCCCCGTAACTGCCATGTCTCTTAGATCCATCCGTGAAGACTGTTATCGTTTCCGACCCCACTCCTCAGGGAGTGATCCGTCCTCAAGGAGGGTTCTGTGATGCATTTCCTGTACCACCGTCCTCCTAATCCCATCCATTGGCATAGCAAGTTCCCTGACCCCCTTAATAAGGCCCAGGACCCTCATATGCCCGTGGATGGTGCCTTCCTGATGCCACGTTTTGTTCTGCACCATTCTTATTGCCGTGCTTACCGCTGTCTTTACTATAAATAGATCCAGAGGCAGCATTCCCAGCAATGGTGGTGCGAAAAGCCCCCGTAATACCAACACATGCTAGTCGATCTAGTTGACATCTCACTGTACTTTGGGTGGTTTTGTTCCACCATACAATTGAGGCGTATGTCACTATCGGTCTCACCATCATTGTGTATATCCAGTACATCGATTTTGGCGAGATTCCCCACCATCGTCCACATACCCGTCTACACTGATGTAGTGCCCTCTTAGCCCTCTGTATCTTCTCCCTCACCTGGATACCCCCAGGTTAGTCTCCTATCCAGATGTACACCCAGATACTTGACACTGGTGGCCAGTTTGAGTTCCGACCCAAAGAGTCTCAGAGGTTCTATTTCCAGGCCCTTTGTTTTCCTTGAGAAAACAATTAAGTCTGTCTTACTTGCGTTTATGGAGAGGTCGTGTTCCTTACACCATCCCTCCGTCACCCGAAGAGCTTCTTCCATGACATCCCGGATGGTGTTCATGAACTTCCCCCGCACCATTATCGCTAAGTCGTCTGCATACCCTACTGTGTATACATTTATTTCCTCCAGTCTTTGAAGCAATGAGTCGACAGTGAGATTCCACAGTAGCGGAGACCATGCCCCACCCTGTGGGCATCCCCTGTTTACCCTTCCCCTAAGTTTGGAGTGTCCTGAGTTTATATTTATTGCCCTATTGATTTATTGATATATTGATTTATTCATTGTCAACCCAGTCCCTGACGACCCGACTGACCCTCCGCCCTTTCAGAGCAGTTCTCAGTTTTCCGAACTGAACCCTGTCAAATACACTTTCTATATCCATGAATACAGTCAGTGCTATTCCTCCAGTGTTCAGCTCGTGTTCCGCGACTCGCACCAACTGATGCAGTGCTGTCTCGGTTGACTTCCCAGTCTGATCTGATATGCATGCTGGTTACTATGTAGGGGATACATCCTCAACGTCGTTCTTTCCAGATGATCCGCTATCACCCTCTCCATTGCTTTCAATAGGAAGGATGACAAACTGATCGGTCTGAAAGACTTCGCCTCAGTGTAGTCCCCCCTTCCAGGCTTGGGCAAAAATACCACCTTGGTTTCCCGCCAAGTTACCGGAATATACCCCATCGCGAAACAGGTGTACTCAGTGTTGTGTTGGAGTTGGACCGTGCTTTATCTCTCAATATCAGATGCTTGAACAAAGATACACTGTCTCATTGAACAAACAATTACCGAAACAGAAAGCACGTACGTGGACGTTTTGTGGTCAGGAGACAGCCCGGTCAAAATCCACACAAAAAAAAAACCCGAAAAATAGAAAGTTGGACAGTGTAAAGGTGTGACCTTAAAAACGAAAAATGTAAACCGTAACGGGTAAAATTCCATTGTTTTGTTGTTTTAATATACTAAAATAACCGCAAAAAAACTTAATGGTTTTAAGAGAAGACACACAACAGAAAACAACTAATAATCCCCAATATAAAAAAGGTAAAAGACATTTTTATATTGACGTTTTGTCATCGACTCTGGTGGTTTGGTTTGAGAGACTGCGGTGGAAGTGAAGGTGGATGTGGAGGTAGAGAGGGGGCGCGCGGATGATAGGAAGTATTCTTTGATGCCTCTGAAATTGCATATTTTTTTCGATAGAGAAATTATATATCGCGTGACACGATGATTATTTATTATACATCATACGCTATTTAGTAATAGATAGATAGATAGACAGATTATTATAAGAAAGAAGATATGATCTTATATGACTATATGGGGAGGATGGGGTTGATTTGTTATGCCAGTGACATTAAGAAGAAATATCAAGAAGAAACATCAATAAAAAAATACCCACAAAATCCATTAAATGCAATTTTTTTTTTGGTTTGTTTGTTTTCAAACACTAAACAAGAACAAAAAAAAAATTAAAAGATCTATTTGACAGCCTTAGGAGAGCGGATTATTGATAAGAATAGCACAGAAAAATTCTATAAATAAATAAATAATCATCTTTAATGTGATGCAAACGGCAGGGGTCAATGCATTTTTATATAAAAATTTCTTTTTTACTTTCCTCTTCTTCCCCCCCACCCTGTCTTTTGCGAACTCTTACTAATCATAATAATAATAATAATAAAAAATAATCCGACGGTAATTCTTCCCAATTATATGATAAAAATATATTAGCCATTATCTCACAATAGATACACATATACAATACAATCCATAAAAGTAAAGTTAAAACGCGTTCAACCGGCCAAATACTAAATAATTTAGCCCCAACGACGCCGCTTAAAATTGCGGGGTTTTTTAATGGTTTTCTTTTAACTCCCACCCAAAGCAAGCAATTCACCAAAGCCGAGTATTTGGCATTCGTTTTTATTCGAACATAACCTTATTTTGTTTTCGAATGAACTTGTTTTCAAACTTATTCTCACTTAATATCTCTCCCTTCTCTCTTCTCTCTCTCTCTCTCTCTCTCTGCCCTTCTCTCTCGAAAAGTCTTTCCGGCAAAAAATAAAAATGGTTTTCTTAACTTACCTTAACTTAACTTGAGCCCCGCCCGCATTCGTTTGGATTCGAACTTAACCCTATTATTTTTTTTGGAAATTAAACTAAAATTTTGTTCTATAGCTTAACCCTACGTGTATCGAACTTAAGCTTCATAATTTTTCGAAATTAACTTTCTAATTTTCATCGAACTTAACCTTAGTTTTTCCAAAATGGTGGTGCGTTGGACCAAAAAATACAATTGCTTCCCATCTTCCATTTTTCCAGATGGGTAAACCCACAGAAAGTCTATTAGCACACCAGGAAGGGCAAGTGGGACCAATTCATACGATCCCAGACAGCACCAATTTTTTTTTTTTTTTTTGGTTTGTTTTCACAACAAAAACGATTAATGTTTTATGGGCCTGAATGATTTGGTTCAATCCGACTGTTTGTTCCCCATCTTTTCTGGATAAAAATGAATTTCTATATAATCTCACTTAAGCTCTCTCTCTCTCTCTCTCTCTCTCTCTCTCTCTCTCTCTCTCTTTCTCTATTCACTTTCTCGAAGAGTCTTTTGGGCATCAAAAATACAAAACTCCATTTTAGTTGAAGAACGTAAAAGACATAATCTCTACCAGCAATCTAACAGACCGTATATAAGACCAATCAACTTTGATTAAAAGAGTTTCGGGTAAAAAATAACAAATATAGAGAGAGAGAGAGAGAGAGAGAGATAGAGAAAGTTGTTTTTTCGGTTTGTCAAACATGTTAACATGAAGGCTGGCTTCTCAGGTGCGTGCGTTATTCAAGTGGGGATTTATGGGGAAAAAATACTCTCCTATCAAACGGCTCTCTGATTACATTCACATCCACAGGTACTAGCCTTTGAGGATAAAAAAATTAAACGATTAAGTGTTTTGGGCGTTAGAGTCCAGAATGATCACAGTGGAGTGGAGATTGATGGAGAGGGGCCTTTGAACATCTAACGCTAAAAAGAGGCAGGGAGATTTTAGTCCGATAAACACACGCACGTCGTTATGACAGAAGTCTTTTCTCATCAGATCATTTTCTCATTCTGTAAGTAAGTGGATTTTTCCGAAAATCAACTTGAAAAAAAAAAAAAACGAAGACGATTTAAAACCGTCGTCGTCGTCGTCATCGTTTAACATAACCCTTAATAGGTTATTTTAACTGACATGAGTTTTTTTTCCTTTTTTAGAACGTTAGCGCCATCTATTTGTTTTTTTTTTTTGTTTTTTGTCTTCAGTTTCGATTTTTTTCAAGACCATTTTTTAATCCGTTTTCCTGCTTTATTAATTGCATTTTTGTAATTTGTGTTATGATTATTTCAATGAGGTATAAAATGAGAGAGAGAGAGAGAGTGGGAGAGAGAGAGAGAGAGAGAGAGAGCTTATATATTTTTATTAAATTCCATATAGAATCAGTGGCGAGTTGGCGGGGGATTGACGGTTTTTCTTAGGATCACAATTAGCAGATTATTTCAAAAAAAAAAAAACACAATAAAAGTACTCAAAGAAGCTTAACAATTATAAAGATACGGAGTGCAAAATTTAATCATCTTATCATATCGTATATTATCCGTTGAATTTATGTGATTATTATTATTATTAGTATTATTGGTATTGAGAGATAGATAATTTTTCATGACATTTGATGACTAATCTCCCATAATTATTCCTTCTTCTTCTTCTTCTTCTTCTATTTTTTTTGTTACTGTTATTTTATACTTAACATTTGTAATGTAATAACTCTAATATAAATTCCCTTATTTTATTACTATTCAGTTGTGGTTGTGGTTGTTGTAACATATTTTTAGAGGTATTCGCACAGTCAATGTGTGAGTGATTATTAAATAGATGTAATGTGGAATGTTTCGAATGTCGAAGGAGATGGGGTCGGGGGGATTAGTTTTTTTTGATTGACATAATTGATGGAGGGTGAATTTTTGTTTTTTTTTTTTTTTTTCAAACAAAAAAAGTGTGATGAAAAAGTTTACGGTGAATTACGAAATGTGAGGCATACATATACAACGATACAGAATAAATAAACTATATAATTTAGATTAGTTTTTTTTTTTTTTTTTGTTTGGACAGTTTTTGGGGTGAGAGTTGCGGGGTGCTTGATTAGCAAAAAAAAAAAAAATTATTATCTTAATATTTTACAAGATAATTTCTTACAATTTCTTGTTCTATTTGGATCGAATGTCCTTAAAATGTCCGGATGACAATGAGTCAAATATCTCGCGGCATCAGAGACTGACCACTTGGAGTGGAGGTTCATGTGCGGAGAAATACAGATCCATATAAATGGCGAAGAGGAAACTTTCTGGATGATAAAATAAGATAAGACCGACGATCATGGCCAAATTGTCATAATTGTATGGTGGAGAGTAGAACCACCAAATCAGTTCAGTAAGGCAACCGGCATCGGATTGAGCATCGGAAGATTGGCATTTGATGTGAGTTTTACTATTTTATTGTAAAGATAACGGGCGCCCGTTAATTGCGCGGCCGTATAAGGATGAGGTGCTGAACAATACGTGTGATGGCAGCTAAGCACAAGCTATAAGCTGCACCATTTATAAGGGCACATGACACAGGTCATGTCTGGATCCTAGATGTCAACGGAATCACTGAACGAGAACTGAACATGGCAATTTTTGGATGGGATCAAAAAACAGAAAGTGAGTCAGATGATACAGAAAATGTACCACCAAAAAAACTCTCTTCATAGATAATTGAGCACTCTCCACCCCCCACCCCCCCCCCCCCCCCCCCTCAACCCCTCCCGGTGGAGTGGGATCCGAACGAAAACGACGATAACAATTTTAACGTTTAACGGACGGATTTATAAAAAAAAAATGATAGTGTCACGGCGGTGCGGGTTTTTTAATATTCAAATGAGCTTGGCTTGGCTTGGACTGTGTCAAATAAACACTTGGTGGAATTTTTCATCATAAATACTCCCGTCGTTTCCCCCTTGCGGTTGGTCGTCGTACGGCTAATTACCGACGACACCACCCTTAAAAGCCATAAATTAAGAAACTAACAACAAAAGAACGCTGTTGTTGTTGGACGCTAAAAAACTAGAGATTGTTGATTGTAAAGCGAAAAATTAATTAATTAATACTCCAGGCGTAGATAATTTATGGCCAACAATTCATGCTCTAGATGACTCACATTCAATGTGGAAATCGCCAGTGAGCGGATAGAAAATCCTAGTCCTAGTTTAGACTGCGTCCTTGACAACAGTGAGTAAGTGAGATATAGTGGGTATGAAATTCGGGATATTTATTCTTTATTCATCCTTGGCTGGCACTGGACGATGTGCTCCTAGACCGGCTAGAAGCTCAACGACTCGCTGATTGGCCCAGAATGCCACATTGGATTACATTGGATTTTGGTGTTTTTGGTGCAACGGGATGGAATCGACCGGGAACGTAAGGGGTAGGGAGGGGCGCTGTGAATCGGACCCTTTGGCTAAGAGAAAAATGCGCGACTGAACTGAGACTCGTTGTTGGCCAAACATCAATATTGGAAAGTTCTCTGCGACGAGGAACTCTCAGAAAATGGCGGTGACTTTGTGGAAAACTGTTGTGAAGTAATGAAGTATGTTAGGCCGATTCAGCAGGCGACATTGATGGGTCCATGAACGGATGGCTTTAAAGGACGTTTAATCCTTTTAATAAGCAGCCGGTAAAACCGAAAAAAGGTGTTTATCATATAAATGTAGGGAAAATGTCGATGATAAAAGTATGGAATCCATGGATGTGGTGAACGGTAAAAGAAAAAAATCGAAAAGGTTGGCAATTCCACAGGTTTGGGTTCGGAGTTTCACCGGTTTCGGAGTTTCACCGGTTTCGGAGTTCCACCGGTTTCGGACTTTAACGGGTTCAGAGTTCCACGAGTTTGGAATTCCACGGGTATAGAGTTCCACAGGCTCGGAGTTACGCGGTTTCGGAGTTCCATCGGCTTCTACCGGTTTCTACCAGTTTCGGGAGTTCCTCGAGCCCAAAGTTTCACGGTTTCAGAGTTTCAGGGGTTCGAAGTTCCAAGGGTTCGGAGTTCCCAGGGTTCGGAGTTCCGCACGGATTTGGAGTTCTACAGTTTCAGATTTTCACCGGTTCGGAGTTCTACGGGTTCGCAATTTCAGGGGTTCGAAATTCCACAAGCTCGGAATTCCACAGTTTCGAAGTTTCACGGCTTCGCAGTTCGACGGATTCGGAGTTCTTCCACAGGTTCGGAGTTCCACAAGTTCGGAGTTTCACAGGTTCGAAGTTCCAAGGGTTCGAAATTCCACAGGTTCCGTAGTTCTTCAGGTTCGGAATTCCACGGATTCGCAGTTCTTCCACGGGTTCGCAGTTCTTCCACGGGTTCGGCATTCCACCGATTTCGGATTTCCACATATTCGGAGTTTCACAGATTCGGAGTTTTTCCACCGGTTTCGAAATTCCACAAATTAAATAATATAATTTTTTTTTGTGTCCCGTAAACCCTAACAAAAAAAATGCAATGAAATTATTATTTAAAAAAAAAAAAAAAAAATAGCATAAATTTTGGCGTTTATCAACTTTACAAAAGTCGCATTCCATTCAATTACCAGGAGTAGGTAAGAGTAGGTAAGAGTAGAAAAGAGTAGATGTTTTCTACTCCGAACTACTCTTTGCTATATTACGGAGTAGTTCGGCGTAGAGAAGAGTAGATATTTTTCTACTCTTATCTACTCCTACCTACTCTTGGTAATTGAATGGAACGCAACTAAAGTTACAAATTTCAGTTCAGCCAAAGGCCTCCGGAGTCCGCTAAAAAAAAAAACTTCGAACCTGTACTCAAAAAAAAAAAAAAAAAAAGGTGGAAAATTTCCACCATCATTTTCGTAAAATGCAAAACTTTCCTGGACACTGAACAGACTTGAATGACTTGAATTTCTACGATTAAAATTGTAAATAAAATTTAAAACTACACATTACCAGAAACACATCGTACCTCCTCCTCCTCCTGTAAATCTAAATGAATATATATATATTTAAGAATGAATTGTGCACACACAATGTATTTAGATAGATAGATAGATAGATAGATAGATATACTAATATTATATAAAGCAAAAGTAAAGGCAAAAATAAACTTATTATTATTATTATTATTATTGTGTAATATCTCTCTATAAATAAATAAATAAATATAGAAATATAGAAATAAGTAGATATAGAAATTTGTCGGTAGATTTTATTATTTATATTTACTCATCAATTCCCTTTGATCTTTGAGACGTGTGTGTTGTGTTTTCTGTTTTTTGTGTTTTGTGTGTTATTTATATACATCCCATCCATACATCCATCCATACGTACGTAAGTTATTTGTTTAAACCATTATATATTTTATTATGTAACCATCTCTCAATCATCACATCACATCACATCACATCACAACGTCATATCTTCCTTCCATTTAATTTCCATTCCCATTCTCTATTCTGTATTTCACATATACGGCAATTTATATCGCCATATATTTATATTTCTGCATGCATGAATTTTTATGTGATATGATAAAAAAAAAACAACCAAAAAATAAAAAATGCGAAATTCCTTTTGTATTATTCAAATTTTTTGTGGTGGTATTTTTATACAGTAAAAAAAAAAATTGAACCTCAAGTGTTTTTATTTTTTTTTTTTGTGTGACAATACCACAAATTATTTAAAAAATGATATTCTAAAGGATTTCGGAAGCAAAAAAAAAATGTATTCGTGGTATTCGGATTCAGAGAGCGCGCGCCCCCCACTTAAAGTATGCAAACTTTCACAGTCAAATCGCTCAAATGCGAAAGGATTCGGGGGGGGGGGGGGAACAAAAATAAATCCAAATTTATCATAAGCGAGCGAATTTTGGATCAATTTTTTTTTTTTTTGTCTTGGAAAAGTAAATCCATTTACAGACTGTATGTCTCCCGTCACTGTGTGTCTCGCGTCCTCTACCGACTAAAGACTAAAACCTCTCCCACAAGGTTGGAGTTCAAGTTCTTCAAGATTCATTCCCCCTCGTACACCGTGACCATAAATTAAGATCTATTGTGCCCTATCCTTTATTCTTTATTCCGTTCTATTCCTCAAAAGTGGAATAGATTCTCATTTCTCATTGGTCACCATAATTGGGAAATTGATTTTTTTTTATCCACTTTTATCCACTTTGAGAAGACTGTCATTTCCTTTTTTTTACAGGAGCTCTGGACACATTTTGCGAGTATTTGTTCATTGCTGCATTGCTCAATCAATAATCCAATCCAAAGAATTTTGGCAGATGGTATAGTTACACACAGCGCATGTCCCGTGAGAGGAGTAGCCCAGCATACCAGCTGACCTTGAAGATGTTCTCTATCAATCGAACTTTCATCGAATTTCCCTGAGCTCGCTGTTTTGCATATTTATATAAATAAATCGTCCTCTTTGTCCGTCCCATATGAGCCGGTATCCGCAACGCGTAACTCTAACATCCCCTAGCATTTTTTTTTTTTTTTTGGCCAATTCATTTAGGACTTCGTGACACTCCGTAACGAAAATCAACTTATTGGAGTTGAAATTGCTTTTTGTTGAAGTGTCATGAAAGCCGCCTGACTATCAGAGAGCCTGATATTGACACGAATCCCATTCATATACCCGCCTCTCCCTTTCTTTCTCTATCTCTCTCTCTCTCTCTCTCTCTATGTCTTTCTCGCTCTCTCATTATTGCCGTTGATATTTTGATCGCGTGGATCTATCGCGGCCTCGAATACATTCTGTCAAATAAGTACCCGGAAATTCTCATTTTAAACTTTTCCCGTTGCGAATATTTCAAACATTTCCATTTGTTTCCCAGGTTGGCACAACTGCAAAGCAACTATTATCTGTCAATTGTTATTGCTGTGTGTCCATTTAATTTGTTTACGGCGTTGCGTTAGGAACAAGTCAACCAATTGTTTGTGTGCGTTGCGATTTTCGTTGCTATATCGATAAAAATATCGAACAAAGAGTTTGTGTGAAATTTTGTATTTCAAACGAAATTTCTTGTGCCAAAACGTTGGAAATGTTGAAAAAAACATTTGGTGATTCAACCATGTCGAAAACTCAAGTTTACGATTGGTATAAATCGTTCAAAGAGGGGCGAGAAGAGGTGAACGATTTGCCACGTTCAGGACGGCCTTAGACCTCTTCAACACTGAAGAAAACGTCGACAAAATAAATGGTGAAATGGTGCTCGAAAATCGTCATTATATAGTTTGCGAGAGATAGCCCAAGAAATGAACATAGGTCTCATGAGACCGCTCGTCATATTTTGGTTGATGTTTTGGGTTTTGGGCGGAAAGTCGCAGCGCAGCGATTGGTGATCTGAAAAGATCTGAATTTTTGTTCGCAAAAGTGAATCGCAGTAATCGCAGTGGCTGACATGACATGCTTGAACGCGTAAATTCCGATCCAACGTTCATCGAACGCATCATAACACTGGTGACGAGACATGGGTTTTTGGAGTACGACATGCGCAAACAATCGTCAACAATCGTGGTGGAATGGCGCCGCCAAAAATGAACCGAAACCGAAAAAAACCGCGCCAAAGCAAATCGAAAATCAAGGTGTCCAATGCTGACCAAGGTGTTCTTCGATATTCGTATGGTGTTGTTCATTCATTCGGAATTCTTACCGGATGGGCCAAACCCATCATCAATAAAGAATATTATCTCTTGGGCGTTATGCCAAGAGGCGTTTGAGAGAGAATGATGTTCGTCGTCGCAAAAGACCAGAACAATGTGGCGGAACAACAGTTGGATTTTGCACCAGCGATAATGCACCGCAGCGCACAAAGCGATCATCATATTGTGAACGAGTTTTTGAACAAAAATTCAACAAATATCATCGAACAACCACCTCCAGTACTCTCCAGATATGGTGTGACCCCGTGTGACTTTTTTCCTTTGTTTCCGAAACTCAAATTACCACTTCGTGGAACCCGTTTTTAGAGCATTAATTTGAGACATCAAAACTAATTCGCAACGAGAACTGAAGCCCATCCCTCATTAAATAGCTTTAAAAAGTGTTTCAATGATTGGATTGTTCGTTGGAAGAAGTGTATTGCTTCACTATTTTGAAGGGGATATAATAAATTTAGATGATTGATTGAGTTGTTTGTGTTTAATTTCAAATTGCCGGGTACTTATTTGACAGAAATACGGTTGTTGCATTTTCTTCATTCATCTTCATTAAAGACATGACAGGAGGGCATCTAGGACCGTATTTTTCCGGCACCAACGGCACCCTGAATTTTGTTTTTAATCCATCCGTGAATCATTTTTCAGGCATCGTCGTCACTTTGGGCCATTTGCATGGCAGGTGTAATTCAACTATTTTCTGGGGTATTTATCCCATATTTGTTCATTTTTCCCTTTTAATTGGTCGTCACGGTCAACGTCACGGTACACGGTCGTCATAGCCATATCGACGTCCCTTTTTTTTTTTAAAAAAACTCTAGATGACCCTTCAGATTTTCTTTCATAAAGTTTATCCATTTGCCACTAATGGCTTTAATTGGCTACCTTTGTTTTATGCAAAAAAAAAAAAAATGGAATAGGGCTCAGATTAATTATGCCCTCCCTCCATTGCCACCAAAATGGAGCCGTTCTCATTGCTCCCGTTATTATTTGGCGTTCCAGTTGCCCAGATGCAATCTTCTACAGAGCTCAACTCTGACACGGCCTTTGCATTGTGCAAGTTTATTTGGACAACTGTCACAGCCATTTCGTGGGTTTTAGTGTTAGTGTTGAGACTCTTATCTTATCTCCATTGAAGCATCTGCAGCTTAATTACTTTTTTTTGGTTCACCATTTACGGGGGGGGGGGGGTCTCCATTCCATTCTTTTTTTTTTTTGTATGTGGAAGCAGCCTTTGAGACAGGCTCCGCCTGAGTTTTTGTGTTTTTTTTCTTTATACATATTTTTTTTTTTTTTGGCTCTCTAACCACATTGAATCCGAGGATTGGCCTGAAATCACAAAGATATCAGTTTGAACACTGGGAAAGATGTGTCCGTCATGTCAAAGCCGCAGTTAGTATGATGGTAGGTGCTATATGAAACCAGACCAGTGGCCCGGTGCCTGGAGTTCACTTCAATTGCTCCAATGATCCCCCTTCCCATCAGTCATTCATTCCCTGCTAGGCTTAGCTGTTCCGCCGTGGGATTAGGGATTTTTTTTTTTTTTTTAGTAGAAGGTTTACTCCTTCCAGAATAGTGTGTTTTTGCCTGATAAATTGCCAACAAGTCCCTTTAGGCTTATTGGATTTTATAAGCCTAAAGCTGTTTTGGATTTTAGGTATTTGGTATTAGGAATTCTAAGGTTGTTTGGGAACCTGATGGGAATGGAACAATCCGGATCGTCGTGTGTTTTGAGGTTCAGGATGTTTCCTATGTATCAGTTACCTGAAGTGATCACCACCACTGCAGGTAACACATACACTATCGCGTTTATCGTGTGGAAGATTTCCCATTCCATGACCGAGACCGAGACTGATTTCAGGTGTCTAAAACATGACTGTAGAACAGCTCTAGAATGGCGTTCGCATGCGCAGCTTTTTGATTCCCACCGCGTGCGATACCAATCCCAGAGGCCATAATCTCCAGAGTCCAGAGGTCCACAAAAACCCGCAACAAAAACCAAGCGGTTGAAAATCTATTTAAAAAAAAAAAAACCTATAGACAAATTCGGATTTTAGCGTCCCTTAAAAATATCTCGTAAAGTCTCGTAATTGTTTATTCATATTCATTGTCAAATATATCAATGATTTTTGTTCAGACGGTTTTTTTTGGTTTCGATGTACCATAGGATATGGAACGCTTAACGAAGTTCTTTCCAAATGATCGGCTCGGGCGGGCGGCCGGCGGCGGATCAATCTATTTTACACCCTTTTTTCAATTGTTTTTGTATTGTCGATGTCGAAGGATGATCGGTTTGAATGAATGAATGAGTGTTCCCAAATCCCAACTACTTCCCGATTTCGGCAGTTCAATACAATACAATTTATTTGTATTTAATTCTCTTCACGATACGGGAATATACCCCTAATCGCTATAGACAAAAAATGTCGCAGATCCGCGGTACTAAAATGGGCCTCTTTACCCGCCCACTAATAGTAGTAATAGAACGGGAAATATACCATCAGATTTTGATGATGATTTGAAGGTGATTCGAACCATCTCCTAATTGAACGTTCTCGACCCCCCGCCCGCCCCCCTCCCCCTCTCAATTGTCACAATTCATCGTTCGGTCTCGCAATTTTCCTTTTTCGCGCCGCACTTCACTCGTTTTCCCATTCCACGGTAGTTCACTATTTATTTGAAACTGGAGCTTCCATCGAGAGGAAAGTGAATGAGTTTTCATATCAGGATCCTATTAGCCATTTCCTTGATTGTCGCCGTCCGGATTTTTGCCTGACCCATCACGGATCAATTCCATTTTGTGGGGGAAATTTTGGAGAGTCCCTGCAATGATCATCATCATCTTCTTTTTCGTCTGTGTAGCTGCCGTCTGATCTGATCTCAGAGATGGTTCACATTTTCGAACCAAAACAGGGACCTGTACGACGACGTTTCCACTTCACTGACTACGCAGAGTTTTCTTTCTTTTATCGTTTGTTTTCTTTTATAGTCTTCTTTGTTTCACCCCACCCCAAATTGATCGATTGCTAAAAGCCATTTCCTGGCGCATTAGCCCTTTAGCCGGTTTAATTCCACCATATGGTATTGGATCACCTTCTTCAACAATAGTTATGAGTATGGAATCCCGATGGAATGCTTCTTTCGCAGTCAGCTGTGGAATGATGAAGTTGAACAGAGAACCTTCGGGCTCTCAGGGGTAGTTTCCTCCGGCTGACTCTGGTGGACGTTGACGGTGCAGAATAGATTCACCGGTTGCTAGAAGGCTCTGTCCAGAAAAAGGATGAACGCCAAAATCCGAATTGTTTTGGTTGTCTAGACGCGTAAAAAGTAACAAGTAAAAAGTAAAAAGTAAAGTAAGTAAATGTTTCTTCTAGTGGTTTCCGGCTTTGTTCGTCCGTCCCCAAGATTTTCCATCTCCATCAAATCATCATCATGTCAGCAGTGTTTTTGTAGAGGATTGTGGTTTCTTAAATGGCATCTATTTTTTGATGACGCCGCCTCATACTCTAATTCGAACAACAAAAGATGGCTCTGTGATCAACATTTGACATTTTAGGTTGGCGATCCAATACCCATCCTGTAAATTTCGATTGTCTTCTAATGTAATATCTTTAAAGCATTACAAAGCGTTATGTCCAGAATCACCCTTCTGCGGGCTTCGTCGTTTAAATGAATATTTAAAAACAAAAAATTTACACGCATGTCCTTTCACGTATATACTTTTCCTTTTGTTTTTTTTTTTTCTTTTTTTTTTTTTTTGTACGGTCAAAGGGAATTTTTTAAAAAATGAAATCAAAAAACCACTTGAATAAAATTGAAAATGCAATAAAAAAATCAACGTCATCTTCATCCACATCGTTGTCCTCCTCATCGTCGCCATCATTGCCCTCTTTGATTTTGGTAATTAATTTGAAGAGACTATTCAAAAAAAAAAAAAAAAAATTGGGACTGGACAAAGCAAGAAATTGCATTTTTTGCATTTTGGTTGTTCTTTTAATTGAAATGTTTTTCATTTGTTTTTTTAGTTTAGTTCAGTTTTCAATTTTCAATTGAATTCAAAAAGGCATAAAAATAAAAATAATTAAAAAACAGAGAAAAAAAAGGTACAGAAAATTTGAATATATGCAAAAAAAAAAGTAAATAAAAGAAAGAAAGAATAAAAAAAATTGTCCAGTCACAAAAAAAAAATAAAATCATTTAATTTATTTTACGGTTGGTTTACCTTTGAAGAGGAGATTTTTAACTATTTTTTTTTTTTTCATATATCCTTTTTTGCTATTTGATTATTTTTTATATCCGTATATGTTTTTTTTTCTGTTTTGTTTTTGTTTTTGTTTTGTGTTTAGTTCATTCATTCATTAATAATTTTATTTGTAAATGTCCGGGATCTGGAGGATCCAGATTGGATTCGAATTGATGATTGATGATGAATGGGTGCGTGATGGAGGTTAAGGGAATGGAGGAGCTTTAGTCGACGTCCTCGTCATCGTATATTTGTATTTAATTGGAGGTTTTTTTTTTCATTTTTTTTCTAAATTTACCTCTCTGGACTGGAGCCGTCTCCAACAGGTGAATCGGAAAAAAAACGTTCGAAAAACTCCCGGCCAACGGTCCGAAGTTCCACGCTTTTTTTTCCACTCATTTTTCCACCACCCGGCCAGGTCAGCCGGTTGTTCAGCCTCCTCCTAAAACAATCCAATCAATCTAACAACAATATCATATTTTCAATCCGCGGCGACATTCAAGGTTTATGCGGCGACATTCAAGATAAGGAAACGCCACCGTCCGCCGTCCGCCGTTCCACGAAAACTGTAAGAACTCGGTTTCTTTAACGGAACCCATCCTATTTCGAATACCGAGGACTTTCGTCCAGATCATCACACGGCGGCATTCGACGAATAATTGAATTTCTGAGTTGAGAGAAAAAAATGATTGTGCTATTGGCCGTCGTCGTCGTCGTCGTCGTCGTCGTTGTTGTTGTCATCCTCCTTATACAAATTTTTCCAAATATCACCTTAAATTTGTAGCGCAAAAGCGTATAGATCCTTATATTGTAGTGGATTGCATCTGAATTGTTTCGTCGTCCTCACTGGTTTTTTTTCTTTTTGAAACGTCAATCCGATTTGATGTGCATTCCTTTTGGATTATTGTACCAAAAAGATGTCCAACTTGCTCTCCAAGAAGGAAAATCAAGCGGTCTTTTATGGCTTTGTTCCAACAAAACAGTTTATTAGAATTTTACTAGTTGATTTTGAAAGAAATGTTGGATCTTATATTGGTCGCCCATTAACAAACCTCTCACCTATCTCCGCCATCAGCCGCCCTGATCCACCATTCAAACCCACCTATCCCCACCTCATATTCAAAGCTTTAAGATCGCTGGGGGATAACAAAAAATGAGGCGGTGGACTTAAAACGCATCCTTGCTGATTCCCAAGTACCTTATCACATCCAACTCATTCTCATCCTCATCACCTATACAATTTACCTTAAATCACCAACACCTCTCATATCTCCATAACTCAAATCAAATTATCGACGTAAGCCGCCGTTAAATCTAAAAAAAAAAAAAGCCCCGCTCGTTATCCTAAAAAAACATTATTATCCGCCACCGGCGAGTACCGGCGCTTCTCCGCGGGCTTACGACCACCACCCCCCCCCTCCACCCTCATGACTCTCATTCATTATTCCTTTTTCCTCCATCCATTCCACCATCCTCTCAATCAAAACAAGACTACCGCCGCCACCGCCGCCGCCACAGCCGCCTCCACACGCCTTTCCCATCCCAATTCTGACCTAGAATTTTCCATCCAATCTGCCATCTCAAATTCTCCACCCTTAAACCTTAAACCGCTTTTTTAAAAATCTAACCGGTTGTATCTCCTTCATTCTCCTATAACTATGGTTGGTTACCGAAAAAGGAAAATAGCTAGGGTGGATAAGAACCACCAGTGGTTAGTAGTTGGTTAGAAATCACAAAAATAGTGTATGACTTCGAAAAAAACTTCTATGTTGTGTTGCCCAAAAAAATATATAGGAAAGATTGGACACAGGGAATAAGATCTTAAGTTTACAGACACAAAGTTCCTCAATCTATTCTATACGGATCGATCTAAGTAAGACCAACGAACCTATGTTCTGGCAGCTCCAAGGTATCTAATCCCAGGGGGCTAATCCAAGAATGGAACTTATTATTGGGACCACTCTGCGGATTGCTATAGCACCGTACGTATTCCAGGTGGAAATCCATGGTGTAGAACTTTTTAAATCAGATGGATCAAGGATCAAGGGGGTATAAAAAAAAACCAGCGGAGCTATCAGACCTTATCAGATAGCAAAGCTGCACTGATTTGGAGAGATAAGGTCGAAGCTCGTGCTCGACTGTCCAGTGGACAGCTGAAACTGAGTTGTGTCTCTCAAATATGGTAAATTGGAAAGTCACACTCATTTTGTGGATACATGTGGGCGGACATAAAGGAATATAGAGGATAACGAGTATAGACGGCCGATGCCATCACTAGAAAAAGCCGCTCTGCTGTGACTCGGGCCTCATTTTGTGGTTTAGCAATACCAAAAGCAACTAACTAAATTAGAGGCAAGGATGACTGGAATTACTACTACCGGGAAGTAGTCCCTAGAATGAAATACTGGAATGCACTGCACGATGGTTGCTTGCACAGCCATTCATAGCTCTTTATTCAGGCATATTCAAAACTGACGGGGACTGACGCGAACAAATTCTCCACCTAAAACAAAAGACAAATACTAGATTAGTTGGAGTCGGACCGGATTTGAACCGGTCCCTGTAATCTAAGAGCTCATCTATCCATATACATGATGGATGAAAAAATCGTTAGCTGCGATATGTGCGTAGGCTCTGCTCTGGTCGAGCACACACACACACACGGAAGAAGAGGAAACTGGGCGGCGGAGCACATTCTCTGTGAATGTGAAGTTATACCGCAATGGGAACAGACTTACTTAGTACGATCATTTAGTTCATAATTGCATCTGCATTGCCTGAGGAAGTTTTGTACATGCTGCATACCCATCATCAATAATTTAAGTTGGCCAGGTTTTTTTTTGGGCAGGGAATGGATGAATATGGGATAATTCAGAGCAGCAGAAAAACACAATGAACCGCCGGGGGGACAAGTGTTTAGGGGATGGACGACCCAGCTCAATACAATAATTCTAATTGTTCTTCATCTTCAAGTCCACCTCCATCGGCTTCATCAAAACGCGACCTTTATACCGCGACCTTTCAGCACAAAAGCAATGGAAAGCAAGGAACGCTTTTGTGGGTTTCCCCCCTTCCAAGGGCTGATAAACTAAGGGCCAGCACCAGCCAGTACCACATGCGATCTTCTTTAAAAAAAAAAAAACCCATTTGACTTTCATTCGTTATTTTTTTCTTTCCATTCCACTACTCCATTCCATTTCATTTCATTCCATTTCATCCATTCCATTCTATGGTCTTAATCAAAACAAAAAAAAAAAAAAAAGGCCCGCCGCCACCCCCATTGAATTTTTCCATTGCATTCTGATAAACAATAACCATATAATTTTCCATCCAATATCTGTCATCTCCAATTGTCCAGCATTAAATAAAACAGGGGGTAAAATAACTGCAATTCGGTTTCGGCTCCTTTCAAATCCATCTTTAAAACAACTTCTTCTATATACAGAGTGTCCCAGTACCACCACCCCCGAACAAAGCCAAACACCACGAGTTCCTGGGACTATTTCCCCCCACCATTATTTTTACAACACCATGTAACTCAGTAAGGGTTGAAGTTCAACCGCCAACCCTCCCCCATACCTCCCAAAACCAAATATTTTGTCGGAAATAGTCCCAGGAAAACGTTGTGTTCGGCTTTATGGGGTAGTGGTACTTGGACACTCTGTATAATCCGGATGTTCAATCGAATTCTCGAATAATCACGCTCTTGCTTTCTCTCTCGATCTTTCTATTTCTCCCTCCCTCTCTCTCTCGCTCTCTCTCTCTCTCTCTCTCTCTCTCTCTCTCTCAAATGATTTAACCAAAAATGAAAGTTTGGTTTTTTTTTTTTTAATTTTGTACAAACATTTGACAGATTGTGTGATCTCTCATTGGTTAAAAATTGGACGCAGAGAGAGAGAGAGAGAGAGAGAGAGAGAGAGAGAGAGGAAGAGGAAAATAGTGAGAGAGTTAAATTTTTTAATGTATTTTCTTATGAATTCTAGGATCTGGTCGTTGCTCTGTAAAACTATCTCATCGGATTAGGATTAGACAGACAGATAGAGAGAGAGAGAGGGAGAGAGAGAGAGAGAGAGAGAAAGGATCGTGAGAAGTAAGTTTTTTTTTATTAAGAAATAAAGAACTAGAGAAACTTCTACGGTGATTGATGTTATTTATTTATAAATTTGACTTTAATATACAGTATATGTACAGCTTTAATACAGTTATAAAATCGCATCACCACATACCACTGTATTTTTATATTTATGTTATTACAAATTTAGTTCAGTAGTTCAATAATAATAATAATAACATAAATAAAAAACCACTGAACGACGACGACGACGACGACGACGACAAAGGACTTAGGGGGATTTAGTTTTTTTTTTTTTTTTTTTTTTTTTGCAAATTTTATTGCGTGTATTAAAACTAGAAATAAAAAACAAAAAAACTATTAAGGATATTATTTCTATATAATAAAGTGAAGTAAAAAGGAATCAACGCGTCAAAAAAAAAAAAGTCAAAAAATTTCAATAACAACAACGACGACGACGACCACGACGACATCAACAACAACGATAGAAGAAGGCAAAGCACGCAAAGCAACAGGGTTTTTTTTTTTTTTTTTTTTTGATTTATTTGAAGGGGGTCGAATTCCATTATTACAATAACAACCATAACAATTGTAATATCTATTTTTCGATATATCGATAGTTTTTAAAAAAAATTGCGTTGGGGTTGATGAAGCTGATGATGGTGTCGGTGAGGTATGGTTAACATATGTATGTAACAACGGGGGAGTGTGGAAGGAATAGGGAGATTGAGGGGGATTGAGTAGGTTAAAAAAAATTAAAGAAATTAAAATAATAATTCAAATAAAATAATGTAAATTTTTTTTCTTTTTTCTAATTTCCGCGCTGTAATTAAACTTAATTCTTAATATTTCATTTTCACTCTTCAATTTATTATTTGTATTATATTAAAAAAAAAAAAACAAATAAACCACCTCAACCTAGAGGTCTGGTCAATCGACCGTAGACCCCCGAGTCTCGTCTCCTTCCTCACATCTCCATTATTATTTTTATTTTGTTGTGTCTCGGAAGAGGAAATCTATTTATAGACTGAGTGTCGGACTCCCGTCACTAAGTTGACGGCCAACCGACGACTAAAAAACCTCCAACTCCACTGGGTTGTAGTCCGCATAATATCACCTTGATCCGCAACCACAATAAGATCTATTGTTGTACCTCTCTTCTTTTTACTTACTCATCGGTCTTCAATTAGGAAATTGTGTGACCACACTTTTATTACAAAATTTAGTTATATCCCTTCGACTTTCTCCTACAAAAGTTTTTCCCTAGATATATCCTTGGTTTTTTTACCTCGAGTAAAATAGTCTTACTGTCCTCATTGCAGAATCTGCCCATTGCTCGTTTTCGACCATTCCCATGTTCTTCTTGAGATGGTAAGTAGTTACATGGCGCATGTCCCTTGAGTCCTCTCAACGCGCATAGCAAAGAACTTTAAGTTTTGTTCAGTTATTTTTGTGTATACATTTTTTTGCAATGTTTGCAACGGCCCCTTAAGATATTATCTCAGATGTTTCCCTTAACCTTTTTTCATTGGACCCTTAACCACCTCTCAAATTGTTTCCATTTATTGTCGGCCTTGATAAACCGAAACAGAAACAGGGCAATAGTCCAATATATGGTTCCCCTGCCCTCCATCTGTGCCAACAATTTTTAAGCCAGCCACGTCCCTCTTGTCCTTATGTCCCATATTAGCCGGCATCCGCAACAGATGAATTTAATGTCTCCATTATACTTCTTCAACCAAAAATTTCCCTATCACCCTTCCATCCAAAAACACCTCACCATTTTATTTCCTCCTTCAGCTTCTCCAGCCGCTTCTCCTCCTCGTAACAACATTCTTAACATTCCGATCCATTATTTCGTCCTCATTTCACCCAACACCACCAAAACTCCCCTATAAAATGCCAACAATTTCATTGTCCTGTCAGACAGGACAGGACAGGACAGGACAGGACAGGACAGGACAGGACAGGACAGGACAGGACAGGACAGGGCAGGACAGGACAGGACAGGACAGGACAGGACAGGGCAGGACAGGACAGGACAGGGCAGGACAGGACAGGACAGGACAGGACACGCCAGGACAGGGCAGGAAAAAAAAACGACAACGACACTCAGGCAAACAAGGAATAAGGACAATGATTTAAAATCCATCATCAGCATCATCATCATCATGGACATCGTGAAAACAATACTGCGGCAGCATGCGCTCGCAGATGGGTTTGGAAAACGTTGACCGATTTATCTTAAAGAAAGCTAAAAAACTGAACATTATCAGTCGTCGTTCTGCGTCCTCAACATACTAGATGTGGAGTTATAAGGTGGGGGGGGGGGGGCTATGAATGTTAGCTCTCTCTCTCTCTCTCTCTCTCTCTCTCTCTCTCTCTCTCACCCTTTTCTATCATCGTGCAAGAGCTATGTATTGTTCAGTCAGATCTTTCGTGTTAGTGAAAATCACATCAAAAAGTCATTCATGCGAGAGACATTCAATTTGAGAAAATCAGCAAAAATTGAACCCCAGTTAAAACAACAATCAATGTGACGTAGAGGACGCCGAAATACGACAAAGGTGGGGGGGGGGGTGGGCGCAGGGGGGTTGGGAGCGAGCTGCTACAATGACTCGACACAATTATGCAAAAAAACAAGCCGAAAAAGGTGAAATGAGAAGTTTCAGCAAATTAGTTCTTCTTTCACATTAACACATTACAAATTGCAAATTGCAAAAACGCGCAAAACCCAATGGAATTCAACAAAACGCCCTTAAGAATAGTCTGTAGAATTCCCGTAAAGAAAAGTCTGGAGAATTGCCTTAAAGAAAAGTCTGTTGAATTTCCTTAAAAAGGGTCTGAAGAATTTCCGCAGAATTCCCTTTAAGAAAAGTCTGTTGAATTCCCTTAAAGAAAAGTCTGAAGAATTCCCTTCAGGAAAGTCTGAAGAATTCCATTCAGGAAAGTCTGAAGAATTTCCTTAAGAGAAGTCTGCAGAATTTCTTTAAGAAAAGTCCGTAGAATTCCCTAAAAGAAAAGTATGCAGAATTTCCTTAAGAAAAGTGTGAAGAATTTCCTTAAGAAAAGTCTGAAGAATTGCTTTAAGAAAATTCTGTTAAATTGCCGGAATTCTGAAAAATTGTCCTGGAGAATTTCTTTCAGCAAAGTCCGTAGAATTTCCTTCAGAAAAGTCCGTAGAATTTCCTTCAGAAAAGTCCGTAGAATTTCCTTCAGAAAAGTCCGTAAAATTTCCTTAAGAAAAGTCCGTAGAATTTCCTTAAGAAAAGTCCGTAGAATTTCTTTCAGCGAAGTCCGTAGAATTTCCTTCAGAAAAGTCCGTAGAATTTCCTTAAGAAAAATCTGAAGAATTTCCTTAAGAAAAGTCTGTTGAATTCCCTTAAAGAAAAGTCTGAAAAATTGCCCTAAGAAAAGTCCGAAGAACTTCCTTAAGGAATCCTGGAAAATTTTCCTGGGGAATTTCCTTAAGAATTTCCTGAAGATTCTACACTGTTATGCAAAAACACAAAAATGATGTAAGAATGATTTAAAAAAATCAATTAATCAATCAATCAATGACGGACGGAGAGGACACCGAGGGGGTATTGCAAAATACACCATAACTATCGATCGATCAAATCACAATATTTAAAAAATTTCAAAATCAAATTTTCGCATGGTTGATTCAATCACAGATTTGTTTGTTTCTTTTTTTTTCTCACAGTGTACATTTTAATTTGTATATATTTTTTTTTTTAATCTTTTTTTATGAAATTAAATTTTGAATAAAATTTTTCCATAAATCTTTTAACCCTTTTTTTTTGTTTGTTTGTTTTATTAATTAGCGGCCAATATCAATTTTTCAACATGTTTATTCTTTCAACATTTACATTTTATCTTATTTACTTTATCTTATTTAATTTTAATGTCGTTTTATTATTTATCTAAAATTTGTATATTGTATTTTACATAAATAAATATTTTAGGCGGCCGGCGATTTGCATAACATAAATTATTAATAATAAATAAATCTGTTTTTAAATTTTTTTTTTGAAATTAACCCCCCAAATGTTTTGGATTTATTTATATTTTATGAATTAATTATTAAATATGTTTAAGATAAAGAAGAAATTATGAAGAACGATTCAAAGAAGATAAGAAAGGGATAATAAAAAAAAAAAAGAAAAGGATAATTGAAGAAGAAAATAACAAACACTTAAAATTAAATGTGTCATCGTAAATAAATTAGGGATTGAGGGGGTTGCTGAGGAAGCTCTTCATTTATTTTGTTTAATTATTAAATGGTAAAAATTAACCTTTTTACGTTAATTTTTACGTTAATTGCCCTAAGAAAAGTCTGAAGAATTCCCTTAAGAAAAGTGTGAAGAATTGCCTTAAGAAAAATGTGAAGAATTACTTTAAGGAATTCTGGAGAATTGTCATGGAAAATTTGCTTAAAGAAAAGTCCGTAGAATTTCCTTAAAGAAAAGTCCGTAGAATTTCCTAAAAGAAAAGTCCGCGGAATTTCCTTAAGAAAGGTCTGAAGAATTTCCTTAAAGAAAGGTCGGTCGAATTCCTTTAAAGAAAAGTCCGTAGAATTTCCTTAAGAAAAGTCCGTAGAATTTCCTTAAGAAAAGTCTGAAGAATTTCCTTAAGAAAAGTCCGTAGAATGTCTTTCAGCGAAGTCGGTAGAATTTCCTTCAGAAAATTCCGTAGAATTTCCTTAAGAAAAGTCCGTAGAATTTCCTTAAGAAAAGTCCGTAGAATTTCCTTCAGAAAAGTCCGTAGAATTTCCTTTAAGAATAGTCTGTTGAATTCCCTTAAGAAAAGTGTGAAGAATTGCCTTAAGAAAAGTGTCAAGAATTGCCTTAAGGAATTCTGGAGAATTGTCATGGAAAATTTGCTTAAAGAAAAGTCCGTAGAATTCCCTTAAAGAAAAGTCCGTAGAATTTCCTTAAAGAAAAGTCCGCGGAATTTCCTTAAGAAAGGTCTGAAGAATTTCCTTAAAGAAAGGTCTGAAGAATTTCCTTAAGAAAAGTCTGCAGAATTTCCTTAAGAAAGGTCTGAAGAATTGTCTTAAGGAATCCTGGAAAATTGTCCTGGAGAATTCCCTTAAGAAAGTCCGTAGAATTTCCTTCCGCAAAGTCCGTAGAATTTCCTTCAGAAAAGTCCGTAGAATTTCCTTAAGAAAAGTCCGTAGAATTTCTTTCAGCGAAGTAGAATTTCCTTCAGAAAAGTCCGTAGAATTTCCTTAAGAAAAGTCCGTAGAATTTCCTTCAGCAAAGTCCGTAGAATTTCCTTCAGAAAAGTCCGTAGAATTTCCTTAAGAAAAGTCCGTAGAATTTCCTTAAGAAAAGTCCGTAGAATTTCCTTCAGAAAAGTCCGTAGAATTTCCTTAAGAAAAGTCTGAAGAATTTCCTAAAGAAAAGTCCGTATAATTCCCTTAAGAAACGTCTGCAGAATTCCCTTAAGAAACGTCTGAAGAATTGCCTTAAGAAAAGTGTGAAGAATTGCCTTAAGGAATTCTGGAGAAATTTCATGGAAAATTTGCTTAAAGAAAAGTCCGTAGAATTCCCTTAAAGAAAAGTCCGTAGAAATTCCTTAAAGAAAAGTCCGCAGAATTTCCTTAAGAAAGGTCTGAAGAATTTCCTTAAAGAAAGGTCCGTAGAATTTCCTTAAGAAAGGTCCGTAGAATTTCCTTAAGAAAAGTCTGAAGAATTCCCTTAAGAAAAGTGTGAAGAATTTCCTTAAGAAATGTCTGAAGAATTGTCTTAAGGAATCCTGGAAAATTGTCCTGGAGAATTCCCTTAAGAAAAGTCCGTAGAATTTCCTTAAGAAAAGTCTGCAGAATTTCCTAAAGAAAAGTCCGTAGAATTAAGAAGACCCTTAAAATGCACGTACGATTGGTTTGGGCGGAATCGTTCACGGTAGATATGAAATCGAACGGAAACGTAAGGGTGCGGATGGCGCTCTTGGCTAAGAGGAGTTAAAACGGTCCCTGTGTGTGGTTTGTACGAACAGAATTGTACACTGCAACAATAGGTAGGAGTGAATGGCGCCAAAGGGGTAGGTAGGAGTGAATGGCGCCAAAGGGCTTAGTCGCGACGAGAAGTGGATTATTTTCGTTCGAACATCGCACATCAGAAGTAAAAGGGATCATAAGTCAATCAAAGACGAAACACTTGAACTACTGACTGAGAGTGGTCCGAAAAAGCACCAAAACCAAAGGGAAAATGTTCTAAGGATGTGTTCTAATCGAAAAACTCTTAGAAAATTGATTTGTTTTTTTTTTTTTTTAACAACTGCTGGACTTCCGCAGGCGACATCTTTTGTGGTGGGGAGGGAGGGAGGGGGGGGGGGAGCGATGAATATTCTAAAGGATGACAGACGTGCTCAAGATCTGTCTTGAGGATGTGGCTGCGAACATTATTGTTTGCGGCAAATGTCCTACGGCTTTAGAGAGACTTCCGTGGTACCTTCGGTGGTATGTCTTTTAAAGATTTCCCCCGCTTCGTTAACAGAAACAAAAAAAAAAGTGTAAATATGAGTGCAGTTAAGTGCAGTTATATATGAATCAAGAAGGCCAAATTGACTTGCATAGCATAGACGGAGAATTTTACGATTAGAATAACTTCGAAAAAAAAAAAAAAAACAAAAAGTGTTGGGTTAGTGGCGGATGTTGGATTGATGGCGGGTGTTTGAGTTGGTGGTGGTTGTTGGTTCTTAGTGCCCGATGTTGGGTTAATGGCGGGTGTGCGTTTTTTTTTTTTAGAGGGATTTTTTTTTTTTCCTTTAAAGAGGAAGAAATTCATTTACAAACTATGTATCGGATCGGACGACTGCCCAAAAAAAAAAAACCTTCAACTCAACCTTGGGTTGGAGTCCGCTTGATATCACCGCATCGCACACTGTGACCATAAATTAAGATCTATTGTGACCTATCTATTATTTATTCGCCTTTTCCTCAAAACGGAATAGACCTTTTCTCATAGGTCGCCAATTAGGCCACTTTATGATTTAAGGTTTTTATATCCCGACTTTCACTCCGAGAGAGAGAGAGTCTTTTCCTAGATATTTCCTTCGTTTTTTTTTTTTTACAGCAGCTCTTGACATTTTCCATGTGTTCTATGGGCCCACTATCTTTATTGCAGAATCTGCCCCTTTTGCTGCATTGCTCAATCAATAATCCAATCCATTTTGGAGATGTTATTAGTTAAACGGGGCATGTCCCGTGAGAGGAGCCCAGCAGACCAGCAGCTGATCTTAAGATTTTCTCTTGTTATGTTCAGAAGAAGTTCCCTTTGCTCTCTTTGCATTTAAATAAATTAATTTTTGTTGAATGCTTAAAGGATATTATCTCACAGATGTTTCCCTTAACCTTTTTACATTGGACCAAAAAATTTAATTGTTTCCGTTTTATCTTTCCACCGGGTAAACCCACCAGGAAGGGCGAAGAACCAACACATACGATCCCAGACGACACCAATTTTTTGTCAGTTTTCCATATGAGCCATATGAGCCGGTGTCCATATGAGCTGGTGTCCACAGGTGACTCTCTAACACCGCCTCTGTTTGCTACCCCGTTTAGGACTTTGTGACATTCAACGAAGACCAACTGTGGCATTTGAAACCGTGTTTTGTTGGAGTTGAAATGTGAAATCCGTCTGACTATCAAAGAATATATTTGATACGAATCCTATTTATATTCTCTCTATCTCTCTCTCTCTCTCTCTCTCTCTCTCTCTCTCTCTCTGATTATGTCCGCTGCCATTTTGATCATCGCTTGGATCTCTCCGCTTCGAATATACAGTTGTTCCATTTACGCACATAAAGACATATGATATGAGGACATCTGGGACCGTATATACCGGCACCAACTCCCATCGCATTTCCTTTCCAATTGGTCACAATACACGGACTTCATAGCCATCTCTAACATCTGTAGCATACCCTTTTTGTATTAACTCTAGATGAGCGTACAGATTTCCTTCTATAAAGTTCATCCCCCGTTCTCACAATCTCATTCTCTTCCAGTAATCAGAATAGGCAGACACCAGCCTCTGAATTTTGCGTAATTTGATTTATTGTTTTAACTACTTGGTCTTGGCTCATACATAGGTTTGACAGTTGGAAGTTTTAAGTGGACCTGCTGCTGTGGAACTGTTTCCTTGCGCGGCTGACTGGCGGCTGACTGATTGGACGTCGATCCAATGAATAGCTTCGATCTTCGGTTGGTGGCGCAGGCAAGGTGTCCACTGAGGATGGACGAGGTGCAAAAAAAAAACCACAAAAAATTGTTTTGTTTTGGTTTGTGGGCGTGTATAAGTAAGTAAGTAAGTAAGTAAGTAAGTAAATAAGTAAGTAGGTTGATTGATTGATTTTCGACGTAATTTTAAATGTGATTTTCGACCAACTGTTTTTTTTTTTTTTTTAATAAGTAGTTTAGAAAAAAGAGAGATTTTTCTGAATATAGAGCGTTCCGAAAAGAGATTTTCGCGGAGAGAGTTCCGTAGAGAGCGTTTCGAAGAGAAATTTTCGAATGAGAGTTCCGATGAGATAGTTCCGGGGAAAGAGTTCCGAAGAGAGAGTTCCGAAAAGAAATTTCCGAATGGAGAGTTCCGAAGAGACAGTTCCGAATGAGAGTTACGATGAGAGAGTTCCGAAGAAAGAGATTGAAAGAGAGAGATTGCCAAAAAGAGAGAGTTAGGGATTTCCGGAGAGAGAGAGAGAGAGTTCCAAAAAGAGATTTAGACATTTAGAGAGCTCCGAAGAAACAGTTCCGAAGAGCGATTTCCGAAGAGAAATTTCCGAATAGAGAGCTCCAAAGAGATAGTTCCAAAGACAGATTGCCGAAGAGGGATTTCAGAAGAGAAATTTCCGAATAGAAAGTTCGGATGGGAGAGTTCCGAAGACAGAGTGCCGAAAAGAAATTTACGAATAGAGAGCTCCGAAGAGACAGTTCCGAAGAAAGATTTCCAAAAAGAAATTTCCGAATAGAGAGTTCCGAAGAGCGATTTCTGAATGAGAATTCCGATGAGAGAGTTCCGGAAAAAGAGTTCCGAAGAGAGCGTTCCAAAGAGAGATTTCCGAAAAGAAATTTCCGAATAGAGAGCTCCGAAGAGTTAGTTCCTAAGACAGATTTCCCCACAGGGATTTTCGCAAGAGAGATTTCCGAAGAGAGAGTTCCGATGCGAGAGTTCCAAAAAAAGAGTTCCGAAGAGAAATTTCCGAATAGAGAGCTCCGAAGAGAGATTTCCAAAAAGAGACAGTTACGAAGAGGGAGTTCTCGAAGAGATTTCCAAAAAGAGAGCGTTACGAAGAGGGATTTTCGGAAGGGAGTTCCGAATAGAGGGTTCCAAAGAGATAGTTCCAAAGACCGATTGCCGAAGAGGGATTTCAGAAGAGAAATTTCTGAATAGAAAGTTCGGATGGGAGAGTTCCGAAGACAGAGTGCCGAAAAGAGAGCTCCGAAGAGATAGTTCCAAAGAAAGTTTCCCAAAAAGAGATTTCCGAATAGAGAGTTCCGAAGAGTGATTTCTGAATGAGAATTCCGATGAGAGAGTTCCGGAAAAAGAGTTCCGAAGAAAGATTTCCGAAGAGAAATTTCCGAATAGAGAGCTCGGAAGAGAGATTTCTGAACAGGCACTTCCGAAGAGAGATTTCCGAAGAGGTACTTCCGAATAGAGATTTCCGAAGAGAGATTTCCGAAGAGAGATTTCCGAAGAGAGATTTCCGAAGAGAGATTTCCGAATAGAGAGCTCGGAAGTGAGATTTCTGAAAAGAGATTTCCAAAAAGAGATTTCTGAACAGGCACTTCCGAAGAGAGATTTCCGAAGAGGTACTTCCGAATAGAGATTTCCGAAGAGAGATTTCCGAAGAGAGATTTCTGAAAAGAGATTTCCAAAAAGAGATTTCCGAAGAGGTTCCAAAGAGAGATTTTTCTGAACAGAGATTTTTCCGAAGAGAGAGTTCCGATGCGAGAGTTCAAAAAAAAAGAGTTCCGAAGATAGAGTTCCGAAGAAAGATTTCCGAGGAGAAATTTCCGAATAGAGAGCTCCGAAGAGAGATTTCCAAAAAGAGATTTCTGAACAGGCACTTCCGAAGAGAGATTTCCGAAGAGGTACTTCCGAATAGAGATTTCTGAACAGGCACTTCCGAAGAGAGATTTCCGAATAGAGAGCTCGGAAGAGAGATTTCTGAAAAGAGATTTCCAAAAAGAGATTTCTGAACAGGCACTTCCGAAGAGAGATTTCCGAATAGAGAGCTCGGAAGAGAGATTTCTGAAAAGAGATTTCCAAAAAGAGATTTCTGAACAGGCACTTCCGAAGAGAGATTTCTGAAAAGAGATTTCCAAAAAGAGATTTTTGAACAGGCACTTCCGAAGAGAGATTTCTGAAAAGAGATTTCCAAAAAGAAATTTCTGAACAGGCACTTCCGAAGAGAGATTTCCGAAGAGGTACTTCCGAATAGAGATTTCCGAAGAGAGATTTCCGAAAAGAGATTTCTGAAAAGAGATTTCCAAAAAGAGATTTCCGAAGTGGTTCCAAAGAGAGATTTTTCTGAACAGAGATTTTTCCGAAGAGAGATTTCCGAAGAGAGATTTCCGAAGAGAGATTTTTCTGAAGAGAAAATGTTCCGAAGAGAAATTTCCTAAGAAAGAGGTATTTTAAAAGGCATTTTTTTTAATATATTTTATAAATCTGTTTTTTATTTTATCAGAACGGAACGGAGATAATTCCAATAAATGGATTCAATTGAATTGAATTAAATTTCAGCGCTTCGTTCGAAAGGGGTTTGATTTTCTTCTGTCTTTCTTTTATATATTTTCTTATTATTATCACACATCAAAAAAATAAAAATACAATACAAAAAATACAATACAAAAAAAAAAAAAAAAAGTGCGGAACAAAAACAAAGGAATAAAAAAAAATTGATCATCTTCTTCACAACATTTACAAAAATCTTCCCATATACTATTTTAATAATAATAATAATAATAATATGTAAAAAAAAATGTAAAACAAAACAAATTCGAAAAAGAACATGATCAAAAAAGAGCGCAGCAGCAGGTAAACAAAACAAAACAAAATAAAACCCATTGATTTTGACAGAAACGTCAAAATGTCTCTTATTTTATATATTTTGTATGGTAGGTATACAAAAAAGGCAGAAAACAAAAATTATTGTAAACAAAACAGCAAAATGCAAATTGGAATTATGTGCGCGCGCATTGACATAATAAAAAAATAAGTAAAGTAAGTACACAATAATAATAATAATAATAATAATAATACAAAATGTGACCAGCAAAGTGACACTTTTTTTTTTTTATTCTCTCTGTTTTATTTCATTTTTTTTTATGTCTTCGTTTTTTTTTTTACTTTGTGACTTTATTTTCAAATTTACCTTAACGTAACTTAACTTAACTTAACTTATTATAATAATAATAATAATAATTATTATTATTATTAGTATTGTTATTTGTTTATCAAAGTGAGCCGGTGGCCGGTGCGCAATACAGCGGCTTCTTTTTATGTATATATATATATAATATATAGAAAATCCACTTAATCTCTCTCTCTGTTTTTTTTTGTATTATCATCAAAACAATCTCATAATCTTTTTTCTTCTATCTATCTATCTATCAATTATTTATTTTCTGTTTGGTTTGTGCATTTTGAATTTTTGTTATTAAAAAATAACACACAATTAAATAAATATTTGAATTGAAATTACGCGCGGCGACGCGGCTCAATTAAATTTGTTTTTTGGTCCGTAAACAAAAAAGTAAATAAACCCCCAACAACACACAGTTTAATTAAGAAACTAAGAAGAGAAGTTTAAGAGTTTAAGAAGTTTAAGAGCAGTTTCTATTGCTCAAACTGAAAGGTATTCGGTGAAAAATCCATTTTTTCATAAGGGGTTAGTATAGCAAAATTTTGGGAAATCTTCGCCGGGCCATAACTCAAAAGCTAAGGGCTAAAACGTTCTGAAACCAATTTATTCGGATTCTGCATCCCTTAAAGCATACGTATGCAAGTTTTCAGCCCGATAGCTCAAACTTAAGGCATTCGGTGAAAAATTCATTTTTTCATACGGGGTTAGTATAGCAAAATTTTGGGAAATCTTCGCCGGGCCATAACTCAAAAGCTAAGGGCTAAAACGTTCTGAAACCAATTTATTCGGATTCTGCATCCCTTAAAGTATAAGTATGCAAGTTTTCAGCCCGATAGCTCAAACTTAAGGCATTCGGTGAAAAATTCATTTTTTCATAAGGGGTTAGTAAAGCAAAATTTTGGGAAATCTTCGCGGGGCCATAACTCAAAAGCTAAGGGCTAAAACGTTCTGAAACCAATTTATTCGGATTCTGCATCCCTTAAAGTATAAGTATGCAAGTTTTCAGCCCGATAGCTCAAACTTAAGGCATTCGGTGAAAAATTCATTTTTTCATAAGGGGTTAGTATAGCAAAATTTTGGGAAATCTTCGCGGGGCCATAACTCAAAAACTGAGGGCTAAAACGTTCTGAAACCAATTTATTCGGATTATGCATCCCTTAAAGTATAAGTATGCAAGTTTTCAGCCCGATAGCTCAAACTTAAGGCATTCGGTGAAAAATTCATTTTTTCATAAGGGGTTAGTAAAGCAAAATTTTGGGAAATCTTCGCGGGGCCATAACTCAAAAGCTAAGGGCTAAAACGTTCTGAAACCAATTTATTCGGATTCTGCATCCCTTAAAGTATAAGTATGCAAGTTTTCAGCCCGATAGCTCAAACTTAAGGCATTCGGTGAAAAATTCATTTTTTCATAAGGGGTTAGTATAGCAAAATTTTGGGAAATCTTCGCCGGGCCATAACTCAAAAGCTAAGGGCTAAAACGTTCTGAAACCAATTTATTCGGATTCTGCATCCCTTAAAGTATAAGTATGCAAGTTTTCAGCCCGATAGCTCAAACTTAAGGCATTCGGTGAAAAATTCATTTTTTCATAAGGGGTTAGTAAAGCAAAATTTTGGGAAATCTTCGCGGGGCCATAACTCAAAAACTAAGAGCTAAAACGTTCTGAAACCAATTTATTCGGATTATGCATCCCTTAAAGTATAAGTATGCAAGTTTTCAGCCCGATAGCTCAAACTTAAGGCATTCGGTGAAAAATCCATTTTTTCATAAGGGGTTAGTATAGCAAAATTTTGGGAAATCTTCGCCGGGCCATAACTCAAAAGCTAAGGGCTAAAACGTTCTGAAACCAATTTATTCGGATTCTGCATCCCTTAAAGTATAAGTATGCAAGTTTTCAGCCCGATAGCTCAAACTTAAGGCATTCGGTGAAAAATTCATTTTTTCATAAGGGGTTAGTAAAGCAAAATTTTGGGAAATCTTCGCGGGGCCATAACTCAAAAGCTAAGGGCTAAAACGTTCTGAAACCAATTTATTCGGATTCTGCATCCCTTAAAGTATAAGTATGCAAGTTTTCAGCCCGATAGCTCAAACTTAAGGCATTCGGTGAAAAATTCATTTTTTCATAAGGGGTTAGTAAAGCAAAATTTTGGGAAATCTTCGCGGGGCCATAACTCAAAAACTGAGGGCTAAAACGTTCTGAAACCAATTTATTCGGATTATGCATCCCTTAAAGTATAAGTATGCAAGTTTTCAGCCCGATAGCTCAAACTTAAGGCATTCGGTGAAAAATCCATTTTTTCATAAGGGGTTAGTATAGCAAAATTTTGGGAAATCTTCGCGGGGCCATAACTCAAAAACTGAGGGCTAAAACGTTCTGAAACCAATTTATTCGGATTATGCATCCCTTAAAGTATAAGTATGCAAGTTTTCAGCCCGATAGCTCAAACTTAAGGCATTCGGTGAAAAATCCATTTTTTCATAAGGGGTTAGTATAGCAAAATTTTGGGAAATCTTCGCGGGGCCATAACTCAAAAGCTAAGGGCTAAAACGTTCTGAAACCAATTTATTCGGATTCTGCATCCCTTAAAGTATAAGTATGCAAGTTTTCAGCCCGATAGCTCAAACTTAAGGCATTCGGTGAAAAATTCATTTTTTCATAAGGGGTTAGTAAAGCAAAATTTTGGGAAATCTTCGCGGGGCCATAACTCAAAAACTAAGAGCTAAAACGTTCTGAAACCAATTTATTCGGATTATGCATCCCTTAAAGTATAAGTATGCAAGTTTTCAGCCCGATAGCTCAAACTTAAGGCATTCGGTGAAAAATCCATTTTTTCATAAGGGGTTAGTATAGCAAAATTTTGGGAAATCTTCGCGGGGCCATAACTCAAAAACTGAGGGCTAAAACGTTCTGAAACCAATTTATTCGGATTATGCATCCCTTAAAGTATAAGTATGCAAGTTTTCAGCCCGATAGCTCAAACTTAAGGCATTCGGTGAAAAATCCATTTTTTCATAAGGGGTTAGTATAGCAAAATTTTGGGAAATCTTCGCCGGGCCATAACTCAAAAGCTAAGGGCTAAAACGTTCTGAAACCAATTTATTCGGATTCTGCATCCCTTAAAGTATAAGTATGCAAGTTTTCAGCCCGATAGCTCAAACTTAAGGCATTCGGTGAAAAATTCATTTTTTCATAAGGGGTTAGTAAAGCAAAATTTTGGGAAATCTTCGCGGGCCATAACTCAAAAGCTAAGGGCTAAAACGTTCTGAAACCAATTTATTCGGATTCTGCATCCCTTAAAGTATAAGTATGCAAGTTTTCAGCCCGATAGCTCAAACTTAAGGCATTCGGTGAAAAATTCATTTTTTCATAAGGGGTTAGTAAAGCAAAATTTTGGGAAATCTTCGCGGGGCCATAACTCAAAAACTAAGAGCTAAAACGTTCTGAAACCAATTTATTCGGATTATGCATCCCTTAAAGTATAAGTATGCAAGTTTTCAGCCCGATAGCTCAAACTTAAGGCATTCGGTGAAAAATCCATTTTTTCATAAGGGGTTAGTATAGCAAAATTTTGGGAAATCTTCGCCGGGCCATAACTCAAAAGCTAAGGGCTAAAACGTTCTGAAACCAATTTATTCGGATTCTGCATCCCTTAAAGTATAAGTATGCAAGTTTTCAGCCCGATAGCTCAAACTTAAGGCATTCGGTGAAAAATTCATTTTTTCATAAGGGGTTAGTAAAGCAAAATTTTGGGAAATCTTCGCGGGGCCATAACTCAAAAGCTAAGGGCTAAAACGTTCTGAAACCAATTTATTCGGATTCTGCATCCCTTAAAGCATACGTATGCAAGTTTTCAGCCCGATAGCTCAAACTTAAGGCATTCGGTGAAAAATTCATTTTTTCATAAGGGGTTAGTAAAGCAAAATTTTGGGAAATCTTCGCGGGGCCATAACTCAAAAACTAAGAGCTAAAACGTTCTGAAACCAATTTATTCGGATTCTGCATCCCTTAAAGCATACGTATGCAAGTTTTCAGCCCGATAGCTCAAACTTAAGGCATTCGGTGAAAAATTCATTTTTTCATAAGGGGTTAGTAAAGCAAAATTTTGGGAAATCTTCGCGGGGCCATAACTCAAAAGCTAAGGGCTAAAACGTTCTGAAACCAATTTATTCGGATTCTGCATCCCTTAAAGCATACGTATGCAAGTTTTCAGCCCGATAGCTCAAACTTAAGGCATTCGGTGAAAAATTCATTTTTTCATAAGGGGTTAGTAAAGCAAAATTTTGGGAAATCTTCGCGGGCCATAACTCAAAAACTAAGAGCTAAAACGTTCTGAAACCAATTTATTCGGATTCTGCATCCCTTAAAGTATAAGTATGCAAGTTTTCAGCCCGATAGCTCAAACTTAAGGCATTCGGTGAAAAATTCATTTTTTCATAAGGGGTTAGTAAAGCAAAATTTTGGGAAATCTTCGCGGGGCCATAACTCAAAAACTAAGAGCTAAAACGTTCTGAAACCAATTTATTCGGATTATGCATCCCTTAAAGTATAAGTATGCAAGTTTTCAGCCCGATAGCTCAAACTTAAGGCATTCGGTGAAAAATCCATTTTTTCATAAGGGGTTAGTATAGCAAAATTTTGGGAAATCTTCGCCGGGCCATAACTCAAAAGCTAAGGGCTAAAACGTTCTGAAACCAATTTATTCGGATTCTGCATCCCTTAAAGTATAAGTATGCAAGTTTTCAGCCCGATAGCTCAAACTTAAGGCATTCGGTGAAAAATTCATTTTTTCATAAGGGGTTAGTAAAGCAAAATTTTGGGAAATCTTCGCGGGGCCATAACTCAAAAGCTAAGGGCTAAAACGTTCTGAAACCAATTTATTCGGATTCTGCATCCCTTAAAGCATACGTATGCAAGTTTTCAGCCCGATAGCTCAAACTTAAGGCATTCGGTGAAAAATTCATTTTTTCATAAGGGGTTAGTAAAGCAAAATTTTGGGAAATCTTCGCGGGCCATAACTCAAAAACTAAGAGCTAAAACGTTCTGAAACCAATTTATTCGGATTCTGCATCCCTTAAAGTATAAGTATGCAAGTTTTCAGCCCGATAGCTCAAACTTAAGGCATTCGGTGAAAAATTCATTTTTTCATAAGGGGTTAGTAAAGCAAAATTTTGGGAAATCTTCGCGGGGCCATAACTCAAAAACTAAGAGCTAAAACGTTCTGAAACCAATTTATTCGGATTATGCATCCCTTAAAGTATAAGTATGCAAGTTTTCAGCCCGATAGCTCAAACTTAAGGCATTCGGTGAAAAATCCATTTTTTCATAAGGGGTTAGTATAGCAAAATTTTGGGAAATCTTCGCCGGGCCATAACTCAAAAGCTAAGGGCTAAAACGTTCTGAAACCAATTTATTCGGATTCTGCATCCCTTAAAGTATAAGTATGCAAGTTTTCAGCCCGATAGCTCAAACTTAAGGCATTCGGTGAAAAATTCATTTTTTCATAAGGGGTTAGTAAAGCAAAATTTTGGGAAATCTTCGCGGGGCCATAACTCAAAAGCTAAGGGCTAAAACGTTCTGAAACCAATTTATTCGGATTCTGCATCCCTTAAAGCATACGTATGCAAGTTTTCAGCCCGATAGCTCAAACTTAAGGCATTCGGTGAAAAATTCATTTTTTCATAAGGGGTTAGTATAGCAAAATTTTGGGAAATCTTCGCGGGGCCATAACTCAAAAGCTAAGGGCTAAAACGTTCTGAAACCAATTTATTCGGATTCTGCATCCCTTAAAGTATAAGTATGCAAGTTTTCAGCCCGATAGCTCAAACTTAAGGCATTCGGTGAAAAATTCATTTTTTCATAAGGGGTTAGTATAGCAAAATTTTGGGAAATCTTCGCGGGGCCATAACTCAAAAACTGAGGGCTAAAACGTTCTGAAACCAATTTATTCGGATTATGCATCCCTTAAAGTATAAGTATGCAAGTTTTCAGCCCGATAGCTCAAACTTAAGGCATTCGGTGAAAAATTCATTTTTTCATAAGGGGTTAGTAAAGCAAAATTTTGGGAAATCTTCGCGGGGCCATAACTCAAAAGCTAAGGGCTAAAACGTTCTGAAACCAATTTATTCGGATTCTGCATCCCTTAAAGCATACGTATGCAAGTTTTCAGCCCGATAGCTCAAACTTAAGGCATTCGGTGAAAAATTCATTTTTTCATAAGGGGTTAGTATAGCAAAATTTTGGGAAATCTTCGCCGGGCCATAACTCAAAAGCTAAGGGCTAAAACGTTCTGAAACCAATTTATTCGGATTCTGCATCCCTTAAAGTATAAGTATGCAAGTTTTCAGCCCGATAGCTCAAACTTAAGGCATTCGGTGAAAAATTCATTTTTTCATAAGGGGTTAGTATAGCAAAATTTTGGGAAATCTTCGCGGGGCCATAACTCAAAAGCTAAGGGCTAAAACGTTCTGAAACCAATTTATTCGGATTCTGCATCCCTTAAAGTATAAGTATGCAAGTTTTCAGCCCGATAGCTCAAACTTAAGGCATTCGGTGAAAAATTCATTTTTTCATAAGGGGTTAGTAAAGCAAAATTTTGGGAAATCTTCGCGGGGCCATAACTCAAAAACTAAGAGCTAAAACGTTCTGAAACCAATTTATTCGGATTATGCATCCCTTAAAGTATAAGTATGCAAGTTTTCAGCCCGATAGCTCAAACTTAAGGCATTCGGTGAAAAATCCATTTTTTCATAAGGGGTTAGTATAGCAAAATTTTGGGAAATCTTCGCCGGGCCATAACTCAAAAGCTAAGGGCTAAAACGTTCTGAAACCAATTTATTCGGATTCTGCATCCCTTAAAGTATAAGTATGCAAGTTTTCAGCCCGATAGCTCAAACTTAAGGCATTCGGTGAAAAATTCATTTTTTCATAAGGGGTTAGTAAAGCAAAATTTTGGGAAATCTTCGCGGGGCCATAACTCAAAAGCTAAGGGCTAAAACGTTCTGAAACCAATTTATTCGGATTCTGCATCCCTTAAAGTATAAGTATGCAAGTTTTCAGCCCGATAGCTCAAACTTAAGGCATTCGGTGAAAAATTCATTTTTTCATAAGGGGTTAGTATAGCAAAATTTTGGGAAATCTTCGCGGGGCCATAACTCAAAAACTGAGGGCTAAAACGTTCTGAAACCAATTTATTCGGATTATGCATCCCTTAAAGTATAAGTATGCAAGTTTTCAGCCCGATAGCTCAAACTTAAGGCATTCGGTGAAAAATTCATTTTTTCATAAGGGGTTAGTAAAGCAAAATTTTGGGAAATCTTCGCGGGGCCATAACTCAAAAGCTAAGGGCTAAAACGTTCTGAAACCAATTTATTCGGATTCTGCATCCCTTAAAGTATAAGTATGCAAGTTTTCAGCCCGATAGCTCAAACTTAAGGCATTCGGTGAAAAATTCATTTTTTCATAAGGGGTTAGTATAGCAAAATTTTGGGAAATCTTCGCGGGGCCATAACTCAAAAACTGAGGGCTAAAACGTTCTGAAACCAATTTATTCGGATTCTGCATCCCTTAAAGTATAAGTATGCAAGTTTTCAGCCCGATAGCTCAAACTTAAGGCATTCGGTGAAAAATTCATTTTTTCATAAGGGGTTAGTAAAGCAAAATTTTGGGAAATCTTCGCGGGGCCATAACTCAAAAGCTAAGGGCTAAAACGTTCTGAAACCAATTTATTCGGATTCTGCATCCCTTAAAGTATAAGTATGCAAGTTTTCAGCCCGATAGCTCAAACTTAAGGCATTCGGTGAAAAATTCATTTTTTCATAAGGGGTTAGTATAGCAAAATTTTGGGAAATCTTCGCGGGGCCATAACTCAAAAACTGAGGGCTAAAACGTTCTGAAACCAATTTATTCGGATTATGCATCCCTTAAAGTATAAGTATGCAAGTTTTCAGCCGGATTGCTCAAACTTAAGGCATTCGGTGAAAAATTCATTTTTTCATAAGGGGTTAGTATAGCAAAATTTTGGGAAATCTTCGCGGGGCCATAACTCAAAAACTGAGGGCTAAAACGTTCTGAAACCAATTTATTCGGATTATGCATCCCTTAAAGTATAAGTATGCAAGTTTTCAGCCCGATAGCTCAAACTTAAGGCATTCGGTGAAAAATTCATTTTTTCATAAGGGGTTAGTATAGCAAAATTTTGGGAAATCTTCGCGGGGCCATAACTCAAAAACTGAGGGCTAAAACGTTCTGAAACCAATTTATTCGGATTCTGCATCCCTTAAAGTATAAGTATGCAAGTTTTCAGCCCGATAGCTCAAACTTAAAGGTTCCGGTGAACAATTCATTTTTTCATAAGGGGTTAGTATAGGAAAATTTTGGGAAATCTCCGCCGGGCCATAACTCAAAAGCTAAGGGCTAAAACGTTCTGAAACCAATTTATTCGGATTCTGCATCCCTTAAAGTATAAGTATGCAAGTTTTCAGCCCGATAGCTCAAACTTAAGGCATTCGGTGAAAAATTCATTTTTTCATAAGGGGTTAGTAAAGCAAAATTTTGGGAAATCTTCGCGGGGCCATAACTCAAAAACTGAGGGCTAAAACGTTCTGAAACCAATTTATTCGGATTATGCATCCCTTAAAGTATAAGTATGCAAGTTTTCAGCCGGATTGCTCAAACTTAAGGCATTCGGTGAACAATTCATTTTTTCATAAGGGGTTAGTATAGCAAAATTTTGGGAAATCTTCGCGGGGCCATAACTCAAAAGCTAAGGGCTAAAACGTTCTGAAACCAATTTATTCGGATTATGCATCCCTTAAAGTATAAGTATGCAAGTTTTCAGCCCGATAGCTCAAACTTAAGGCATTCGGTGAAAAATTCATTTTTTCATAAGGGGTTAGTATAGCAAAATTTTGGGAAATCTTCGCGGGGCCATAACTCAAAAACTGAGGGCTAAAACGTTCTGAAACCAATTTATTCGGATTCTGCATCCCTTAAAGTATAAGTATGCAAGTTTTCAGCCCGATAGCTCAAACTTAAAGGTTCCGGTGAACAATTCATTTTTTCATAAGGGGTTAGTATAGGAAAATTTTGGGAAATCTCCGCCGGGCCATAACTCAAAAGCTAAGGGCTAAAACGTTCTGAAACCAATTTATTCGGATTCTGCATCCCTTAAAGTATAAGTATGCAAGTTTTCAGCCCGATAGCTCAAACTTAAGGCATTCGGTGAAAAATTCATTTTTTCATAAGGGGTTAGTATAGCAAAATTTTGGGAAATCTTCGCGGGGCCATAACTCAAAAACTGAGGGCTAAAACGTTCTGAAACCAATTTATTCGGATTCTGCATCCCTTTAAGCATAAGTATGCAAGTTTTCAGACGGATTGCTCAAACTTAAGGCATTCGGTGAAAAATTCATTTTTTCATAAGGGGTTAGTATAGCAAAATTTTGGGAAATCTTCGCCGGGCCATAACTCAAAAACTAAGAGCTAAAACGTTCTGAAACCAATTTATTCGGATTATGCATCCCTTAAAGTATAAGTATGCAAGTTTTCAGCCCGATAGCTCAAACTTAAGGCATTCGGTGAAAAATTCATTTTTTCATAAGGGGTTAGTAAAGCAAAATTTTGGGAAATCTTCGCGGGGCCATAACTCAAAAACTGAGGGCTAAAACGTTCTGAAACCAATTTATTCGGATTCTGCATCCCTTTAAGCATAAGTATGCAAGTTTTCAGACGGATTGCTCAAACTTAAGGCATTCGGTGAAAAATTCATTTTTTCATAAGGGGTTAGTATAGCAAAATTTTGGGAAATCTTCGCGGGGCCATAACTCAAAAACTGAGGGCTAAAACGTTCTGAAACCAATTTATTCGGATTCTGCATCCCTTAAAGTATAAGTATGCAAGTTTTCAGCCCGATAGCTCAAACTTAAAGGTTCCGGTGAACAATTCATTTTTTCATAAGGGGTTAGTATAGGAAAATTTTGGGAAATCTCCGCCGGGCCATAACTCAAAAGCTAAGGGCTAAAACGTTCTGAAACCAATTTATTCGGATTCTGCATCCCTTAAAGTATAAGTATGCAAGTTTTCAGCCCGATAGCTCAAACTTAAGGCATTCGGTGAAAAATTCATTTTTTCATAAGGGGTTAGTATAGCAAAATTTTGGGAAATCTTCGCGGGGCCATAACTCAAAAACTGAGGGCTAAAACGTTCTGAAACCAATTTATTCGGATTCAGCATCCCTTAAAGCATAAGTATGCAAGTTTTCAGCCCGATAGCTCAAACTTAAAGGTTGCGTTGAAAAATCCATTTTTTCATAAGGGGTTAGTATAGCAAAATTTTGGGAAATCTTCACGGGGCCATAACTCAAAGGCTAAGGGCTAAAACGTTCTGAAACCAATTTATTCGGATTCTGCATCCCTTAAAGCATAAGTATGCAAGTTTTCAGCCCGATAGCTCAAACTTAAGGCATTCGGTGAAAAATTCATTTTTTCATAAGGGGTTAGTATAGCAAAATTTTGGGAAATCTTCGCGGGGCCATAACTCAAAAACTAAGAGCTAAAACGTTCTGAAACCGTTTTCGAAAGATTGATTAAAACGAGGAAAAGTTCTGCGCTAGCAGAACGAATTTCCTTAGTCATACCGGGGGCTAATTTTGGATTTCTTACGCTGTCTTACGCAAATTTCTTACGCTGTCGACCAAATTACAATAATAAAAAAAAATTAACAACCAAAAGAAGAAGAAAATTATGTAGAGTAGAGTAGAGAAATTTAGTAAAATTAAAACGCATTTAAAGCAAAATATAACAAAAAAAAAATAAAAACCCCCAACCTTTTTTTTTTTTTTATCTTTTTGTATGTTTGACAGCTTGATGATGATGGATTGAAACTCATTAGAGGGTATATCGTCAATAATCGCACACGTTTGTTCTAATTTTACTTAATCCTTTTTCATATTCGATTTCGTTTTTTTTTTTTGTGTTTTCATTCCTTTTCCGTTCATTCATTCATTTATTTCTTGAACGTTATCCAAAATTGAATATTTTCAATTATTTTTTTTTGTTTTGTTTTTGTTTTATTTAAGGGATGTGAATTGATGAGTTTTTTTTTTTTGTGTATTTGTATTTTTGGTAACTGTTAAAATTCTCATAATATAATCAAAAATAAATAAATAAATAAGATACAAAACAGAACAGAGTTTAATTTAATTGGCAAAAAAAAAATAAAATAAAACGAAACCACCACCAAAAGCGGACAAATGAATAAATACAACAAAAAGAGTAATAAAAAATTTTGTACTTTTTTTTCTGTAATTAGAAAACAAAGAAACAATAAAAAAAAGAATCTTTACAACCCCCCCCCCCCCCCCCCCTTAACAATACAATAAAATTCAAATTTAATATAAAAATCCACTTTAAAATTTTAATTGGCAAGTGCCAAAATTTATAACATATAAATAACTAACAGGGCAAGTAAGCAAGAAAGAAAGAGAGAGGGGGAGAGAGAGAGAGGGGGGGAGTGTGTAAGTAAGCGATCAACAGACAACAAACGGCCAGACCAAACGTCAATCCAATTTAATTTAATTAATACAATGAGATAGTCAAGGACGATGGCGACGACGTTCTTTTTATTTTATTTCTATTATTATCTTTTTGTTTCATTTATTTATTAGTAAAATCCGTACTCATTGGTTTAGTTTTTGGTCCAATCCAATCCAAACGCAATTCAATCCAAACGCAATCCAATCCAATCCAATCCAATCCAAACGCAATCCAATCCAATCCAATCCAAACGCAATCCAATCCAATCCAACCTTTGGGTCAGTGTCTCTCTGGGTGGTAAAGTTTCTGGCGGCGAAGTGTGAAGTAGGGAATTTAAAGTGGGGAATGTTTTTGTGTGAAGTGGAGAGTGGAGAGTGGAGAGTGGAGAGTGGAGAGTGGAGAGTGGAGAGTGCAAAGTGAAAAGTGAAAAGTGGAAAGTGGAAAGTGGAAAGTGGAAAGTGGAAAGTGGAAAGTGGAAAGTGGAAAGTGAAGTGTGAAATGGGAGATTGAAGATTGAAGATTTGAAGATTTGAAGATTTGAAGATTTTTGAAGATTTAAAGATTTTTGAAGATTTGAAGATTTGAAGATTTGAAGATTTGAAGATTTGAAGATTTGAAGATTTGAAGATTTGAAGATTTGAAGATTTGAAGATTTGAAGATTTGAAGATTTGAAGATTTTTGAAGATTGGAAGATTTGAAGATTTGAAGATTTGAAGATTTGAAGATTTAAAGATTTTTGAAGATTTGAAGATTTGAAGATTTGAAGATTTGAAGATTTGAAGATTTGAAGATTTGAAGATTTGAAGATTTGAAGATTTGAAGATTTGAAGATTTGAAGATTTGAAGATTTGAAGATTTGAAGATTTGAAGATTTGAAGATTTGAAGATTTGAAGATTTGAAGATTTGAAGATTTGAAGATTTGAAGATTTGAAGATTTGAAGATTTGAAGATTTGAAGATTTGAAGATTTGAAGATTTGAAGATTTTTGAAGATTTGAAGATTTGAAGATTTGAAGATTTGAAGATTTGAAGATTTTTGAAGATTTGAAGATTTGAAGATTTTTGAAGATTTGAAGATTTGAAGATTTGAAGATTTGAAGATTTGAAGATTTGAAGATTTGAAGATTTGAAGATTTTTGAAGATTTGAAGATTTGAAGATTTGAAGATTTGAAGATTTGAAGATTTGAAGATTTGAAGATTTGAAGATTTGAAGATTTGAAGATTTGAAGATTTGAAGATTTGAAGATTTGAAGATTTGAAGATTTGAAGATTTGAAGATTTGAAGATTTGAAGATTTGAAGATTTGAAGATTTGAAGATTTGAAGATTTGAAGATTTGAAGATTTGAAGATTTGAAGATTTGAAGATTTGGAGATTTGAAGATTTGAGAAGATTTGAAGTTTTGAAGATTTTTGAAGATTTGAAGATTTTTGAAGATTTGAAGATTTGAAGATTTGAAGATTTGAAGATTTGAAGATTTGAAGATTTGAAGATTTTTGAAGATTTGAAGATTTGAAGATTTTTGAAGATTTGAAGATTTGAAGATTTGAAGATTTGAAGATTTGAAGATTTGAAGATTTGAAGATTTGAAGATTTGAAGATTTGAAGATTTGAAGATTTGAAGATTTGAAGATTTTTGAAGATTGGAAGATTTGAAGATTTGAAGATTTGAAGATTTGAAGATTTGAAGATTTGAAGATTTGAAGATTTGAAGATTTGAAGATTTGAAGATTTGAAGATTTGAAGATTTGAAGATTTGAAGATTTGAAGATTTGAAGATTTTTGAAGATTTGAAGATTTGAAGATTTGAAGATTTGAAGATTTGAAGATTTGAAGATTTGAAGATTTGAAGATTTGAAGATTTGAAGATTTGAAGATTTGAAGATTTGAAGATTTGAAGATTTGAAGATTTGAAGATTTGAAGATTTGAAGATTTGAAGATTTGAAGATTTGAAGATTTGAAGATTTGAAGATTTGAAGATTTGAAGATTTGAAGATTTTTGAAGATTTGAAGATTTGAAGATTTTTGAAGATTTGAAGATTTGACGATTTGAAGATTTGAAGATTTGAAGATTTGAAGATTTGAAGATTTGAAGATTTGAAGATTTGAAGATTTGAAGATTTGAAGATTTGAAGATTTGAAGATTTGAAGATTTGAAGATTTGAAGATTTTTGAAGATTTGAAGATTTGAAGATTTGAAGATTTGAAGATTTGAAGATTTTTGAAGATTTGAAGATTTGAAGATTTTTGAAGATTTGAAGATTTGAAGATTTGAAGATTTGAAGATTTGAAGATTTGAAGATTTTTGAAGATTTGAAGAATTGAAGAATTGAAGAATTGAAGAATTGAAGATTGAAGATTGAAAAGTGATTGTAGATTTGAAGATTTGACGATTTGAAGATTTGAAGATTTGAAGATTTGAAGATTTGAAGATTTGAAGATTGAAGATTGAAGATTGAATTGATTGAAGATTGAATTGATTGAAGATTGAAAATTGAAGTTAAAAGATAAAAGATAAAAGATTAAAGATTAAAGATTAAAGATAAAAGATAAAAGATAAAAGATAAAAGATAAAAGATAAAAGATAAAAGATAAAAGATAAAAGATTAAAGATAAAAGATAAAAGATAAAAGACAAAAAAGATAAAAGATAAAAGATAAAAAATAAAGATAAGATCGAAGGTTTTAGATTTCAAGATTTGAAAATTTGAGGGTCTGAGAGTTTGAAGATTTGAAGATTGAATTGATTGAAGATTGGGGATTTGAGGATTTGAAGATTGAGGAATGAGGATTTGAGGAATGGGTATTACAAATTGAAGATAAAAGATAAGACATACAAGATAAAAGATAAAGATTTGATAAAAGCTAAAAGATAAAAGATTAAGATTTGATAAAAGATAAAAGATAAAAGATAAAGATAAAGATAAATAAGATTGAAGATTGAAGAGCGGGAAGAGTACGAATTCGGACAGTGAAAAGTGGCCAATGTTTTATGGGGATTGGGGAGTCGAAAGTGGGGAGGGACGAGTGTGAAGAGTGGCTAGTGGAGAGTGCGGAAGGCTTAGTAGAGAGCGGCAAGTCGGGAATATTTAAGGGGCGTGATGAATATAGAGTGAAAAGTGAACAATTGGAAACGGGCAAGTAGCGAATAGAGAGAGCGGGCGAGTTGCAAATAGAGAGCGGGCGAGTGGTAACTGAGAACTGGGAGTTGGAACGTGCGAAATGAAAATAGGGAAATGTTAAATGAGATATGGGAAATGTTTTGGTGGAAAGTTATTTCGGGATATTTAGTAGAGAGTGGAAAGTGGGGAATGTGGAGTGGAGAGTCCCCAGTGGCGAGTGGGGAGCCCAAAAACGAAATAGAGATAGTAAGTTTGTTGATTCTGTAATTGATTTATTGTTTTTTTTTGTAAAAGTACTCGTCCTCCATTTTTTTGTTTCCATTCTCCATTCCTTTCTCCCATATCCGATTATCCTCCCCGCTCCTCCACCATCTTGAACGGTTCTGTCTGCGGTTCAACGACGACGTAGAACATACTTTCCATCCTCCTAGGTGTGCTGATAAATAACACAGTAAGAACTCTATTTTTTGATTTTTTTTATTAATTTCAATTGAATTTTCATCATCATCATCATCAAGAACTCAACTCAAAAAACAACAAAATAATATAATTTTAATATGAGATAAATTAAACAAAAAAAAAAAAGAAATGTTAGGGTGAGCGAACAGCTAAGGAACGAACGACGACGAAAAATCACATAATAATAATAATATTAATAATGAAAGAATTTAAGAGGGTAATAAATCAAAAAAAAAAAAAAATGAGCAGCAGGAAATAAAAATCAAGTACTTGATAGGTTTTTTTTTTTTGGTTTTTTTTTTGTGCTTTCCACCTTTTTTTCGTTTCGTTATTTTTTTTTTTTGCAAATATTTCACAATAGAAATTTTCTTTTTTGCATCATCAATTCGCAAATTTATTTTTTTTTTTTCATTTAATCTTTTGAAAAGAAATAGGAAAAAAAAAATAAATTAATTAATGAATGAGAACCAAATAAACAATCGCCGCCGCCACCACTGTAATAAATTTTAAGAGAAGGGAAGGGAATTCAAGACATTCGTCGCAAAACAGTCATTGCTAAAGTTCCCCGAAGGAAAAGTACCATTTTTTTTTATTTTGGGTAAGGGTAAAGGGAAGTTTCTTTAGAAAATCTTTGTCCTACCCAACATCCTCGGCATTCATCGTCTGAATCCCCCTTCGGAACCGCGTTCCGAATTCTTCATCAGCATTTTTGCGGATCCTCCGAATCCGCCGAATCCGACAAATGCGGCATAAATCAAAAAGGATTCGAAGGATCTGCTTGTTTTTTTCTGCGGAGTCTTCGCTTCTTTCTGCGGAGTCTCCGCTTCTTTCTGTGGAGGTTGAAGGTGGATGCTTATGAAAATACGGAAGAGGATTGATTTGAGAAATTAAGTGCTATTCAGAAACAGAAATCAAAATGGCAAAATGGTAGAATCCCATTTGAAACGGGTTGTTATTCGGGTCGATATTCGATTTCAGTGCCCCCTTAAACGCCTAAAAGTATGCAATTTTCAAAAGATGGCGCTGTTATTCATTCATTCAATGCATTGCACATTGCATCGCTAATGCTAACAATCCCGAATGAATTGCAATTGAATTGAAAGACTACCGCGTGTAGTGGATTGTAGTGGAATGGTTAAATGGATCCCAATCCATAATTCATCATCCATTGGCCCAATCCAATCACGTATGTATTGCGCCCGAGCCAAACGAACGGTCCTTATTTTTATTTTACATAATTAATTAAAAGTCAAGTATTTGGAATGAATTAAATAAAAAAACGAAAAAAATTCATTATTTTTATTATTTTTTTGTTATTGTGGGAATTTTATTTTTATCATCATTATTTTTTTTTTGTTTTTTTTTTCCCCTTATTTTTCGCCCTAATTTTAATAATCATTTTTTGCATAGAATAGAAAATATTCATAGAGAAAGAATGAATGAGTTATTTTGTTTTTTTTTATTTTGTTTTGTTTTCAAGTGATTCTTTTATTATTAAAAAATTATTATTTATTTTGTTTTGTTGTGTTTTTTGTGTTAAATTTTTTATCCTTCCGCCGCATGGTTTGTGGTGAAATTGATACAAAACCGCAACCATGCGCGCACAGCACACATTTTTAATTATTTTTGGTTTTTTTTTTAAATAATTGTAATAATAATAATAATAATAATTTTAATAATGAAAAAAAAAAAAAAAAACTTGAGGGTTCAGTCTTCAAGGGCGAGTAAAGGAACTAAATACATACATATATTTTAATAAATTCAACTAATACTTTGGAATGGGAACAGAAGAGGGAGTTTTTGAGGGAGTTTTTCCGTAGGAGGGAAATTAAGAAGATTTTTTGAATGAGTTTTTCCATAGGAAGAAATCCCAGAAGAGTTTCTGAAGGAGTTTTTCCAAGTCGTTTTTTTATAGAAAAATTTCCGGAAGAGTTTTTGAAGGAGTTTTTCTATGGGAGGAAAATTCAGAAGAGTTTTTAAAGGAGTTTTTCCAAAAGGAGGAAACTTCAGTTGACTTTATGAAGTGGCATTTCCATAGGAAGAAACTCCAGAAGTAGTTTTGTAGGAGCTTCTTCCTTAGGAAGAAACTCCAAAAGAATTTTTGAAGAAGTTTTTCCCTAAGAAGAAACTCCAAAAGAATTTCTGAAAGTTTTTTCCATAGGAGGAAAATTCCGGAAGAGTTTTTGAAGGAGTTTTTCCATAGAAGTAAAATTCCGGTAGAGTTTCTGAAGTAGTTTTCCATAGGAAGAAACTCCAGACGAATTTTTGAAGGAATTTTTCCATTGCAGGAAACTCCAGAAGTGGTTATGAAGGAGTTTTTCTACTGGAGTTTCCTCCTATGGAAAAACTACTTCAGAAACGCTACTGGAGTTTCCTCCTATGGAAAAACTACTTCAAAAACTATTCTGGAGTTTCCTCATATGGAAAAACTCCTCCAAAAACTCTACGGAAGTTTCCTCCTATGGAAAAACTACTTCAAAAACTCTTCTGGAGTTTCCTCATATGGAAAAACTTCTTCAAAAATTTCTTTGGAATTTTCTCCTAAGGAAAACTCTTTCAGAAACTCTACTGAAGTTTTCTCTTACGGAAAAACTTCTTCAAAGCCACTTCTGGAGTTTCTTGCTATGGAAAAACTCCTTCAAAACCACTTCTAGAGTTTCTTGCTATGGAAAAACTCCTCCAAAAGCTCTACAGAAGTTTCCTCCTATGGAAAAACTCCTTCAGAAATTTCTTTGGAATTTTCTCCTAAGGAAAACTCTTTCAGAAACTCTACTGAAGTTTTCTCTTATGGAAAAACTTCTTCAAAGCCACTTCTGGAGTTTCCCGCTGTAAAAAAACTCCTTTAGAAATTCGTTTGGAGTTTCCTCCTATGGAAAAACTCCAACAAAACCACTTCTGGAGTTTCTTGCTATGAAAAAAACTCCTTCAGAAACGCTTCTGGGATTTCTTCCTACGGAAAAACTCCTTCAAAACCACTTCTAGAGTTTCTTGCTATGGAAAAACTGCTGCAAAAACTCTACGGAAGCTTCCTCCTATAGGAAAACTACTTCAAAAACTCTTCTGGAGTTTTCTCATATGGAAAAACTTCCGCTGTAAAAAAACTCTTTTAGAAATTCGTTTGGAGTTTCCTCCTATGGAAAAACTCCAACAAAACCACTTCTGGAGTTTCTTGCTATGAAAAAACTCCTTCAGAAACGCTACTGGAATTTACTACTATGGAAAAACGACTTCAGGAACGCTTCAGGAGTTTCCTCCTACGGAAAAGCTCCTTCAAAAACCCTACTGAAGTTTCCCACTATGGAAAAACTCCTTCAAAAACCCTACTGAAGTTACCTCCTATGGAAAAACGACTTCAAAAACTCTTCTGGAGTTTCCTCCTATGGAAAACTCCTCCAGAAACTTTTCTGGAGTTTCCTCCTTAGGAAAAACTCCCTCAAAAACCCTACTGAAGTTTCCTCCTAAGGAAAAACTCTTTCAGAAACTCTGCTGGAGTCTCTTTCTATGAAAAAACTCCTTCAGAAATTTGTTTGGAATTGCCGCCTTACGAAAGATCCACCAGAAATTTTTCTGGGGTTTCCTCCTATGAAAAAAAAAACTCCTTCAGGTTTTCTCCTATGGAGAAACTCCTTCAGAAACTCTGGTGGAGTTTACTCGCAAGGAAAAACTCCTTTAAAACCATTTCTGGAGTTTTTTGCTCAGGAAAATCTCCTTCAGAAAATCTTCTAAAGTTTCTTTGTATGGAAAAACTCCTTCACAAAATTTCTTTGGAATTGTCTCCTTACGAAAGCTCCTGCAGAAACGCTTCTGGAGTTTCCTCATATGGAAAACCTCCTTCAAAACTCTACTTAAATTTCTTCCTATGGAAAAACTCCTTCAAAACCACTTCTGGAGTTTCTTCCTATGGAAAAACTCCTTCAGAAATTTGTTTGGAACTTCCTGCCTATTAAAAATTATTCAAAACCACTACTAGAATTTCCTCCTATGGAAATACTCCTTCAAAAACGCTTCTGGAGTTTTTTCCTATGCAAAAACTCCCTTAGAAAGTCTTCTGGAGTTTCTTTTTACGGAAAAAGCTCCTTCAAGACCTTTTTCTACTTCAAGACCTTCAAATACTCCACTGAAATTTCCTCAAATAGATTAACTCCTTCAAAAAAACTCCACTGAAATTTCCTCCAATCGAAAAACTCCTTAAAAAAAAAACCACACTTCTGGAGTGACCTCCAGTGGAAAAAACTCCTTCTGATCTGATCGTTTCGATAAGAATCCGTTTCTCGTCGACGCCGGCTAGAGGTCCATCGCCGCCATATACCATTAATAATTGCAATGTACGATTCTGACCTCACAAATCACCTAACGAACGTTTTAACCCCTCTTAATCCAAACATCCGTCCCCTTACGTTCGTCGTCGTCGATTCCATCCCCGTGCCCCTTAACCGCAAAAAAAACAATTTTGACCGCCTTATTCTAGCTGGAAACTCAACTCGTCGTTGAGCCTATATATTAGGAGCACATTGTCCAGTATGCCAAGGATGAATCAAATGTTTCCTTCGCTTTTCATCCACACACGATACCTCAGCTGTTTGTGCTGTTTGTGGATAGGACTAGAAAAGGATTTCCTTTCCGCTCACTCACTGCGGTGATTTCCGCCGCATTGTTCATGTGTCTGTTTAGTTGCTGGGCATGAATTGCTGAAGCTGAACCATCCAAATCGGGCTCATGGTTTTTGCTTTTTTTTACTGGTTTCATGGTTTTTTTTTTTTTTTTTTTTTACATATGGTTTTTGAGATTGCTTGGGGTTGGGATTTGTTTGGAAAAAAAAAACCGTCAAAAAGATCCCCGGCTCATTCTCTCTCTCTCCCACCGCAATCCCTCCCGAACTCGGTCCGTCCGGTCACGCCATAATCGAAGCTGTTCTTGGTATTTATACCTTGCATTTCTCATCCTGTAGTCCAACTTCCGGTGTTTTAAAGTTATCTCTGAAGTGATTGATGTGTTATCACTTCGTCCCGCTCTCTTTAATCCATCACCGTCTCTAGATGTTGTTTTCCTGGCGTCCTCCGCGTTCAACGCTCTCTATATGCCACTTTCACGGACTATAGATACACGGATGCCAATTTAAGGATTGGAATTTTAGGGTTCTCTTACCGAAAGTAATTGAATGTTAAAATCCTAAGATTTTGTTCTTCATTATCCAGTTTTTTTCGCCGCATTAATTACTTGTGTAGCTGGACATTCCCGTGACTAACACTTGAGAATAATTGGAATAATCGAATCGTATTCATGACCTATAGACCTAGACTCTTTCCATATCTTTCCATCAACACCATCCCTGCTCTGCTTAGCACAGTCTTTTATTATTGTTTTATTGATATCATATTTTTTTTTGTTTGTTTTTTAGATCTCTTATTTTCCACCCATTTGAATTATAAATTATAAATTATAAATTAAAGTAAATCAGCCAAAAAAAATAAATAAAATTAAAATAAAATTAAAATAAGTCAAAAGTCAAATTAATTAAATTTTTAATTTTTAAATTACCCACTCTTCTACACTCTCAAATGTCGTTTTTCAGAAGACATATTATCGTAACGCATCGTGCATTTCACTGCATGCATAACTTTTTAAACAGGAATTTATTATAATTATATAAAATATTTATTTATGTTGTTGTTGTTTGTGTTTGTGGGTCTCTGTTGAAAAATTAACATCCTTATTTTACTGTTTGTAATGTTAATTCTTCGCTTTATTTTACTTTATCTTTATCTATTAATATTAATATAATATAAATTTTCCATATATGAATATTTGATTCTATTTTTTTATTTTTATAATAAACATTAAAAAATGTTCATATGTTTGTGGGTGTGTGTGTGTTTGTCTGTGTTTGGGTGATGTTCCATTTAATATCTAAATAAATTTCTTTTTAAATAACCTCATCTCATCATCATCATCATCATCCCTTAACCTCCTTCTATAACCTCTTCCTAACATACAATCTACATGCCATATAAATTCCCTATACTATACTATTGTATAATTTAAACCTTTTTGAATCTTTATATTTTTAACCATCACCACCAGCACCACGCGACAAAGACTCATTACAACTCATTTCTCCTCATTCCAATCTCCCAACACCCAGCCTCAATTCATACGACGTCTTATTCATTCATTTATTTATTTATTTATTTATAAATATATCAAAATTCGTTATATTCGTATTATACATTATAATACATTTTATTCATATTCATATTTATATTCATCATAAGAGTAAAAAAAACATACATATACAAAGTATTTATCGCCCGTTAAGCAAACGCCACCCACTCATATGTAAATTTTAATGTATTATTAATTTTTTTTTTATTATTATTATTATTATTATTATATCTATGCTTTAAAATAGAATAGAATAGAAAAAATGAAATGAATTAAAAATATGTGAAATAAAAAAAAAACTGTGGATGTATTGAGGAAACCAAACATACATTAAACAGATAAGAGATTGCACGTACATTTAATTTAAATCTATTACAATAATTATAAAATTTTCATTATTCTTCATATTCCTCCTTTCATTCATAATTAATAAATAGTTGAATGAATGTATATTATTGGTGGATCACACGTTCTAATACGGGATGGATGATGGAATACAAATATTTCCAATTTTTTCCAATCAAATTTCAATATTTTAAAAAAAAAAAAAAAAAGAAAAAATCTATTACAAAAAAATAATTTATTACAAAAAAAAAATCTATTACAAAAAAAAAATCTATTACAATAAAAATCTATTACAAAAAAAAATCTATTACAATAGAAATCTATTACAAAAAAAAAATCTATTACAATAAAAAAATCTATTACAAAAAAAATCTATTACACAAGAAAAAATCTATTACAAAAAAAAATCTATTACAAAACAAAATCTATTACATAAAAAAATCTATTACACACAAAAATCTATTGATCAAAAAATCTATCCGGTAATTTTGCTCCCATTACCATTCTTGAATGGAAACCCCAAACGAAACTGTTCTGGAGTTTCCTACTAAGGAAAAACGCCTTCAAAATCTCAACTGAAGCTTTAACCTATGGAAAAACTCCTTCAGAAACTCACGCGGGACTATCTACCTATGAAAAAAAAAACTCTTTCAGAATCTCTTCAGGAGTTTCCTCCTTGCGGAAAAACCTACTTCAAAATTTCTACTGAAGTTTCCTGCTATTAAAAAACTCCTTTAAAGCCACTTCTGGAGTATCCCCCCTATTCCTCGAAAAACTACTTCAGAAATTTGTTTGGAATTTCCTTCTACGGTGTTTCTTCGATTGTTGGTTTTGAAGGAGTTTTTCCTTAGGAGGAAACTTCAGTAAAGTTTGTAAAGTGGTTTTTCCTTAGCAAGAAACTCCAGCAGTGATTTTAAAGGAGTTTTTCCAAAGGAAGAAACTTTGGAAGAATTTCTGAAGGAGTTTTTCCATAGGAGGAAACTCCAGAATTGGTTTTGGAGGCGTTTTTCCACAGCAAGAAACTTCAGAAGAGTTTTTGAAGAAGTTTTTTTATAAGAAGAAACTCCAGAAGCGGTTTTGATGGGGTTTTCTTCAGTGAGTTCATGAAGTAAAAGCTTCAGTGGTCGTTTCTAAAGGAGTTTTTTGATAGGAGGAAACTCCAGAAGTGGTTTTGATGGAGTTTTTTCAAAGGAGGATACTTCAGTATAGTTTCTGATAGAGTTTTTCCATAGGAAGAAACTCCAGAGGCGTTTCTGAAAGCGTTTTTCCTTAGGAAGAAACTCCAGAACAACCGTTTCTGAAGGAGTTCTTCCATAAGAAGAAACACCAGAAGTGGGTTTGAAAGAGTTTTTCCATAGCAGGAAACTCCTCCAAAACTCTGCTGGAGTTTTTCCATAGCAAAAAACTTCAGTAGAGTTTTGGTGTAGTTTTTCCATAGAAGGAAACTTTAAAAGAGTTTCTGAAGGAGTTTTTCCATAGGAAGACAATCCAGAAGTGGTTTTGAAGGAGCTTTTCTATAGGAGGAAACTCCACAGGAGTTTCTGAAGGAGTTTTGCTACGGAGGAAACTTCAGAAGCGGGTGTGAGGAAGGAGTTTTTCCATAGGAGGAAGCTTCAGAAGTGGTTTTGAAGGAGTTTTTCCATAGGAAGAAATTTAAGTAGAGTTTTGAAGAAGCTTTCCATAGGACAAAATTCCAGAAGTATTTCTGAAGAAGTTTTTCCATTGGAGGAAACTCCAGAAGTGGTTTTGAAGGAGTTTTTCCATTGGAGGAAACTTCAGTGGAGTTTCTGGAGGAGTTTTTCCATAGGAGGAAACTCCATAGGAGTTTTTGGAGGAGTTTCCGGAGGAGTTTTTCCAAAGAAGGAAACTTCAGTGGAGTTTTTTAAAGAGTTTTTCCATAGGACGAAACTCCAGAAGTATTTCTGAAGAAGTTTTTCCATTGGAGGAAACTCCAGAAGTGGTTTTGAAGGAGTTTTTCCATTGGAGGAAACTTCAGTGGAGTTTCTGGAGGAGTTTTTCCATAGGAGGAAACTTCAGTGGAGTTTTTGAAGAAGTTTTTCCTTGGGAGGAAACTTAAGTCTAGTTTTTCCATATGAGGAAACTTCAGTGGAGTTTTTGAAGGAGTTTTCCCATAGGAGGAAACTCCAGAGGAGTTTTTGAAGGAGTTTCTCCATATGAGGAAAGTTCAGTGGAGTTTTTGAAGTAGTTTTCCCATAGGAGTTTATGGAGGAGTTTTTCCATAGGAAGAAACTCCAGAAGAGTTTTTGAAGGAGTTTTCCCATAGGAGGAAACTTCAGAGGAGTTTCTGTAGGAGTTTTTCCATAGGAAGAAACTCCAGAAGAGTTTTTGAAGGAGTTTTTCCATATGAGGAAACTTCAGTTGAGTTTCTGAAGGAGTTTTTTCCATATGAGGAAACTTCAGTTGAGTTTCTGAAGGAGTTTTTCCATATGAGGAAACTTCAGTGGAGTTTCTGAAGGAGTTTTTCCATAGAAGGAAACTTCAGAAGTATTTTTGAAGGAGTTTTTCTATAGGAGGAGAATCTAGAAGGATTTCTGAAGGAGTTTTGCTACGGAGGAAACTCCAGAAGTGGGTTTGAAGGAGTTTTTCCATATGAGGAAACTTCAGTGGAGTTTCTGAAGGAGTTTTTCTATAGGAAGAAGAATTTTCACTAGAGTTTTTTGAAGTTTTTCCATTGGAAGAAACTCCAGAAGTGGTTTTAATAGAGTTTTTCCGTAGGACGAAACTCCAGAGCAGTTTCTGAATGACTTTTTCCATTGAAGGAAATCCCATTCCCATTCCAAACCACAAGATATCAAATGATATTTCAATAATTTTTCTATAACCGTAGATTGAATACAATAATTACAAAAAAAAAAAAGCGGCGGGAACTCAGAAACTCAAAGGAAAGGGAACCGAGGCGATTTAACTCTTTTACAAAGTTTATAAAAAAAAAAAACCAGAAGAATTAAAAAAAATAGTTTAAATATTCGAATGAATAGGAACAAAACAAACAAAAAATCTATACATAAAAAAAAAAAAAACACTATCAAATTCATCAAATTGTTGTATTAAACAACACACAAAAAAAAATACTATTTTTTAATCTATTTTTTATTTTTTCCTAAAAATGAAATTCAATTTAATTTAAAAGAAGATGACTAACGAATGAACGAACAAACGAACGAACGATAATGACAATGAATGACAAAACGCAAATGACTTAAATCGATTTAAATATTCGATTATTATAAAAGATACTATAACATATGTAACATCATAGAATTGAATTTTAGGTATTGTGTATTGTACATAAAAAAAGGATTGTATGTATATATAGGAGAATGAATGAATGGATGAATGGATCTATAGATAGATAAATAGATAATATAAATAATACCTATCTATATATATATATATATATATTGTGATGTGATTATGAAGACGAAAGAAAGAAGATGAGATACAGAGCAATTTGATTGTATTTTATTATGTTAAAAGATGGATTACGACGACGACGACTACGATACAATCAATGAATATTTAATAGGTTTTTTTTTTTATTTGTATTTGAGTAGTTTTACTTCTGTTATTGTTATCGTTGTTTTGTTTGTTTTGTTTGTGGAGATATTCACTACTTTGTTGTTTATTTATTTATGAGTAGCCGCCACCACCACCACCGACGACGATGATGATATCGACGTCGACGACAAGGACAATGACGACTGTACAGAAGAAAGTTAAAAAAAAAAAGGTCCTTGGGGGGGTACTTTTAAATATTTTTTATTTCTTTTTTTTTTTTACGTATTGTTACGTATTTTATTCTGTTTTGTTAGCAAACATAACAAAAAAATTTAAATAATTCAATAGTCCAATTTTGTGTACTTTTATTTTTTTTCATATTTATTGTGTTGTGTTGGGTGAGTAATGTTTTTTTTTTGGTTATATTTATCTAAAAAGACTAGCGTTAAATAAATAGAAAATGAAAAAAAAAACAAGTGTAAGTATATATCGCATTACATTTAAATGTCTCTGGGGGACGACGACAAACAGGCGATTTGCATTTTTTTTTTGCTTTTGTTAGAAAAAACCCAATAAAAAAAACAGAATTAGTATATTAAAGGATGTTCATGATGATGATAAACCGATGGAATGCAAAGAATTTAAAATTTTCTTTATTGCGTTGCAATAAAATGTCTTGCGTTTCGATGCGTTACGTTGCGTTTGTGTTGCGTAAAGACAAAGAATAAAAAAAAAAAAAAAAACATGAAAAATTGGCCATGATTCAAAAACCTAATGGTTGAATGTAAAAAAAACCAAAATATTTGTGTTCAATGTCCCCACTAAAGTATAACAATGAAAATTTTCATCCTCAATCGGTCAAATTGAAAGGGATTCGGAGGGAAAAAATCCAAATATCTTGTAAGGGATTTTTGTAATGGATAAGAAAAATTCTAGAAAAATCTTTTTCAGAAAGCCATAAAACCCACCACAAAAAAAAAAATTAAAAAAAACCCCATGGCGCAACCAATATTGGGAAAGGATAGAAAATAGGGGATGTTGGCGCCCAGGGTCGGGTATTTTCTCCTCTACTACCTCTATGGGAATTTTGTTACTGTCCACCCACGAATTGCTCACATTGAATTTTTTTTTGAGAAAATAAATGTATAAACAATTATGCAACAAAGACAACTTGGCAATAATGTTCAGGCACCAGCAGAACAAAGTTCAGCCATCAGCTAAGGGTGGTCACATCTTCGGGCATAGAGGACGGGCTCTTTGCTTATGCTTATCAAGTCAGGGTCAACGGAGAACTTAAAATGTATGGCTGGATGGCGTGAGGAGGGTTATGTGGTGATGGAAACAGGAAATGTTTCACACAATCCACGGTCTATTACGGTCTATAATGGTATAATGCTTCGGGGGGTTGGATATTGCTCGATGGATCTTTGCCTGTAGAAAAGTTTTTCGATCGAAGTTTTCGATAGAAGTTTACCACCTTGAAATTTTCCCTTTAGAAATGCTCCCCTTGAAATCTGCCCAATAAGAAGTTTTCCACATGGAAGTTTTACAATTGAATCCCTTACCTAAAAATGTTCCCCTAGAAGTTTTACTCTTTTGAAATTCACCCATTGAAGTCTTTCCCCTAGAAGTCTTTCCCCTAGAATTTTTCCACCTTCGCAAGTTTCGCATTGATGGTTTTCCCTTTATAAATTCTCCTCGGAAGGCTTCAATCCCCTAGGAGTTTTCCTTAAAAATCTTCCTTAGAAGTTTTCCCCTTGGACCGTTTCCATAGAAATTGCCCCTTAGAAATTCTCGACATTGAATGTTTTTCGACACCTGGAAGTTTTCTACCTGGAAGTTTTCTACCCATAAAAGTCTCCCCTTAGAAATATCCCATAAAAGTATTCCTCTGGCAGTCGTCTCCTAGAATGATTTCCCATAGAAGTTTTCTCCTTAGAAATTCATCCCCTTTAAAGCCTTCCTATAGAATGTTTACCGTTTAGAAGCTGTCCCCCGTGAAGCATTCCCCTAGAAGTTTTCCTTAGAAGTTTGCCCCTAAAAGCTTTCCATAGAATTTTGCCCCTGAGGAGCTTCCCCTTGGCATTTTCCCATAGAAGTTTTCCCCTTAGGAATTCTCCTATAGCGTTTAATAGAGTTTTATCCGTTGAATTCTCCATCCAGAATTTTTCCACCTGGAATTTTGCCCAAAAAAGTTTTTCCCTTTTGAGGTTGGCTCCTTAGGAGTTTTTTTCCCTTTTTAAGTTTCCCATTGGGAGGTTTTTCTCTAGACGTGTATTCCCCTAGAAGTTTTCTCCTTCGAAATTCATCCCTTTTAAAGCCTTCCTATAGAATTTTTCCCCCCTTAGAGGCTGTCCCCTCTGAAGCATTGCCCTAGAAGTTTTCCTTCTAAGTCTTCCTTGGAAGTTTTCCCCTTTGGAAGTTTCCCATAGAAATTTTGCCCCTTACAAGTTTTTTTCCCTTTTGAAGTTTCCCATTGGGAGGTTTTCCTCTAGAAGTTTCCAATAGAAGTTTTCCCATTAGAAATTCATCCCTTTTAAGGCCTTCCTATAGAATATTTCCGCCTGAGAAGCTGTCCCCCCTGAAGCTGTCCCCCCTGAAGCTGTCCCCCCTGAAGCTGTCCCCTCTGGAAGTTTTCCTTCGAACTCTTCCTTGGAAATTTACTCCTAGAAGCTTTCCATAGAATTTTGCCCCTGAGGAGCTTTCCCCTTGGCATTTTACCATAGAAGTTTTCCTCTTAGAAATTCTCCTGTAATAGAGTTTTATCCCTTGAATTTTCCACCTAGAATTTGTCCCCTAGAAGTTTGCCCCTTAGAAGTTTTTTCCCTTTTGAAGTTTCACCATTGGGAGGTTTTCCTCTAGAAGTTTAAAATAGAAGTTTTACCCTTTTGAAATTCACCCATTGAAGTCTTTCCCCTAGAATTTTTCCACCTTAAAGTTTGGCATTGATGGTTTTCCCTTAATAAATTCTCCCCGGAAGCCTTCAATCCCCTGGGAGTTTTCCTTAAAAATCTTCCTTAGAAGTTTTCCCCTTGAACCGTTTCCATAGAAATTGCCCCTTAGAAATTCTCGACATTGAATGTTTTGCACCTGGAAGTTTTCCCATAAAAGTCTCTCCATAGAAATATCCCATAAAAGTTTTCCCCTTGCAGTCGTCTCCTAGAATGATTTCCCATAGAAGTCTTCCTTGGAAATTTACCCCTAGAAACTTTCCACAGAATTTTGCCCCTGAGGAGCTTTCCCCTTAGAAGCTGTCCCCTCTGAAGCATTCCTCTAGAAGTTTTCCCCTAGAAGCTTTCCATAGAATTTTGTCCCGGAGGATGTTCCCCTTGGAAGTTACCCATTGAAATTTTTCCCATTAGAAATTCTCCTATAGAGTTTTATCCCTTGATTTTTTTCACCTAGAATTTTTCCCTTCGAATTTTACCCATAAAAGTTTTTCCTCTAGAAGTTTGTCCCTTAGAAGTTTTTTTCCCTTTTTAAGGGTTTCCCATTGGGAGGTTTTCCTCTAGAAGTTTCCAATGGGAAGTTTTCCTATTAGAAATTCATCCCTTTTAAAGCCTTCCTATAGAATGCTTACCCCTGAGAAGCTATCCAATCTGAAGCGGTCCTCTCTGGAAGTTTTCCTTTGGAATCTTCCTTGGAAATTTACCACTAGAAGCTTTTCATAGAATTTTGCCCCTGAAGAGTTTTCCCCTTTGCATTTTCCCATAGAATTTCTCCCCTTAGAAATTCTCCCCTTGAAGTTTACCCCCTTAGAAAGTTTTCGCCACAGAAGTTTATGTGTTATTAAAGCAGTTGGTTCACGCATTCTACGTAGCTTCTCCCCTCGCCTCCCGCTTGATGCTCCCGGCTTAAGAGTTTTTTTTCTTTACTCTCTGTTTACACTTTAAATACTCATTCAACACTAAAACAAAAAAAAAAACCCTTAAATAACTAAAAATATCCTGAAAATGAAAAAAATTTCCTGAAAATAAAAATAAAACACTAATGAAAATTGTGCAAAAATTAATTGTAAAACTTTTTGGTTTATTGGGTTTTAAGCACAAAACTAAACAAATAAATAAACAAACAAGCAAAAACAAACAAAAACTAACTATAAATAAAACAAAATTATAAATTTCTAATATACGGAAAATTTTTGAATTGAATTGGTTCGGGTGTGAAAAAAACATAAAACAAATGGCGATTTTTATTCATATCACACCAACATTTCAACATTCAACACCAACACCAACACCAACACCAACACCAACACCAACACCAACACCAATACCAACACCAACACTAACACAAACACACTTCTACACCTAGAAGGCAAACTAACAGTTTTTCACCTAAAAGGTGGAAAACTTCTAGGTGAAAAACTTCTATGGGCGAAATTCGAGGTGGAAAAATTCAAGCGATAAAAATCTATAGGGCGGTATCCAAGGGAAACATTTCTAAGTGAAAAACTTTGCCGGAGACACTCTTCCAAGGCGCAAACTTCTTAGGGGCTGCAAAATTCTATGGAAAACTTCTAGGGGAAAACTTCTTAGGAATACTTCAAAGGAAGACTTCCAAGGAAAACGTTTAGGCGAACGAACTCCGCGAAAAGTGGAATCTTCTATTGGAAAGTTCTATGGGAAAACCTCGAATGGGAGAAACTTCTAGGGGAAAAACTTCTAGCTGAAAAACTTCAAAGGGAGAATTTCTAATAGGAAAAACTTCTATGCGAAACTTCTAGGGGGAAAACTTCAGAGAGGTTAAAACTTCTAAGGGACAGACTTCAATTGGAGAATTTCTAAAGGGAAAACTTCGAGGTGGAAAACGTCCATTGGAAAAGTTCAATCGGAAACTTCTACGGTCAAACTTCTAGGGGACAAGATCAAGATCCATCTAGTGGTACCCAACTGAACCAAAGCTGCTGCCATTATCCGTCATATAGATCCGTGGTCCGTGGTCAAGATTTTTATATGTTTCCGATCTTTCCACTTCAGAGAGGGACGACGGATCGTCATTCGTATTAGGATTGTATGCGATACATTTTCTGTATCACCACACACAACGCCCCTGATCCCATTAAATTGGCATTTAAAGCACAACCACACCGACACCAAACACTAACACACTAACATCAAACCCAAACACCAACACCAACACCATTCTTTTTTTTTTTTTTTTGATAAAACCACGCGTGTTTTTTGGTGTAGTCTGTGCACGTGTCTATTAAACGAACACCACAAAATATAAGGGAAAAAGGGGTGTTGGGGATTTGGAATTTATACATAAATAAAGGTTTGCACCGAAATCGCCTACACTGAACAAAAAAAGACAAACGAGAGAGAGAGAGAGAGAGAGAGAGAGTGTAGAGTCAGTTTAGAGTCGGTGTTGAAATGGTACAATGAAAAATATCTACAGCTACACCTTTAACCCTCCCACACACAATGGACGGAGAAGTTTTCACACAGTGGACGTACGAACGGTCTATGAAACGCAAACAACAGTTCTTTTACCAAACATTCACACTTGATGGGGTTGATGGTTGGTTGGGTTTGGTTGAACATTGGTGTGTGCTTTGTGTAATATGAAAGTAAATCGCCATTCATTAAACTTTATACCCCGTACAATTTTGAAAATTAAAAAACAAATAACAAATACGAAATTTGGGGAATCTCTCCTCAATTAAAAATAATTTATTTATGTATTTGTATATGCTTAAGGTGCAAAAAAAAAACAAGTTCAATAAAATATTTTATAAATATATAGTTATTATTTGGTTTTGTTGTTGTTGTTGTTGTTGTGGGAGAATTTCTATTGAAATTTAATGAAATGGGGCAAAAACAGGAAATATAAATTTAAGTTTTTGGTGTGGGATGCGATGCGATGGAATGGGATGAGGTGAGTTGAATTTTGTTTTGTTTATTTTATTTTATACCAACAAAAATTATCTTGTTTTGGTCTAATAAAGGAAAACTAATGAAAACTAATTTTAAAACTATTTTGATATCGTTTTTGTTTAATTTTAAAATTATAATAAAACACCTCCCCAACTCTCTTATACAAAAAAAAAATCTATTCGCACTATAGCTCAAACTTAAAGGTTGCGGTGAAAAATCCATTTTTTTCATAAGGGGGGTACAACAACAACAAAGAACGGCACAGGTCAAATTAAACAAAATTCAGAGAATGGCGTGTTTTGGGGGTTACGGGAACAATGCGCACCACGCCTACTACAGCGCTAGAGGCGATTCTCGAAATCTTCCCCCACTGCATCTGTTCATTAAGAACGAAGCACAAGGAATATGGTGCACGCAACTATGATTACCGTAGCAGTCGTGGTGGTGGCTATAAGGAACACCAGTGGCAGAAATGATGTAATTCTCGGCTGATGCTGCTGGGAGAAGAACATTTCTAGAGTGTATGACTTCGAAAAAAACTTGTCGATTGTGTTTCGCAATAGGCAAGATTGGACGGAGAATAAGATTAGGTTCACTGAAAACGCCCTAAAATTATATACGGACGGATCTAAGATCAACCTATGTTCTGGCTCCGGTTTATATTTATAGGGGGCTGATTCCAGAATGGAACTTGGGGCTACTCTGCGAATTGCTATGGCACCGTATTCCGGGCTATAAATCCATGCTGTTGTAGAACTTTGCATCAGATCGATCAAGGATAGGGGGTACAAAAAAACCAGGGGATATCTATATCTTATCGGATAGCAAACTCGGCACTTATGGCCGTGAAATCCCGAGAGATAAGGTCGACTGTCCCCAGGCGGATACTGAAAGAGGTGTCAAGGGTAAATAAAGTTACACTAATGTGGATGTGGACCGGGACATAGTGATAAACACTAGATTGGTGGTTGGATATTTGACCGGTCACTAGAGAATCTAAGAGCTCATCTATACTACAGGAATATGAAAATCGTTAGCTGCGATATGTACGTAGGCTTGATGCCACACGGAAGAAGAAAGTGCGGAGCACATTCTCTGTGAATGTGAGGCTTTAGCAGGGAACAGCAGGGACTTAGGATCATTGGTTCATCATTTCTGCATTGCCTGAGGACATTATGTCCATACCCATCAATAAGTTGGCCAGGTTCTTGGGCAGAGCCAATGAATGAATGAATATGGGATAATTTAGGGTAATAACACAATGACCCGTGTTTAGGGGATGGACGACCCAGTCCGGTGCTATAATTCTAAAAATTCTAAATGACATACAACAAAAAAAAGAAGAATATGGCTCCAGGGTTGTGCTCCGATGCGAGTACGGTTCACCACATCCACGGATTCCATACTTTTATCGACATTTTCCACACTTTTATATGCTAAACGCCAAAATGTATTCTATATTTAATATATAATTCCATGGCATTTTTTCGGTTTTAGACTTAAAATATTTAATGTTAATTAATTGTGTTACGATGCTTATTAAAAGGATTACACTTCCTTTCCAATATCCATCAAGAAAATATATACGCCAAGCCTTTTATTAACAAATTAACCAAAACCTTGTGGAATCCGTGGATGTGGTGACCCGTGGATGTAATGAACCGTCCCGCTGTCCGGATGCACAACACAACGTTAGTTATGCCATCTGTTAATATTTTCTATATGCAAACTTTCTTTTATTAGAATGTTAGAAGTTAATATCGCCGAATTTTTTTTTTTCAGTGTAGATAAACAATACAAAATTACAACATAATAAATTCCTTTTAAGTACGTGCGTACTTTGTAGTATGCGTGCGCAATATTATTTTTTATATCGTTTAACTTTTTTTTTTTTTATGTGGATTTTATGTGGATGTGTGTGGATGGAATGAATTTGAATATATATTTCGTGTTCGTACAAGATTGTTGGTGAGGAGTTAATTTGGTGATAAATTCAATTCCCCTTACCAGAACCATTCGTCAGTACCATCAGGTCACCGCATCAGTATGTGCTTCCTGTTACAGGTGTTTTCATCTGATGGCGCTTTTTTTATTATATTTATTTTTGTTAATTGTTTGTGTGTTGGAATATTCTTGATTTTTGTTTTGAAATAGATTTTATATATAAAAATTAATTATCATTTAATAATTCGGTTGCGTTTCAAAACGACGGTACATTTTAAAAAAAAATTTGTTTATTGTATAATTAAATCTGTTCAAAATTTTGTCAATAAATAAAATTAAAATTTTATAAACTTAACTTACCATTTAAATTAAATTAAAAAAAAAACGTGAGTTTTAAGTTAAAGATTTTATAAAATTGACAATCAAAAGTAATAAAAATACATTGATTTAAGAGTGCGGGATTATAAAACATTAATTAATTTAAAAAAAAAAAAAACAAAATAAAAATGAATACGAAATCAAATGTTTGTGAGAAAACTAAATTTCAATGTGAAACTTGTGGGATATATTCCAAATCGCAATACAATTTGAACAATCACATTCGAACGCATACAGGCGAAAAACCTTATCGTTGTGATGATTGTGGAAAAGAATTTGTAACGAATACGGAATTAAAGATCCATACTCGCTCTCATACAGGCGAAAAACCTTACGATTGCAAGGACTGTGGAAAATCCTTTTCACAAATGTCTAGTTTAAACAAACATATTCGTGCTATTCATACCCGTGAAAAAAATTATCGTTGTGATCTATGTGGAAAAGAATTTGTAACGAATACGGAATTAAAGATCCATACTCGCACTCATACAGGCGAAAAACCTTTTTGTTGTAAGGTGTGTGGAAAAGCCTTTGCACAAATTGGTAGTTTAAACAGACATATTCAAGATATTCATATCCGTGAAAAACCGTATGATTGCCTCAAATGTAGAAAAGCCTTTGCACAAATGGTTACGTTAAACAAACATATTCGTGCTATTCATTCAGGTGTTAAACCTTATGAATGTGATATTTGTGGAAAAACCTTTTCACTAAAATCTAATTTATCATCACATATGAAAGTGCATATTAAAAAAATTCTACACAACAACAGCAGCGGCAGATAAAATGTAATAATGATAAGCGATACATCCACGAATATTTTGGTCAAGCGAGAATTTGCAAAACAATATAATTTTCAAAATTCCATCATCATCAGTAAATTCTTTCGATTCGTAATTAGGAATAAAATCCATCGCATCGAGCAATACCAGATCAAAACCGCCTAAACATAAAAATGTTTTATAATAATAATATTATTAATAATGATGTATCGTTTCCGCAATCAACGATGACGAGCAATCATCTGATTTACAAACCAAACCAAAAACCAATACTTTTAATGACAATATGATGACATCACCATCGATTAAAGCCAGATATGAGGCAGACCGATCGGAATCACAATCATTACAATTAACATTGGATCATTCCAAATGCGCTGCTCAAATGCTCCGCGGATCACTGACTAAATCATTAGAATGATGGCGATCATCAATCAAATTGACTAACTTTATTTTATCTTATCGACAATATTTTTTCTTCTTTTTAAATAGCTATTATTTTTTTATGTATAAAATTTTGTAATGCTTATTGTAAATTATAAAAAATGTGTGAATGTCCAATAAATTTTATATCAAAATGTAATATTAATTTAATATCGCCGCATGATAATAATAATAAAGCAAACATTTACAAAAAGCATTTTTTGTTGAAATTGACATCAATTACTGGGTTGCCTCTGAAGGTAGGTGGGGATCTTAAATTTATCTTATACACCAACTCAACTCAATTCGGATTCGGATTCAGCACCCTTTAAAACATAAGTATGCAAGCTTTCAGCCCGATAGCCCAAACTTAAAGATTGCGGTGAACAATCCATTTTTTCATAAGGGGTTAGGATCGCAATATTTTAGAAAATCTTTGACGGGCCATAACTCAAAAACTAAAAACTGAATCGGTTTGAAACCTATTTATTCATAGAAACCTAGAAGCCAGCACTTCTGATCTGAACAAATGGTAATCCGAAGGAGCAAAGCAAGGTCTGGAGAGTACGGGGGGGTGATCGTAAGATGATTCCAACCGAGCCTGTTTATAGTTTTTCCTTAACGATGTTTACACGATATCGGAGTCTGTCGGATTGTCATCGTGCATTAAAACTTTGAGGTGTTTTTGAGCTTTAATTGTCGTTGTTTTTCGTTCAATTTCTTTCGTTCAATTCGCCCGGTTGTCGTCGGTCGCTAGAGATCAGATGTTGTAACGGTTTCATTCGGTTTTTAACAGCAGCTCATAATACACGACACCCTTCTGCGATCCCATCAGCACAATGCACAGCATAAGCTTCTGGCAAATGAATATCGCGTTTTGATTGTGAAGTTTATTGTGGTTGGCCGGGATCTATAACATATGATGCTTTACGTTTAGGGTAGTCGTCGTTTAATACACCCAATTTTCATCGCTGCCACGCAGACAATTCTCTGCAAGATGTTTATGGCGCATGCATCGATTCGTGCTTTCCCATATTGAATATGCAAACTTTCTTTTATTAGAATGTTAGAATGTTAATATCGCCAATATAATTTTTTTTTTCAGTGTAGATACAATACAATACAAAATTTACATGCATTATACAACATACAGTGTAGGTCCTCTCTAATCCGAACCTTCGATAGTCCGGATTTCTACTCCGAATCCGAATCTGGTAAAATATTTCGGTTCAGTTCGAATTTCTCCGAATAACTTCTATAATCCGGATTACGGATTTAATGTTTTTGGTTTTAATTAATTGATATTAATCTCAAAGCAATAAAACATAGAAAGTGATTGGGGGTTAGTTACCCCAATAAATCAATTTCGTTTTAAAAAGCCCGATTATATAGATGAGACTCATGTTCGAGATATGCTAAATGAAATTAATTCGATGGAAGGTAATTTAGATAAAAGATAATAACGACATAAATGAATGGAGGTAGAATGAAGAAAACTATGAACAAAACGTTTCTTCTGATGAACAAGAATCTTGAAGAAGAAGAAGAAATCAAATTTAAATCAAACACCAACAAATGGTGTTGGAATGTTGAAAGGGTAAAACACTTAACATTTGTTTACGGTGGACTGAAGAGAATAATGCGTCGTTTATACAAACAAATATAATGATTGTGAAAGAACAAAAAAAAAGATATGTCCTTACAACTTTATGAATAAAAAATGTAAAACAAACATCAAACTATTAAAGGCCAATTCCAATCCAATCATTGTTAAACTTATTAGAGTCCTTAAACTTGAACGTATTTTATTATATCTGTGACAATATTTGAATCTGCCTAATCATATTAAATACTATTGTGGTTTTATGTGGTAATGTGCATATAATAACGAAATCACAATAAAAATAACGTTTATTTTAATGCACATTCTACAATCTGAATACCTCTTTAATCCGGATTACCTATGCGTAAAAAATATCGATTCGGATTAGAGAGGACCTCCTGTAATAATAAATAAAGACAATGTTTTCAAAGTATACGTTCAAAGTGTTAAGTTATTAATTAATTAAAGTTTAAAGTAAAGATTCAAAAGAATCACTTTAAAATGTAAAAATTATAATAACTTTAATAAACCTCGTACCTTGTTCTCGTTGAAGAATGCCAAGTGTAGGGCGCATTGTCGGTACAGGCGGACAAGGCTTCGATCCGATTATGTGATCTTTTGTTCCGCGCGCACAAGATTCGCGCATTACCGGCGTCACTGCTATGGTACGTATATGAGAAGGATACAATCGTCTCTGTGTCGCGATCCCAAAAGGTTCTGGAACTATGTTAATGTTAGGCGGAAGTCAGGGGGAATGCCATCTATAATGAATTTTAAGGGTGCCAAGTTGGCATCTGCTGGGGAGATATGTGGGGCATTCTCGAAGTATTTCGGGGATGCCTACATTGCAACCCGGAACTCATTGGATGGTATTCGTCCTGAATTTTGCATTGAACAAATGGTTAATATTGGATCATTGTGTATATCACGGGAGCAAATACTGACTAAATTAAACAAAATTAGTATTAACAAGGGTTCTGGACCCGATGCGGGTGCAGCATCCATTGTTCCTAAGGAAATGTGCGGAATCTTTGGTGGATCCATTATACCACATTTTCAATACATCTTTGCAAAGTGGCAAATTTCCGGAACAGTCCGGAAGACATCGTATATAACACCGATACATAAGTCTGGTTCACGTGGCGACATCTCCAACTACAGGGGGGTGGCAATTCTTCCAACAATTGGTAAATTGTTCGAATCAATCGTTTGTGATATGCTAGTGATCGATTGCAAGAACGTAATATCGCAATTTCCCAACACGATTTCATGAAGGGGCGCTCGACGGTGACTAATTTGCTAGACTTTGTTAACTACTCTCGATCAGTGGAATTGAATCTGGAAGGCAAATCGATGTGGTGTATATGGATTTTCAAAAGGCTTTTGATAGGGTTTGTCATGACATCCTTATTTTGATAAGCTTGAGAGAGTTGGTATTCATTCATCGATGCTTAACTGTGGTTAACTTCCTATCTGGTGGTTAGAAAGCAATTTGTACGTACTCTTGGTTGTGACTCGAACGTCTTCGGAGTGGGATCGGGTGTACGTCAGGGAAGCCACCTGGGCCCTCTTCTATTTAATATATTCATTAATGATATAGCATTGAAAACAATGTCGTCACGGTGCCTTATGTATGCGGACGACTTAAAAATCTTCCGAACCATCTCATGCATTGATGATTCGGCGATGATGCAGGATGACCTAAACCGTGTTTCGTCCTGGTGTGAAAGGAATTGTATGTTGCTCAATGTGAAGAAAGGTTTTGTGATGTCATATCACAGAAAGATTAATCCGATTGCATTTGACTATGTCATATCCGGCAATTCTCTTGCAATTGTCGATGAAATCATTGATTTGGGTGTTAGATTTGATAGACGTATGACATTTAGTTCACACATTGATTATATTACATGCAAGGCCTATTCGCTGCTGGGATTTATTAAACGGTGTTGTGTGGATTTTTCGGACCCATATGCATTGAAGGGTTTATATTGGTGGTATTGGTAAGATCGGGATTGGAGTATGCATCTGTGGTATGGAATCCATACTACGGTGTTCATTCGGATGCTATTGAATCGGTGCAAAAAAATTTTATTAGATATGCTCTTCGCAGGTTGGGGTGGTCCGAAGATTCCACACTTCCCCCGTATTTGCATAGGTGTCAACTTATCGATCTGCCGACGTTGGGGCATAGGCGGGAAACTGCGTGTGTCATGTTTGTATTCGATATGTTGACGAATGTGATTGATGCGCCGAATTTGTTGTCTAAGATTGATTTCAATGTTCCAATACGGTGCTCACGTGGTCACAACTTCTTGCACCTGAACTTTCATAGAACAAACTACGGGAAATATGAGCCGTTGTGCAATATGTTATGTCTAGATTATTTAATAAATACAACGATCAATTTGATTTCGGTATTTCGCGGCGTATATTTTTGGGTAAATTAAGGTCAAGATATTTCGGGTTGGCGGATTGAGATTGGGTCCGGCTTCGTTTTGTGGTGTGATGATAATAATATTATTGTTCGAATGTGTTTGTCGATATGGCAATGGTGTAAGTTAGTGTATTGCATTTTGGTAAATAATTTTTGGCATGGCCTTTGGTGGGTTACTGTTACTATATTGGTCGTGATGAGATTTTTTATTTTTTTTTGTTTTTTTTTGTTTTATTTTTTTATTTTTTAATATATTTTGTATTTCTTTTTTGTTTGTTATTTGATTTTATTACCATTTTTATCTATTTGATTTTGAAGTGTGTATTCGCTAGTTTTTGTATTTTTTGTATATTTTGTATCTTGTATTATATGTTTTGTAAAACGGCAGTAGGGCTTGTACCCGTTGCTAAATGATTAAATAAATAAATAAATAAATAAATAAAAGTAATTTAATTTAGCTATCAGGAAGGAATCTACAGATAGTTTGGTAAATAGTTTGGTTTGGTAGTTTAGTAAATTATTCATTGGTCCTTCGAGCAAAAGTGTGTATTTAAAATATTATCGAATTGGTCAATACCATCAATAATATGGCGAATACAAACATAGACGACCTACATGGTGAAAGTAGTTTCGAAAGGGCGGTTAAAAAACAAAACAGAATTAGGCGACGGGATAAGCAGTTTGTTGATCAATTTCAAAAAAGACGGTAAGGATCGGAAAACGAGAGATTATATGTGTTGAAACGGAAAACGTATTTGGAGCAGGTATGGCAACAATTTTCTACAGGGCACGAGGCATTGCAGAAATACGACGAACATATCATTCATCCTTCAGAACGGGAGTATTATACAACGATTTATAACAATTATTTGGAGATAAAGAGGTTATTGGATGAGACGAGCGGGGGTTTAGAAAAACCGAAAATATCAAGCGAAATTGGCGAGTAATAACGCGGATCAACAAAGACGGTATAAAAAGCAGAATCAAAACAATAAACGATGTGAACAGAGTGATGGAAACTATATACAGCAAAGTATTCAAATGCCGCAATCAAAATCATTTTACGAAGAAAAAATCAGAGTATTAAACGGATATTGGAGTAGAATTACGAGTACACATGATGAGTTGGTGTCATATATTCAGAGGTAAGTGAGAATAATGTACCATATTTCAGGGATGAGATGTATGCGCAGGTGGAGGATAAAGTGCAGCAGACGTTAATTTCATTCAAAAAGAACGAATAGTGGATATGAGGCAAGGGACAACAGGACAGCAGGAGATTCCGTTGCCAAATATAAAGATACCAAATTTTGATGGCAATTATCGAAATTGGCCATCATTTTATGAGCTGTTCAACAAGTTAATTCATCAAAACAGAAAAGTCGAAGTCGATAAAACAATTGCATGATACCACAAAGGAATGCGTTCAGGCAATTTGTAATTTAAACATAAATACGGATGGTTGGGGACCTATATATTACATCATTTGGTCAGTAAGAAACTTGATAAAGAAACACATATGTTGTATGAAACGAATTTGAATAATCCGAGGGAAATACCAACGTTTGAAAGATTATTATTTTTTTTTAGAAAACTGGTTTATAACATTGGAGGCGATTGAAAACAAATCAAGACATGGCGAGGAAAGATTAGAAAAGGTTAGTTGGAATGCTAGTATATCAACGGATGTTATGTGTCCTATTTGTAACGATGGGCACGGCATATTTGGGTGTGCTGAATTTAACAAAAGGGATGCAGCACAACGGATAAAGATGGTATATGACAAAAAATTATGCATGAATTGTTTAAAACCACGGCATAATGCGTACGACTGTAATGCAACCGGTAGGTGTAAAATTAGTAACAAACAGCATCATACATCATTACACGAGGGTAACCTGACTAAAAATAATCAGGTGGTACATCATAAACAAGAGAATCAATTGCGCATACATAATATGGCAGGCAAAGATACAACTGGTAAAACGGAAATATTGCTTGCAACCGCAATTGTGCAGGTCACCGCAGGGGATGGATCGACACATCAGTTGCGGGTTTTAATGGATCAGGGATCACAGGTATCCATAATAACTCAAAAGGCGGTAGAGAAGCTAAAATTGAAAACAAGTAGGACTACGGCACTACTTGTACTTGTAGGGGTTGGAGGTAACCAGCTAGAAGCAAACAAGAGTGTTAACATCCAACTTCAACCTACATTCAAATCCAAGTTTGTGTTGGAAGTACAACCAATTATTTTAAAAACATTAACCAAGGTTCTACCAGCTAAAAATATAAACAACGACAAGTTCAAACACATAAGGGGGCTGGTGTTGGCAGATCCGACATTTGGAATAAGCAGTCCTGTGGATATGATATTGGGGGCGGATGGAGTAAGTCAAATATTATTGGGCGGCTTAATAAAAGGTGGTCCAACATTGCCAATAGCACAGGAAACGGAGTTTTGGTGGATTATTTCAGGGTGTACAAGTGATGCATCATAATGATGTGATGCATTTGAATCAAAGTATTGAAGATATTTGCTTTTGCTTTTGATAATTTTAGCTATTTTAGCGAGTTTGGTAGTAACAATAACATTCCGCTGAAAGTTTTTCCCGGATCCCGTCACAAATCCGCTGTTCTGCTGTTCAGGGATGGATGGAATGAATGTGAATATATATTTCGTGTTCGGACAAGATTTTTGAGTTATGAGTTAATTGGGTGATAAATTCAATTCCCCTTACCCGAACCATTCGTCAGTACCATCACGTCACCGCATCAGTATGTGCTTCCTGTTACAGGTGTTTTTATCTGATGGCACTTTTTTATTATATTTATTTTTGTTAATTGTTTGTGTGTTGGAATATTCTTGATTTTTGTTTTGAAATAGATTTTATTTATAAAAATTAATTATCATTTAATAATTCGGTTGCGTTTCAAAACGACGGTACATTTAAAAAAAAAATTTGTTTATTGTAAAATTAAATTTGTTTAATATTTTTTCAATAAATAAAATTAAAATTTTATAAACTTAACTTACCATTTAAATTAAATTAAAAAAAAAAACGTGAGTTTTAAGTTAAAGATTTTATAAAATTGACAATCAAAAGTAATAAAAATACATTGATTTAAGAGTGCGGGATTAAAAAAACATTCAAAACAAAATAAAAAAAAAACAAAATAAAAATGAATACGAAATCAAATGTTTGTGAGAAAACTAAATTTCAATGTGAAACTTGTGGGATATATTCCAAATCGCAACAAAATTTGATCATCCACATTCGAACGCATACAGGCGAAAAACCTTATCGTTGTGATGATTGTGGAAAAGAATTTGTATCAAATACGGCATTAAAAGTCCATACTCGCTCTCATACAGGCGAAAAACCTTACGATTGCAAGGACTGTGGAAAAGCCTTTTCACAAATAGCTAGTTTAAACAAACATATTCGTGCTATCCATACCCGTGAAAAAAATTATCGTTGTGATGATTGTGGAAAAGAATTTGTAACAAATGGGCAATTAAAGATCCATACTGGAACGCATACAGGAGAAAAACCTTTTTGTTGTAAGGTGTGTGGAAAAGCTTTTGCACAAATGACTACGTTAAACCAACATATTCGTGCTATTCATAACCGTGAAAAACCTTATTGTTGTAAGGTGTGTGGAAAAGCCTTTTCACAAATGGCTACGTTAAACAAACATATTCGTGCTATTCATTCAGGTGTTAAACCTTATGAATGTGATATTTGTGGAAAAAACTTTTCAGACAAAAGTAATTTATCAAGACATATGAAAGTGCATATTAAAAAAATTCTACACAACAACAGCAGCAGCAGATAAAATGTAATAATGCTATTAACTTTTAAGCGATACATCGTCGACGTATATTTTGGTCCGAGAAGCGAGAATTTGCAAAACAATATAAATTTGCAAAATTCCATCATCATCAGTTGTTAATTCTTTCGATTGGAATGCATTGAAATCGCATCAAGCAATAATAATATTATTAATAATGATGTATCGTTTCCGCAATCAACGATGACGAGCAATCATCTGATTTACAAACCAAACCAAAAACCAATACTTTTAATGACAATATGATGACATCACCATCGATTAAAGCCAGATATGAGGCAGACCGATCGGAATCACAATCATTACAATTAACATTGGATCATTCCAAATGCGCTGCTCAAATGCTCCACGGATCACTGACTAAATCATTAGAATGATGGCGATCATCAATCAAATTGACTAACTAAATTTATCTTATTGACAATATTTTATCTTCTTTTTAAATAGCTATTATTTTTTTATGTATAAAATTTTGTAATGTTTATTGTGAATTATAAAAAATGTGTGAATGTCCACAATAAATTTTATATCAAAATGTAATATTAATTTAATATCGCCGCATGATAATAAAAATAATAAAGCAAACATTTACAAAAATCATTTTTTTGTTGAAATTGACATCAATTACTGGGTTGCCTCTGAAGGTAGGGGGGAGGATCTTAAATTTCTCTTATACACCAACTCTACTCAATTCGGATTCGGATTCAGCACCCCTTAAAACATAAGTATGCAAGTTTTCAGCCCGATAGTGCAAACTTAAAGGTTGCGGTGAACAATCCATTTTTTCATAAGGGGGTACCCTTGTAAAACTTTGGGAAATCTTTGACGGGCCATAACTCAAAAACTAAGGGCTAAAACGTTCTGAAACCTATTTATTCGGATTTAGCATCCCCTAAAGCATAAGTATGCAAGTTTTCAGCCCGATAGCCCAAACTTAAAGGTTGCGATTTTTTCATAAGGGGGTACCCTTGTAAAACTTTGGGAAATCTTTGACGGGCCATTACTCAAAAACTAAGCGCTAAAACGTTCTGAAACCTATTTATTCGGATTTAGCATCCCCTAAAGCATAAGTATGCAAGTTTTCAGCCCGATAGCCCAAACTTAAAGATTGCGGTGAAAAATCCATTTTTTCATAAGGGGATACCCTTGTAAAACTTTGGGAAATCTTTGACGGCCCATAACTCAAAAACTAAGTGCTAACACGTTCTGAAACCTATTTATTCGGATTCAGCATCCCTTAAAACATAAGTATGCAAGTTTTCAGCCCGATAGCTCAACTTAAAGGTTGCGGTGAAAAATCCATTTTTTTTCAAAAGGGGGTACCCTTTTAAAACTTTTGGGAAATCTTTGACGGCCCATAACTCAAAAACTAAGGGCTAACACGTTCTGAAACCAATTTATTCGGATTCAGCGTCCCTTAAAACATAAGTAAGCAAGTTTTCAGCCCGATAGCTCAAACTTAAAGGTTGCGGTGAAAAATTCATTTTTTTCAAAAGGGGGTACCCTTTTAAAACTTTTGGGAAATCTTTGCCGGGCCATAACTCAAAAACTAAGGGCTAACACGTTCTGAAACCTATTTATTCGGATTCAGCATCCCTTAAAACATAAGTATGCAAGTTTTCAGCCCGATAGCCCAAACTTAAAGATTGCGGTGAAAAATTCATTTTTTTCAAAAGGGGGTACCCTTTTAAAACTTTTGGGAAATCTTTGCCGGGCCATAACTCAAAAACTAAGGGCTAACACGTTCTGAAACCTATTTATTCGGATTCAGCGTCCCTTAAAACATAAGTATGCAAGTTTTCAGCCCTATAGCTCAAACTTAAAGGTTGCGGTGAAAAATTCATTTATTTCAAAAGGGGGTACCCTTTTAAAACTTTTGGGAAATCTTTGCCGGGCCATAACTCAAAAACTAAGGGCTAACACGTTCTGAAACCTATTTATTCGGATTCAGCGTCCCTTAAAACATAAGTATGCAAGTTTTCAGCCCTATAGCTCAAACTTAAAGGTTGCGGTGAAAAATTCATTTATTTCAAAAGGGGGTACCCTTTTAAAAGTTTTGGGAAATCTTTGCCGGGCCATAACTCAAAAACTAAGGGCTAACACGTTCTGAAACCTATTTATTCGGATTCAGCGTCCCTTAAAACATAAGTATGCAAGTTTTCAGCCCTATAGCTCAAACTTAAAGGTTGCGGTGAAAAATTCATTTATTTCAAAAGGGGGTACCCTTTTAAAACTTTTGGGAAATCTTTGCCGGGCCATAACTCAAAAACTAAGGGCTAACACGTTCTGAGACCTATTTATTCGGATTCAGCATCCCTTAAAACATAAGTAAGCAAGTTTTCAGCCCGATAGCTCAACTTAAAGGTTGCGGTGAAAAATCCATTTTTTTTCAAAAGGGGGTACCCTTTTAAAACTTTTGGGAAATCTTTGACGGCCCATAACTCAAAAACTAAGGGCTAACACGTTCTGAAACCAATTTATTCGGATTCAGCGTCCCTTAAAACATAAGTAAGCAAGTTTTCAGCCCGATAGCTCAAACTTAAAGGTTGCGGTGAAAAATTCATTTTTTTCAAAAGGGGGTACCCTTTTAAAACTTTTGGGAAATCTTTGCCGGGCCATAACTCAAAAACTAAGGGCTAACACGTTCTGAAACCTATTTATTCGGATTCAGCATCCCTTAAAACATAAGTATGCAAGTTTTCAGCCCGATAGCCCAAACTTAAAGATTGCGGTGAAAAATTCATTTTTTTCAAAAGGGGGTACCCTTTTAAAACTTTTGGGAAATCTTTGCCGGGCCATAACTCAAAAACTAAGGGCTAACACGTTCTGAAACCTATTTATTCGGATTCAGCGTCCCTTAAAACATAAGTATGCAAGTTTTCAGCCCTATAGCTCAAACTTAAAGGTTGCGGTGAAAAATTCATTTATTTCAAAAGGGGGTACCCTTTTAAAACTTTTGGGAAATCTTTGCCGGGCCATAACTCAAAAACTAAGGGCTAACACGTTCTGAAACCTATTTATTCGGATTCAGCGTCCCTTAAAACATAAGTATGCAAGTTTTCAGCCCTATAGCTCAAACTTAAAGGTTGCGGTGAAAAATTCATTTATTTCAAAAGGGGGTACCCTTTTAAAACTTTTGGGAAATCTTTGCCGGGCCATAACTCAAAAACTAAGGGCTAACACGTTCTGAAACCTATTTATTCGGATTCAGCGTCCCTTAAAACATAAGTATGCAAGTTTTCAGCCCTATAGCTCAAACTTAAAGGTTGCGGTGAAAAATTCATTTTTTTCAAAAGGGGGTACCCTTTTAAAACTTTTGGGAAATCTTTGCCGGGCCATAACTCAAAAACTAAGGGCTAACACGTTCTGAAACCTATTTATTCGGATTCAGCGTCCCTTAAAACATAAGTAAGCAAGTTTTCAGCCCGATAGCTCAAACTTAAAGGTTGCGGTGAAAAATTCATTTTTTTCAAAAGGGGGTACCCTTTTAAAACTTTTGGGAAATCTTTGCCGGGCCATAACTCAAAAACTAAGGGCTAACACGTTCTGAAACCTATTTATTCGGATTTAGCATCCCCTAAAACATAAGTATGCAAGTTTTCAGCCCGATAGCCCAAACTTAAAGATTGCGGTGAAAAATTCATTTTTTTCAAAAGGGGGTACCCTTTTAAAACTTTTGGGAAATCTTTGCCGGGCCATAACTCAAAAACTAAGGGCTAACACGTTCTGAAACCTATTTATTCGGATTCAGCGTCCCTTAAAACATAAGTATGCAAGTTTTCAGCCCTATAGCTCAAACTTAAAGGTTGCGGTGAAAAATTCATTTATTTCAAAAGGGGGTACCCTTTTAAAACTTTTGGGAAATCTTTGCCGGGCCATAACTCAAAAACTAAGGGCTAACACGTTCTGAGACCTATTTATTCGGATTCAGCATCCCTTAAAACATAAGTAAGCAAGTTTTCAGCCCGATAGCTCAAACTTAAAGGTTGCGGTGAAAAATTCATTTTTTTCAAAAGGGGGTACCCTTTTAAAACTTTTGGGAAATCTTTGCCGGGCCATAACTCAAAAACTAAGGGCTAACACGTTCTGAAACCTATTTATTCGGATTCAGCGTCCCTTAAAACATAAGTAAGCAAGTTTTCAGCCCGATAGCTCAAACTTAAAGGTTGCGGTGAAAAATTCATTTTTTTCAAAAGGGGGTACCCTTTTAAAACTTTTGGGAAATCTTTGCCGGGCCATAACTCAAAAACTAAGGGCTAACACGTTCTGAAACCTATTTATTCGGATTTAGCATCCCCTAAAACATAAGTATGCAAGTTTTCAGCCCGATAGCCCAAACTTAAAGATTGCGGTGAAAAATTCATTTTTTTCAAAAGGGGGTACCCTTTTAAAACTTTTGGGAAATCTTTGCCGGGCCATAACTCAAAAACTAAGGGCTAACACGTTCTGAAACCTATTTATTCGGATTCAGCGTCCCTTAAAACATAAGTATGCAAGTTTTCAGCCCTATAGCTCAAACTTAAAGGTTGCGGTGAAAAATTCATTTATTTCAAAAGGGGGTACCCTTTTAAAACTTTTGGGAAATCTTTGCCGGGCCATAACTCAAAAACTAAGGGCTAACACGTTCTGAGACCTATTTATTCGGATTCAGCATCCCTTAAAACATAAGTAAGCAAGTTTTCAGCCCGATAGCTCAAACTTAAAGGTTGCGGTGAAAAATTCATTTTTTTCAAAAGGGGGTACCCTTTTAAAACTTTTGGGAAATCTTTGCCGGGCCATAACTCAAAAACTAAGGGCTAACACGTTCTGAAACCTATTTTTCGGATTTAGCATCCCCTAAAGCATAAGTATGCAAGTTTTCAGCCCGATAGCCCAAACTTAAAGATTGCGGTGAAAAATCCATTTTTTCATAAGGGGATACCCTTGTAAAACTTTGGGAAATCTTTGACGGCCCATAACTCAAAAACTAAGTGCTAACACGTTCTGAAACCTATTTATTCGGATTCAGCATCCCTTAAAACATAAGTATGCAAGTTTTCAGCCCGATAGCTCAACTTAAAGGTTGCGGTGAAAAATCCATTTTTTTTCAAAAGGGGGTACCCTTTTAAAACTTTTGGGAAATCTTTGACGGCCCATAACTCAAAAACTAAGGGCTAACACGTTCTGAAACCAATTTATTCGGATTCAGCGTCCCTTAAAACATAAGTAAGCAAGTTTTCAGCCCGATAGCTCAAACTTAAAGGTTGCGGTGAAAAATTCATTTTTTTCAAAAGGGGGTACCCTTTTAAAACTTTTGGGAAATCTTTGCCGGGCCATAACTCAAAAACTAAGGGCTAACACGTTCTGAAACCTATTTATTCGGATTCAGCGTCCCTTAAAACATAAGTATGCAAGTTTTCAGCCCTATAGCTCAAACTTAAAGGTTGCGGTGAAAAATTCATTTATTTCAAAAGGGGGTACCCTTTTAAAACTTTTGGGAAATCTTTGCCGGGCCATAACTCAAAAACTAAGGGCTAACACGTTCTGAAACCTATTTATTCGGATTCAGCGTCCCTTAAAACATAAGTATGCAAGTTTTCAGCCCTATAGCTCAAACTTAAAGGTTGCGGTGAAAAATTCATTTATTTCAAAAGGGGGTACCCTTTTAAAACTTTTGGGAAATCTTTGCCGGGCCATAACTCAAAAACTAAGGGCTAACACGTTCTGAAACCTATTTATTCGGATTCAGCGTCCCTTAAAACATAAGTATGCAAGTTTTCAGCCCTATAGCTCAAACTTAAAGGTTGCGGTGAAAAATTCATTTTTTTCAAAAGGGGGTACCCTTTTAAAACTTTTGGGAAATCTTTGCCGGGCCATAACTCAAAAACTAAGGGCTAACACGTTCTGAAACCTATTTATTCGGATTCAGCGTCCCTTAAAACATAAGTAAGCAAGTTTTCAGCCCGATAGCTCAAACTTAAAGGTTGCGGTGAAAAATTCATTTTTTTCAAAAGGGGGTACCCTTTTAAAACTTTTGGGAAATCTTTGCCGGGCCATAACTCAAAAACTAAGGGCTAACACGTTCTGAAACCTATTTATTCGGATTTAGCATCCCCTAAAACATAAGTATGCAAGTTTTCAGCCCGATAGCCCAAACTTAAAGATTGCGGTGAAAAATTCATTTTTTTCAAAAGGGGGTACCCTTTTAAAACTTTTGGGAAATCTTTGCCGGGCCATAACTCAAAAACTAAGGGCTAACACGTTCTGAAACCTATTTATTCGGATTCAGCGTCCCTTAAAACATAAGTATGCAAGTTTTCAGCCCTATAGCTCAAACTTAAAGGTTGCGGTGAAAAATTCATTTATTTCAAAAGGGGGTACCCTTTTAAAACTTTTGGGAAATCTTTGCCGGGCCATAACTCAAAAACTAAGGGCTAACACGTTCTGAGACCTATTTATTCGGATTCAGCATCCCTTAAAACATAAGTAAGCAAGTTTTCAGCCCGATAGCTCAAACTTAAAGGTTGCGGTGAAAAATTCATTTTTTTCAAAAGGGGGTACCCTTTTAAAACTTTTGGGAAATCTTTGCCGGGCCATAACTCAAAAACTAAGGGCTAACACGTTCTGAAACCTATTTTTCGGATTTAGCATCCCCTAAAACATAAGTATGCAAGTTTTCAGCCCGATAGCCCAAACTTAAAGTTTGCGGTGAAAAATCCATTTTTCCATAAGGGGGTACCCTTGTAAAACTTTGGGAAATCTTTGACGGGCCATTACTCAAAAACTAAGGGCTAAAACGTTCTGAAACCTATTTATTCGGATTTAGCATCCCTTAAAACATAAGTATGCAAGTTTTCAGCCCTATAGCTCAAACTTAAAGGTTGCGGTGAAAAATTCATTTTTTTCAAAAGGGGGTACCCTTTTAAAACTTTTGGGAAATCTTTGCCGGGCCATAACTCAAAAACTGAGGGCTAACACGTTCTGAAACCTATTTATTCGGATTCAGCATCCCTTAAAACATAAGTATGCAAGTTTTCAGCCCTATAGCTCAAACTTAAAGGTTGCGGTGAAAAATTCATTTTTTTCAAAAGGGGGTACCCTTTTAAAACTTTTGGGAAATCTTTGCCGGGCCATAACTCAAAAACTAAGGGCTAACACGTTCTGAAACCTATTTATTCGGATTCAGCGTCCCTTAAAACATAAGTATGCAAGTTTTCAGCCCGATAGCTCAAACTTAAAGGTTGCGGTGAAAAATTCATTTTTTTCAAAAGGGGGTACCCTTTTAAAACTTTTGGGAAATCTTTGCCGGGCCATAACTCAAAAACTGAGGGCTAACACGTTCTGAAACCTATTTATTCGGATTCAGCATCCCTTAAAACATAAGTATGCAAGTTTTCAGCCCTATAGCTCAAACTTAAAGGTTGCGGTGAAAAATTCATTTTTTTCAAAAGGGGGTACCCTTTTAAAACTTTTGGGAAATCTTTGCCGGGCCATAACTCAAAAACTAAGGGCTAACACGTTCTGAAACCTATTTATTCGGATTCAGCGTCCCTTAAAACATAAGTATGCAAGTTTTCAGCCCGATAGCTCAAACTTAAAGGTTGCGGTGAAAAATTCATTTTTTTCAAAAGGGGGTACCCTTTTAAAACTTTTGGGAAATCTTTGCCGGGCCATAACTCAAAAACTAAGGGCTAACACGTTCTGAAACCTATTTATTCGGATTCAGCGTCCCTTAAAACATAAGTATGCAAGTTTTCAGCCCGATAGCTCAAACTTAAAGGTTGCGGTGAAAAATTCATTTTTTTCAAAAGGGGGTACCCTTTTAAAACTTTTGGGAAATCTTTGCCGGGCCATAACTCAAAAACTAAGGGCTAACACGTTCTGAAACCTATTTATTCGGATTCAGCGTCCCTTAAAACATAAGTATGCAAGTTTTCAGCCCTATAGCTCAAACTTAAAGGTTGCGGTGAAAAATTCATTTTTTTCAAAAGGGGGTACCCTTTTAAAACTTTTGGGAAATCTTTGCCGGGCCATAACTCAAAAACTGAGGGCTAACACGTTCTGAAACCTATTTATTCGGATTCAGCGTCCCTTAAAACATAAGTATGCAAGTTTTCAGCCCTATAGCTCAAACTTAAAGGTTGCGGTGAAAAATTCATTTTTTTCAAAAGGGGGTACCCTTTTAAAACTTTTGGGAAATCTTTGCCGGGCCATAACTCAAAAACTGAGGGCTAACACGTTCTGAAACCTATTTATTCAGATTCAGCATCCCTTAAAACATAAGTATGCAAGTTTTCAGCCCTATAGCTCAAACTTAAAGGTTGCGGTGAAAAATTCATTTTTTTCAAAAGGGGGTACCCTTTTAAAACTTTTGGGAAATCTTTGCCGGGCCATAACTCAAAAACTAAGGGCTAACACGTTCTGAAACCTATTTATTCGGATTCAGCATCCCTTAAAACATAAGTATGCAAGTTTTCAGCCCTATAGCTCAAACTTAAAGGTTGCGGTGAAAAATTCATTTTTTTCAAAAGGGGGTACCCTTTTAAAACTTTTGGGAAATCTTTGCCGGGCCATAACTCAAAAACTAAGGGCTAACACGTTCTGAAACCTATTTATTCGGATTCAGCGTCCCTTAAAACATAAGTATGCAAGTTTTCAGCCCGATAGCTCAAACTTAAAGGTTGCGGTGAAAAATTCATTTTTTTCAAAAGGGGGTACCCTTTTAAAACTTTTGGGAAATCTTTGCCGGGCCATAACTCAAAAACTAAGGGCTAACACGTTCTGAAACCTATTTATTCGGATTCAGCGTCCCTTAAAACATAAGTATGCAAGTTTTCAGCCCTATAGCTCAAACTTAAAGGTTGCGGTGAAAAATTCATTTTTTTCAAAAGGGGGTACCCTTTTAAAACTTTTGGGAAATCTTTGCCGGGCCATAACTCAAAAACTAAGGGCTAACACGTTCTGAAACCTATTTATTCGGATTCAGCGTCCCTTAAAACATAAGTATGCAAGTTTTCAGCCCGATAGCTCAAACTTAAAGGTTGCGGTGAAAAATTCATTTTTTTCAAAAGGGGGTACCCTTTTAAAACTTTTGGGAAATCTTTGCCGGGCCATAACTCAAAAACTAAGGGCTAACACGTTCTGAAACCTATTTATTCGGATTCAGCGTCCCTTAAAACATAAGTATGCAAGTTTTCAGCCCTATAGCTCAAACTTAAAGGTTGCGGTGAAAAATTCATTTTTTTCAAAAGGGGGTACCCTTTTAAAACTTTTGGGAAATCTTTGCCGGGCCATAACTCAAAAACTGAGGGCTAACACGTTCTGAAACCTATTTATTCGGATTCAGCATCCCTTAAAACATAAGTATGCAAGTTTTCAGCCCGATAGCTCAAACTTAAAGGTTGCGGTGAAAAATTCATTTTTTTCAAAAGGGGGTACCCTTTTAAAACTTTTGGGAAATCTTTGCCGGGCCATAACTCAAAAACTAAGGGCTAACACGTTCTGAAACCTATTTATTCGGATTCAGCGTCCCTTAAAACATAAGTATGCAAGTTTTCAGCCCGATAGCTCAAACTTAAAGGTTGCGGTGAAAAATTCATTTTTTTCAAAAGGGGGTACCCTTTTAAAACTTTTGGGAAATCTTTGCCGGGCCATAACTCAAAAACTGAGGGCTAACACGTTCTGAAACCTATTTATTCGGATTCAGCATCCCTTAAAACATAAGTATGCAAGTTTTCAGCCCGATAGCTCAAACTTAAAGGTTGCGGTGAAAAATCCATTTTTTATCAAAAGGGGGTACCCTTTTGAAACTTTTGGGAAATCTTTGACGGCCCATAACTCAAAAACTAAGGGCTAACACGTTCTGAAACCAATTTATTCGGATTCAGCATCCCTTAAAACATAAGTATGCAAGTTTTCAGCCCGATAGCTCAAACTTAAAGGTTGCGGTGAAAAATTCATTTTTTTCAAAAGGGGGTACCCTTTTAAAACTTTTGGGAAATCTTTGCCGGGCCATAACTCAAAAACTAAGGGCTAACACGTTCTGAAACCTATTTATTCGGATTCAGCATCCCTTAAAACATAAGTATGCAAGTTTTCAGCCCGATAGCTCAAACTTAAAGGTTGCGGTGAAAAATCCATTTTTTATCAAAAGGGGGTACCCTTTTGAAACTTTTGGGAAATCTTTGACGGCCCATAACTCAAAAACTAAGGGCTAACACGTTCTGAAACCAATTTATTCGGATTCAGCATCCCTTAAAACATAAGTAAGCAAGTTTTCAGCCCGATAGCTCAAACTTAAAGGTTGCGGTGAAAAATTCATTTTTTTCAAAAGGGGGTACCCTTTTAAAACTTTTGGGAAATCTTTGCCGGGCCATAACTCAAAAACTAAGGGCTAACACGTTCTGAAACCTATTTATTCGGATTCAGCGTCCCTTAAAACATAAGTATGCAAGTTTTCAGCCCGATAGCTCAAACTTAAAGGTTGCGGTGAAAAATTCATTTTTTTCAAAAGGGGGTACCCTTTTAAAACTTTTGGGAAATCTTTGCCGGGCCATAACTCAAAAACTAAGGGCTAACACGTTCTGAAACCTATTTATTCGGATTCAGCATCCCTTAAAACATAAGTATGCAAGTTTTCAGCCCGATAGCTCAAACTTAAAGGTTGCGGTGAAAAATTCATTTTTTTCAAAAGGGGGTACCCTTTTAAAACTTTTGGGAAATCTTTGCCGGGCCATAACTCAAAAACTAAGGGCTAACACGTTCTGAAACCTATTTATTCGGATTCAGCGTCCCTTAAAACATAAGTATGCAAGTTTTCAGCCCGATAGCTCAAACTTAAAGGTTGCGGTGAAAAATTCATTTTTTTCAAAAGGGGGTACCCTTTTAAAACTTTTGGGAAATCTTTGCCGGGCCATAACTCAAAAACTAAGGGCTAACACGTTCTGAAACCTATTTATTCGGATTCAGCGTCCCTTAAAACATGAGTATGCAAGTTTTCAGCCCGATTGCTCAAACTTAAAGGTTGCGGTGAAAAATTCATTTTTTTCAAAAGGGGGTACCCTTTTAAAACTTTTGGGAAATCTTTGCCGGGCCATAACTCAAAAACTAAGGGCTAACACGTTCTGAAACCTATTTTTCGGATTTAGCATCCCCTAAAACATAAGTATGCAAGTTTTCAGCCCGATAGCCCAAACTTAAAGTTTGCGGTGAAAAATCCATTTTTCCATAAGGGGGTACCCTTGTAAAACTTTGGGAAATCTTTGACGGGCCATTACTCAAAAACTAAGGGCTAAAACGTTCTGAAACCTATTTATTCGGATTTAGCATCCCTTAAAACATAAGTATGCAAGTTTTCAGCCCTATAGCTCAAACTTAAAGGTTGCGGTGAAAAATTCATTTTTTTCAAAAGGGGGTACCCTTTTAAAACTTTTGGGAAATCTTTGCCGGGCCATAACTCAAAAACTGAGGGCTAACACGTTCTGAAACCTATTTATTCGGATTCAGCATCCCTTAAAACATAAGTATGCAAGTTTTCAGCCCTATAGCTCAAACTTAAAGGTTGCGGTGAAAAATTCATTTTTTTCAAAAGGGGGTACCCTTTTAAAACTTTTGGGAAATCTTTGCCGGGCCATAACTCAAAAACTAAGGGCTAACACGTTCTGAAACCTATTTATTCGGATTCAGCGTCCCTTAAAACATAAGTATGCAAGTTTTCAGCCCGATAGCTCAAACTTAAAGGTTGCGGTGAAAAATTCATTTTTTTCAAAAGGGGGTACCCTTTTAAAACTTTTGGGAAATCTTTGCCGGGCCATAACTCAAAAACTGAGGGCTAACACGTTCTGAAACCTATTTATTCGGATTCAGCATCCCTTAAAACATAAGTATGCAAGTTTTCAGCCCTATAGCTCAAACTTAAAGGTTGCGGTGAAAAATTCATTTTTTTCAAAAGGGGGTACCCTTTTAAAACTTTTGGGAAATCTTTGCCGGGCCATAACTCAAAAACTAAGGGCTAACACGTTCTGAAACCTATTTATTCGGATTCAGCGTCCCTTAAAACATAAGTATGCAAGTTTTCAGCCCGATAGCTCAAACTTAAAGGTTGCGGTGAAAAATTCATTTTTTTCAAAAGGGGGTACCCTTTTAAAACTTTTGGGAAATCTTTGCCGGGCCATAACTCAAAAACTAAGGGCTAACACGTTCTGAAACCTATTTATTCGGATTCAGCGTCCCTTAAAACATAAGTATGCAAGTTTTCAGCCCGATAGCTCAAACTTAAAGGTTGCGGTGAAAAATTCATTTTTTTCAAAAGGGGGTACCCTTTTAAAACTTTTGGGAAATCTTTGCCGGGCCATAACTCAAAAACTAAGGGCTAACACGTTCTGAAACCTATTTATTCGGATTCAGCGTCCCTTAAAACATAAGTATGCAAGTTTTCAGCCCTATAGCTCAAACTTAAAGGTTGCGGTGAAAAATTCATTTTTTTCAAAAGGGGGTACCCTTTTAAAACTTTTGGGAAATCTTTGCCGGGCCATAACTCAAAAACTGAGGGCTAACACGTTCTGAAACCTATTTATTCGGATTCAGCGTCCCTTAAAACATAAGTATGCAAGTTTTCAGCCCTATAGCTCAAACTTAAAGGTTGCGGTGAAAAATTCATTTTTTTCAAAAGGGGGTACCCTTTTAAAACTTTTGGGAAATCTTTGCCGGGCCATAACTCAAAAACTGAGGGCTAACACGTTCTGAAACCTATTTATTCAGATTCAGCATCCCTTAAAACATAAGTATGCAAGTTTTCAGCCCTATAGCTCAAACTTAAAGGTTGCGGTGAAAAATTCATTTTTTTCAAAAGGGGGTACCCTTTTAAAACTTTTGGGAAATCTTTGCCGGGCCATAACTCAAAAACTAAGGGCTAACACGTTCTGAAACCTATTTATTCGGATTCAGCATCCCTTAAAACATAAGTATGCAAGTTTTCAGCCCTATAGCTCAAACTTAAAGGTTGCGGTGAAAAATTCATTTTTTTCAAAAGGGGGTACCCTTTTAAAACTTTTGGGAAATCTTTGCCGGGCCATAACTCAAAAACTAAGGGCTAACACGTTCTGAAACCTATTTATTCGGATTCAGCGTCCCTTAAAACATAAGTATGCAAGTTTTCAGCCCGATAGCTCAAACTTAAAGGTTGCGGTGAAAAATTCATTTTTTTCAAAAGGGGGTACCCTTTTAAAACTTTTGGGAAATCTTTGCCGGGCCATAACTCAAAAACTAAGGGCTAACACGTTCTGAAACCTATTTATTCGGATTCAGCGTCCCTTAAAACATAAGTATGCAAGTTTTCAGCCCTATAGCTCAAACTTAAAGGTTGCGGTGAAAAATTCATTTTTTTCAAAAGGGGGTACCCTTTTAAAACTTTTGGGAAATCTTTGCCGGGCCATAACTCAAAAACTAAGGGCTAACACGTTCTGAAACCTATTTATTCGGATTCAGCGTCCCTTAAAACATAAGTATGCAAGTTTTCAGCCCGATAGCTCAAACTTAAAGGTTGCGGTGAAAAATTCATTTTTTTCAAAAGGGGGTACCCTTTTAAAACTTTTGGGAAATCTTTGCCGGGCCATAACTCAAAAACTAAGGGCTAACACGTTCTGAAACCTATTTATTCGGATTCAGCGTCCCTTAAAACATAAGTATGCAAGTTTTCAGCCCTATAGCTCAAACTTAAAGGTTGCGGTGAAAAATTCATTTTTTTCAAAAGGGGGTACCCTTTTAAAACTTTTGGGAAATCTTTGCCGGGCCATAACTCAAAAACTGAGGGCTAACACGTTCTGAAACCTATTTATTCGGATTCAGCATCCCTTAAAACATAAGTATGCAAGTTTTCAGCCCGATAGCTCAAACTTAAAGGTTGCGGTGAAAAATTCATTTTTTTCAAAAGGGGGTACCCTTTTAAAACTTTTGGGAAATCTTTGCCGGGCCATAACTCAAAAACTAAGGGCTAACACGTTCTGAAACCTATTTATTCGGATTCAGCGTCCCTTAAAACATAAGTATGCAAGTTTTCAGCCCGATAGCTCAAACTTAAAGGTTGCGGTGAAAAATTCATTTTTTTCAAAAGGGGGTACCCTTTTAAAACTTTTGGGAAATCTTTGCCGGGCCATAACTCAAAAACTGAGGGCTAACACGTTCTGAAACCTATTTATTCGGATTCAGCATCCCTTAAAACATAAGTATGCAAGTTTTCAGCCCGATAGCTCAAACTTAAAGGTTGCGGTGAAAAATCCATTTTTTATCAAAAGGGGGTACCCTTTTGAAACTTTTGGGAAATCTTTGACGGCCCATAACTCAAAAACTAAGGGCTAACACGTTCTGAAACCAATTTATTCGGATTCAGCATCCCTTAAAACATAAGTATGCAAGTTTTCAGCCCGATAGCTCAAACTTAAAGGTTGCGGTGAAAAATTCATTTTTTTCAAAAGGGGGTACCCTTTTAAAACTTTTGGGAAATCTTTGCCGGGCCATAACTCAAAAACTAAGGGCTAACACGTTCTGAAACCTATTTATTCGGATTCAGCATCCCTTAAAACATAAGTATGCAAGTTTTCAGCCCGATAGCTCAAACTTAAAGGTTGCGGTGAAAAATCCATTTTTTATCAAAAGGGGGTACCCTTTTGAAACTTTTGGGAAATCTTTGACGGCCCATAACTCAAAAACTAAGGGCTAACACGTTCTGAAACCAATTTATTCGGATTCAGCATCCCTTAAAACATAAGTAAGCAAGTTTTCAGCCCGATAGCTCAAACTTAAAGGTTGCGGTGAAAAATTCATTTTTTTCAAAAGGGGGTACCCTTTTAAAACTTTTGGGAAATCTTTGCCGGGCCATAACTCAAAAACTAAGGGCTAACACGTTCTGAAACCTATTTATTCGGATTCAGCATCCCTTAAAACATAAGTATGCAAGTTTTCAGCCCGATAGCTCAAACTTAAAGGTTGCGGTGAAAAATTCATTTTTTTCAAAAGGGGGTACCCTTTTAAAACTTTTGGGAAATCTTTGCCGGGCCATAACTCAAAAACTAAGGGCTAACACGTTCTGAAACCTATTTATTCGGATTCAGCATCCCTTAAAACATAAGTATGCAAGTTTTCAGCCCGATAGCTCAAACTTAAAGGTTGCGGTGAAAAATTCATTTTTTTCAAAAGGGGGTACCCTTTTAAAACTTTTGGGAAATCTTTGCCGGGCCATAACTCAAAAACTAAGGGCTAACACGTTCTGAAACCTATTTATTCGGATTCAGCATCCCTTAAAACATAAGTATGCAAGTTTTCAGCCCGATAGCTCAAACTTAAAGGTTGCGGTGAAAAATTCATTTTTTTCAAAAGGGGGTACCCTTTTAAAACTTTTGGGAAATCTTTGCCGGGCCATAACTCAAAAACTAAGGGCTAACACGTTCTGAAACCTATTTATTCGGATTCAGCGTCCCTTAAAACATGAGTATGCAAGTTTTCAGCCCGATTGCTCAAACTTAAAGGTTGCGGTGAAAAATTAATTTTTTTCAAAAGGGGGTACCCTTTTAAAACTTTTGGGAAATCTTTGCCGGGCCATAACTCAAAAACTAAGGGCTAACACGTTCTGAAACCAATTTATTCGGATTCAGCGTCCCTTAAAACATAAGTAAGCAAGTTTTCAGCCCGATAGCTCAAACTTAAAGGTTGCGGTGAAAAATCCATTTTTTTTCAAAAGGGGGTACCCTTTTAAAACTTTTGGGAAATCTTTGACGGCCCATAACTCAAAAACTAAGGGCTAACACGTTCTGAAACCTATTTATTCGGATTCAGCATCCCTTAAAACATAAGTATGCAAGTTTTCAGCCCGATAGCTCAAACTTAAAGGTTGCGGTGAAAAATTCATTTTTTTCAAAAGGGGGTACCCTTTTAAAACTTTTGGGAAATCTTTGCCGGGCCATAACTCAAAAACTAAGGGCTAACACGTTCTGAAACCTATTTATTCGGATTCAGCATCCCTTAAAACATAAGTATGCAAGTTTTCAGCCCGATAGCTCAAACTTAAAGGTTGCGGTGAAAAATTCATTTTTTTCAAAAGGGGGTACCCTTTTAAAACTTTTGGGAAATCTTTGCCGGGCCATAACTCAAAAACTAAGGGCTAACACGTTCTGAAACCTATTTATTCGGATTCAGCGTCCCTTAAAACATAAGTATGCAAGTTTTCAGCCCGATAGCTCAAACTTAAAGGTTGCGGTGAAAAATTCATTTTTTTCAAAAGGGGGTACCCTTTTAAAACTTTTGGGAAATCTTTGCCGGGCCATAACTCAAAAACTAAGGGCTAACACGTTCTGAAACCTATTTATTCGGATTCAGCATCCCTTAAAACATAAGTATGCAAGTTTTCAGCCCGATAGCTCAAACTTAAAGGTTGCGGTGAAAAATTCATTTTTTTCAAAAGGGGGTACCCTTTTAAAACTTTTGGGAAATCTTTGCCGGGCCATAACTCAAAAACTAAGGGCTAACACGTTCTGAAACCTATTTATTCGGATTCAGCATCCCTTAAAACATAAGTATGCAAGTTTTCAGCCCGATAGCTCAAACTTAAAGGTTGCGGTGAAAAATTAATTTTTTTCAAAAGGGGGTACCCTTTTAAAACTTTTGGGAAATCTTTGCCGGGCCATAACTCAAAAACTAAGGGCTAACACGTTCTGAAACCAATTTATTCGGATTCAGCGTCCCTTAAAACATAAGTAAGCAAGTTTTCAGCCCGATAGCTCAAACTTAAAGGTTGCGGTGAAAAATTCATTTTTTTCAAAAGGGGGTACCCTTTTAAAACTTTTGGGAAATCTTTGCCGGGCCATAACTCAAAAACTAAGGGCTAACACGTTCTGAAACCTATTTATTCGGATTCAGCATCCCTTAAAACATAAGTATGCAAGTTTTCAGCCCGATAGCTCAAACTTAAAGGTTGCGGTGAAAAATTCATTTTTTTCAAAAGGGGGTACCCTTTTAAAACTTTTGGGAAATCTTTGACGGCCCATAACTCAAAAACTAAGGGCTAACACGTTCTGAAACCAATTTATTCGGATTCAGCGTCCCTTAAAACATAAGTAAGCAAGTTTTCAGCCCGATAGCTCAAACTTAAAGGTTGCGGTGAAAAATTCATTTTTTTCAAAAGGGGGTACCCTTTTAAAACTTTTGGGAAATCTTTGCCGGGCCATAACTCAAAAACTAAGGGCTAACACGTTCTGAAACCTATTTATTCGGATTCAGCGTCCCTTAAAACATAAGTATGCAAGTTTTCAGCCCGATAGCTCAAACTTAAAGGTTGCGGTGAAAAATTCATTTTTTTCAAAAGGGGGTACCCTTTTAAAACTTTTGGGAAATCTTTGCCGGGCCATAACTCAAAAACTAAGGGCTAACACGTTCTGAAACCTATTTATTCGGATTCAGCATCCCTTAAAACATAAGTATGCAAGTTTTCAGCCCGATAGCTCAAACTTAAAGGTTGCGGTGAAAAATTCATTTTTTTCAAAAGGGGGTACCCTTTTAAAACTTTTGGGAAATCTTTGCCGGGCCATAACTCAAAAACTAAGGGCTAACACGTTCTGAAACCTATTTATTCGGATTCAGCATCCCTTAAAACATAAGTATGCAAGTTTTCAGCCCGATAGCTCAAACTTAAAGGTTGCGGTGAAAAATTCATTTTTTTCAAAAGGGGGTACCCTTTTAAAACTTTTGGGAAATCTTTGCCGGGCCATAACTCAAAAACTAAGGGCTAACACGTTCTGAAACCTATTTGATCGGATTCAGCATCCCTTAAAACATAAGTATGCAAGTTTTCAGCCCTATAGCTCAAACTTAAAGGTTGCGGTGAAAAATTCATTTTTTTCAAAAGGGGGTACCCTTTTAAAACTTTTGGGAAATCTTTGCCGGGCCATAACTCAAAAACTAAGGGCTAACACGTTCTGAAACCTATTTATTCGGATTCAGCATCCCTTAAAACATAAGTATGCAAGTTTTCAGCCCGATAGCTCAAACTTAAAGGTTGCGGTGAAAAATTCATTTTTTTCAAAAGGGGGTACCCTTTTAAAACTTTTGGGAAATCTTTGCCGGGCCATAACTCAAAAACTAAGGGCTAACACGTTCTGAAACCTATTTATTCGGATTCAGCATCCCTTAAAACATAAGTATGCAAGTTTTCAGCCCTATAGCTCAAACTTAAAGGTTGCGGTGAAAAATTCATTTTTTTCAAAAGGGGGTACCCTTTTAAAACTTTTGGGAAATCTTTGCCGGGCCATAACTCAAAAACTAAGGGCTAACACGTTCTGAAACCTATTTATTCGGATTCAGCATCCCTTAAAACATAAGTATGCAAGTTTTCAGCCCGATAGCTCAAACTTAAAGGTTGCGGTGAAAAATTCATTTTTTTCAAAAGGGGGTACCCTTTTAAAACTTTTGGGAAATCTTTGCCGGGCCATAACTCAAAAACTAAGGGCTAACACGTTCTGAAACCTATTTATTCGGATTCAGCATCCCTTAAAACATAAGTATGCAAGTTTTCAGCCCGATAGCTCAAACTTAAAGGTTGCGGTGAAAAATTCATTTTTTTCAAAAGGGGGTACCCTTTTAAAACTTTTGGGAAATCTTTGCCGGGCCATAACTCAAAAACTAAGGGCTAACACGTTCTGAAACCTATTTATTCGGATTCAGCATCCCTTAAAACATAAGTATGCAAGTTTTCAGCCCGATAGCTCAAACTTAAAGGTTGCGGTGAAAAATTCATTTTTTTCAAAAGGGGGTACCCTTTTAAAACTTTTGGGAAATCTTTGCCGGGCCATAACTCAAAAACTAAGGGCTAACACGTTCTGAAACCTATTTGATCGGATTCAGCATCCCTTAAAACATAAGTATGCAAGTTTTCAGCCCTATAGCTCAAACTTAAAGGTTGCGGTGAAAAATTCATTTTTTTCAAAAGGGGGTACCCTTTTAAAACTTTTGGGAAATCTTTGCCGGGCCATAACTCAAAAACTAAGGGCTAACACGTTCTGAAACCTATTTATTCGGATTCAGCATCCCTTAAAACATAAGTATGCAAGTTTTCAGCCCGATAGCTCAAACTTAAAGGTTGCGGTGAAAAATTCATTTTTTTCAAAAGGGGGTACCCTTTTAAAACTTTTGGGAAATCTTTGCCGGGCCATAACTCAAAAACTAAGGGCTAACACGTTCTGAAACCTATTTATTCGGATTCAGCATCCCTTAAAACATAAGTATGCAAGTTTTCAGCCCGATAGCTCAAACTTAAAGGTTGCGGTGAAAAATTCATTTTTTTCAAAAGGGGGTACCCTTTTAAAACTTTTGGGAAATCTTTGCCGGGCCATAACTCAAAAACTAAGGGCTAACACGTTCTGAAACCTATTTATTCGGATTCAGCATCCCTTAAAACATAAGTATGCAAGTTTTCAGCCCTATAGCTCAAACTTAAAGGTTGCGGTGAAAAATTCATTTTTTTCAAAAGGGGGTACCCTTTTAAAACTTTTGGGAAATCTTTGCCGGGCCATAACTCAAAAACTAAGGGCTAACACGTTCTGAAACCTATTTATTCGGATTCAGCATCCCTTAAAACATAAGTATGCAAGTTTTCAGCCCTATAGCTCAAACTTAAAGGTTGCGGTGAAAAATTCATTTTTTTCAAAAGGGGGTACCCTTTTAAAACTTTTGGGAAATCTTTGCCGGGCCATAACTCAAAAACTAAGGGCTAACACGTTCTGAAACCTATTTATTCGGATTCAGCGTCCCTTAAAACATAAGTATGCAAGTTTTCAGCCCGATAGCTCAAACTTAAAGGTTGCGGTGAAAAATTCATTTTTTTCAAAAGGGGGTACCCTTTTAAAACTTTTGGGAAATCTTTGCCGGGCCATAACTCAAAAACTAAGGGCTAACACGTTCTGAAACCTATTTATTCGGATTCAGCATCCCTTAAAACATAAGTATGCAAGTTTTCAGCCCGATAGCTCAAACTTAAAGGTTGCGGTGAAAAATTCATTTTTTTCAAAAGGGGGTACCCTTTTAAAACTTTTGGGAAATCTTTGCCGGGCCATAACTCAAAAACTAAGGGCTAACACGTTCTGAAACCTATTTATTCGGATTCAGCATCCCTTAAAACATAAGTATGCAAGTTTTCAGCCCTATAGCTCAAACTTAAAGGTTGCGGTGAAAAATTCATTTTTTTCAAAAGGGGGTACCCTTTTAAAACTTTTGGGAAATCTTTGCCGGGCCATAACTCAAAAACTAAGGGCTAACACGTTCTGAAACCTATTTATTCGGATTCAGCATCCCTTAAAACATAAGTATGCAAGTTTTCAGCCCGATAGCTCAAACTTAAAGGTTGCGGTGAAAAATTCATTTTTTTCAAAAGGGGGTACCCTTTTAAAACTTTTGGGAAATCTTTGCCGGGCCATAACTCAAAAACTAAGGGCTAACACGTTCTGAAACCTATTTATTCGGATTCAGCATCCCTTAAAACATAAGTATGCAAGTTTTCAGCCCTATAGCTCAAACTTAAAGGTTGCGGTGAAAAATTCATTTTTTTCAAAAGGGGGTACCCTTTTAAAACTTTTGGGAAATCTTTGCCGGGCCATAACTCAAAAACTAAGGGCTAACACGTTCTGAAACCTATTTATTCGGATTCAGCATCCCTTAAAACATAAGTATGCAAGTTTTCAGCCCGATAGCTCAAACTTAAAGGTTGCGGTGAAAAATTCATTTTTTTCAAAAGGGGGTACCCTTTTAAAACTTTTGGGAAATCTTTGCCGGGCCATAACTCAAAAACTAAGGGCTAACACGTTCTGAAACCTATTTATTCGGATTCAGCATCCCTTAAAACATAAGTATGCAAGTTTTCAGCCCTATAGCTCAAACTTAAAGGTTGCGGTGAAAAATTCATTTTTTTCAAAAGGGGGTACCCTTTTAAAACTTTTGGGAAATCTTTGCCGGGCCATAACTCAAAAACTAAGGGCTAACACGTTCTGAAACCTATTTATTCGGATTCAGCATCCCTTAAAACATAAGTATGCAAGTTTTCACCCCGATAGCTCAAACTTAAAGGTTGCGGTGAAAAATTCATTTTTTTCAAAAGGGGGTACCCTTTTAAAACTTTTGGGAAATCTTTGCCGGGCCATAACTCAAAAACTAAGGGCTAACACGTTCTGAAACCTATTTATTCGGATTCAGCATCCCTTAAAACATAAGTATGCAAGTTTTCAGCCCTATAGCTCAAACTTAAAGGTTGCGGTGAAAAATTCATTTTTTTCAAAAGGGGGTACCCTTTTAAAACTTTTGGGAAATCTTTGCCGGGCCATAACTCAAAAACTAAGGGCTAACACGTTCTGAAACCTATTTATTCGGATTCGGCATCCCTTAAAACATAAGTATGCAAGTTTTCAGCCCGATAGCTCAAACTTAAAGGTTGCGGTGAAAAATTCATTTTTTTTCAAAAGGGGGTACCCTTTTAAAACTTTTGGGAAATCTTTGACGGCCCATAACTCAAAAACTAAGGGCTAACACGTTCTGAAACCTATTTATTCGGATTCAGCATCCCTTAAAACATAAGTATGCAAGTTTTCAGCCCTATAGCTCAAACTTAAAGGTTGCGGTGAAAAATTCATTTTTTTCAAAAGGGGGTACCCTTTTAAAACTTTTGGGAAATCTTTGCCGGTCCATAACTCAAAAACTAAGGGCTAACACGTTCTGAAACCAATTTATTCGGATTCAGCGTCCCTTAAAACATAAGTAAGCAAGTTTTCAGCGCGATAGCTCAAACTTAAAGGTTGCGGTGAAAAATCCATTTTTTTTCAAAAGGGGGTACCCTTTTAAAACTTTTGGGAAATCTTTGACGGCCCATAACTCAAAAACTAAGGGCTAACACGTTCTGAAACCTATTTATTCGGATTCAGCATCCCTTAAAACATAAGTATGCAAGTTTTCAGCCCGATAGCTCAAACTTAAAGGTTGCGGTGAAAAATTCATTTTTTTCAAAAGGGGGTACCCTTTTAAAACTTTTGGGAAATCTTTGCCGGGCCATAACTCAAAAACTAAGGGCTAACACGTTCTGAAACCAATTTATTCGGATTCAGCGTCCCTTAAAACATAAGTAAGCAAGTTTTCAGCGCGATAGCTCAAACTTAAAGGTTGCGGTGAAAAATCCATTTTTTTTCAAAAGGGGGTACCCTTTTAAAACTTTTGGGAAATCTTTGACGGCCCATAACTCAAAAACTAAGGGCTAACACGTTCTGAAACCTATTTATTCGGATTCAGCATCCCTTAAAACATAAGTATGCAAGTTTTCAGCCCGATAGCTCAAACTTAAAGGTTGCGGTGAAAAATTAATTTTTTTCAAAAGGGGGTACCCTTTTAAAACTTTTGGGAAATCTTTGCCGGGCCATAACTCAAAAACTAAGGGCTAACACGTTCTGAAACCAATTTATTCGGATTCAGCGTCCCTTAAAACATAAGTAAGCAAGTTTTCAGCGCGATAGCTCAAACTTAAAGGTTGCGGTGAAAAATCCATTTTTTTTCAAAAGGGGGTACCCTTTTAAAACTTTTGGGAAATCTTTGACGGCCCATAACTCAAAAACTAAGGGCTAACACGTTCTGAAACCTATTTATTCGGATTCAGCATCCCTTAAAACATAAGTATGCAAGTTTTCACCCCGATAGCTCAAACTTAAAGGTTGCGGTGAAAAATTCATTTTTTTCAAAAGGGGGTACCCTTTTAAAACTTTTGGGAAATCTTTGCCGGGCCATAACTCAAAAACTAAGGGCTAACACGTTCTGAAACCTATTTATTCGGATTCAGCATCCCTTAAAACATAAGTATGCAAGTTTTCAGCCCGATAGCTCAAACTTAAAGGTTGCGGTGAAAAATTCATTTTTTTCAAAAGGGGGTACCCTTTTAAAACTTTTGGGAAATCTTTGCCGGGCCATAACTCAAAAACTAAGGGCTAACACGTTCTGAAACCTATTTATTCGGATTCGGCATCCCTTAAAACATAAGTATGCAAGTTTTCAGCCCGATAGCTCAAACTTAAAGGTTGCGGTGAAAAATCCATTTTTTTTCAAAAGGGGGTACCCTTTTAAAACTTTTGGGAAATCTTTGACGGCCCATAACTCAAAAACTAAGGGCTAACACGTTCTGAAACCTATTTATTCGGATTCAGCATCCCTTAAAACATAAGTATGCAAGTTTTCACCCCGATAGCTCAAACTTAAAGGTTGCGGTGAAAAATTAATTTTTTTCAAAAGGGGGTACCCTTTTAAAACTTTTGGGAAATCTTTGACGGCCCATAACTCAAAAACTAAGGGCTAACACGTTCTGAAACCTATTTATTCGGATTCAGCATCCCTTAAAACATAAGTATGCAAGTTTTCACCCCGATAGCTCAAACTTAAAGGTTGCGGTGAAAAATCCATTTTTTTTCAAAAGGGGGTACCCTTTTAAAACTTTTGGGAAATCTTTGACGGCCCATAACTCAAAAACTAAGGGCTAACACGTTCTGAAACCTATTTATTCGGATTCAGCATCCCTTAAAACATAAGTATGCAAGTTTTCAGCCCGATAGCTCAAACTTAAAGGTTGCGGTGAAAAATTAATTTTTTTCAAAAGGGGGTACCCTTTTAAAACTTTTGGGAAATCTTTGCCGGGCCATAACTCAAAAACTAAGGGCTAACACGTTCTGAAACCTATTTATTCGGATTCGGCATCCCTTAAAACATAAGTATGCAAGTTTTCAGCCCGATAGCTCAAACTTAAAGGTTGCGGTGAAAAATCCATTTTTTTTCAAAAGGGGGTACCCTTTTAAAACTTTTGGGAAATCTTTGACGGCCCATAACTCAAAAACTAAGGGCTAACACGTTCTGAAACCTATTTATTCGGATTCAGCATCCCTTAAAACATAAGTATGCAAGTTTTCAGCCCGATAGCTCAAACTTAAAGGTTGCGGTGAAAAATTAATTTTTTTCAAAAGGGGGTACCCTTTTAAAACTTTTGGGAAATCTTTGACGGCCCATAACTCAAAAACTAAGGGCTAACACGTTCTGAAACCTATTTATTCGGATTCAGCATCCCTTAAAACATAAGTATGCAAGTTTTCACCCCGATAGCTCAAACTTAAAGGTTGCGGTGAAAAATCCATTTTTTTTCAAAAGGGGGTACCCTTTTAAAACTTTTGGGAAATCTTTGACGGCCCATAACTCAAAAACTAAGGGCTAACACGTTCTGAAACCTATTTATTCGGATTCAGCATCCCTTAAAACATAAGTATGCAAGTTTTCACCCCGATAGCTCAAACTTAAAGGTTGCGGTGAAAAATTCATTTTTTTCAAAAGGGGGTACCCTTTTAAAACTTTTGGGAAATCTTTGCCGGGCCATAACTCAAAAACTAAGGGCTAACACGTTCTGAAACCTATTTATTCGGATTCAGCATCCCTTAAAACATAAGTATGCAAGTTTTCAGCCCGATAGCTCAAACTTAAAGGTTGCGGTGAAAAATTCATTTTTTTCAAAAGGGGGTACCCTTTTAAAACTTTTGGGAAATCTTTGCCGGGCCATAACTCAAAAACTAAGGGCTAACACGTTCTGAAACCTATTTATTCGGATTCGGCATCCCTTAAAACATAAGTATGCAAGTTTTCAGCCCGATAGCTCAAACTTAAAGGTTGCGGTGAAAAATCCATTTTTTTTCAAAAGGGGGTACCCTTTTAAAACTTTTGGGAAATCTTTGACGGCCCATAACTCAAAAACTAAGGGCTAACACGTTCTGAAACCTATTTATTCGGATTCAGCATCCCTTAAAACATAAGTATGCAAGTTTTCACCCCGATAGCTCAAACTTAAAGGTTGCGGTGAAAAATTCATTTTTTTCAAAAGGGGGTACCCTTTTAAAACTTTTGGGAAATCTTTGACGGCCCATAACTCAAAAACTAAGGGCTAACACGTTCTGAAACCTATTTATTCGGATTCAGCATCCCTTAAAACATAAGTATGCAAGTTTTCAGCCCTATAGCTCAAACTTAAAGGTTGCGGTGAAAAATTCATTTTTTTCAAAAGGGGGTACCCTTTTAAAACTTTTGGGAAATCTTTGCCGGGCCATAACTCAAAAACTAAGGGCTAACACGTTCTGAAACCTATTTGATCGGATTCAGCATCCCTTAAAACATAAGTATGCAAGTTTTCAGCCCGATAGCTCAAACTTAAAGGTTGCGGTGAAAAATTCATTTTTTTCAAAAGAGGGTACCCTTTTAAAACTTTTGGGAAATCTTTGCCGGGCCATAACTCAAAAACTAAGGGCTAACACGTTCTGAAACCTATTTATTCGGATTCAGCATCCCTTAAAACATAAGTATGCAAGTTTTCACCCCGATAGCTCAAACTTAAAGGTTGCGGTGAAAAATTCATTTTTTTCAAAAGGGGGTACCCTTTTAAAACTTTTGGGAAATCTTTGACGGCCCATAACTCAAAAACTAAGGGCTAACACGTTCTGAAACCTATTTATTCGGATTCAGCATCCCTTAAAACATAAGTATGCAAGTTTTCAGCCCTATAGCTCAAACTTAAAGGTTGCGGTGAAAAATTCATTTTTTTCAAAAGGGGGTACCCTTTTAAAACTTTTGGGAAATCTTTGCCGGGCCATAACTCAAAAACTAAGGGCTAACACGTTCTGAAACCTATTTGATCGGATTCAGCATCCCTTAAAACATAAGTATGCAAGTTTTCAGCCCGATAGCTCAAACTTAAAGGTTGCGGTGAAAAATCCATTTTTTTTCAAAAGGGGGTACCCTTTTAAAACTTTTGGGAAATCTTTGACGGCCCATAACTCAAAAACTAAGGGCTAACACGTTCTGAAACCTATTTATTCGGATTCAGCATCCCTTAAAACATAAGTATGCAAGTTTTCACCCCGATAGCTCAAACTTAAAGGTTGCGGTGAAAAATTCATTTTTTTCAAAAGGGGGTACCCTTTTAAAACTTTTGGGAAATCTTTGACGGCCCATAACTCAAAAACTAAGGGCTAACACGTTCTGAAACCTATTTATTCGGATTCAGCATCCCTTAAAACATAAGTATGCAAGTTTTCACCCCGATAGCTCAAACTTAAAGGTTGCGGTGAAAAATTCATTTTTTTCAAAAGGGGGTACCCTTTTAAAACTTTTGGGAAATCTTTGACGGCCCATAACTCAAAAACTAAGGGCTAACACGTTCTGAAACCTATTTATTCGGATTCAGCATCCCTTAAAACATAAGTATGCAAGTTTTCACCCCGATAGCTCAAACTTAAAGGTTGCGGTGAAAAATCCATTTTTTTTCAAAAGGGGGTACCCTTTTAAAACTTTTGGGAAATCTTTGACGGCCCATAACTCAAAAACTAAGGGCTAACACGTTCTGAAACCTATTTATTCGGATTCAGCATCCCTTAAAACATAAGTATGCAAGTTTTCACCCCGATAGCTCAAACTTAAAGGTTGCGGTGAAAAATCCATTTTTTTTCAAAAGGGGGTACCCTTTTAAAACTTTTGGGAAATCTTTGACGGCCCATAACTCAAAAACTAAGGGCTAACACGTTCTGAAACCTATTTATTCGGATTCAGCATCCCTTAAAACATAAGTATGCAAGTTTTCACCCCGATAGCTCAAACTTAAAGGTTGCGGTGAAAAATTAATTTTTTTCAAAAGGGGGTACCCTTTTAAAACTTTTGGGAAATCTTTGCCGGGCCATAACTCAAAAACTAAGGGCTAACACGTTCTGAAACCTATTTATTCGGATTCAGCATCCCTTAAAACATAAGTATGCAAGTTTTCAGCCCGATAGCTCAAACTTAAAGGTTGCGGTGAAAAATTCATTTTTTTCAAAAGGGGGTACCCTTTTAAAACTTTTGGGAAATCTTTGCCGGGCCATAACTCAAAAACTAAGGGCTAACACGTTCTGAAACCTATTTATTCGGATTCGGCATCCCTTAAAACATAAGTATGCAAGTTTTCAGCCCGATAGCTCAAACTTAAAGGTTGCGGTGAAAAATCCATTTTTTTTCAAAAGGGGGTACCCTTTTAAAACTTTTGGGAAATCTTTGACGGCCCATAACTCAAAAACTAAGGGCTAACACGTTCTGAAACCTATTTATTCGGATTCAGCATCCCTTAAAACATAAGTATGCAAGTTTTCACCCCGATAGCTCAAACTTAAAGGTTGCGGTGAAAAATTCATTTTTTTCAAAAGGGGGTACCCTTTTAAAACTTTTGGGAAATCTTTGACGGCCCATAACTCAAAAACTAAGGGCTAACACGTTCTGAAACCTATTTATTCGGATTCAGCATCCCTTAAAACATAAGTATGCAAGTTTTCAGCCCTATAGCTCAAACTTAAAGGTTGCGGTGAAAAATTCATTTTTTTCAAAAGGGGGTACCCTTTTAAAACTTTTGGGAAATCTTTGCCGGGCCATAACTCAAAAACTAAGGGCTAACACGTTCTGAAACCTATTTGATCGGATTCAGCATCCCTTAAAACATAAGTATGCAAGTTTTCAGCCCGATAGCTCAAACTTAAAGGTTGCGGTGAAAAATTCATTTTTTTCAAAAGAGGGTACCCTTTTAAAACTTTTGGGAAATCTTTGCCGGGCCATAACTCAAAAACTAAGGGCTAACACGTTCTGAAACCTATTTATTCGGATTCGGCATCCCTTAAAACATAAGTATGCAAGTTTTCAGCCCGATAGCTCAAACTTAAAGGTTGCGGTGAAAAATTCATTTTTTTCAAAAGGGGGTACCCTTTTAAAACTTTTGGGAAATCTTTGACGGCCCATAACTCAAAAACTAAGGGCTAACACGTTCTGAAACCTATTTGATCGGATTCAGCATCCCTTAAAACATAAGTATGCAAGTTTTCAGCCCGATAGCTCAAACTTAAAGGTTGCGGTGAAAAATTCATTTTTTTCAAAAGGGGGTACCCTTTTAAAACTTTTGGGAAATCTTTGCCGGGCCATAACTCAAAAACTAAGGGCTAACACGTTCTGAAACCTATTTATTCGGATTCGGCATCCCTTAAAACATAAGTATGCAAGTTTTCAGCCCGATAGCTCAAACTTAAAGGTTGCGGTGAAAAATTCATTTTTTTCAAAAGGGGGTACCCTTTTAAAACTTTTGGGAAATCTTTGCCGGGCCATAACTCAAAAACTAAGGGCTAACACGTTCTGAAACCTATTTATTCGGATTCAGCATCCCTTAAAACATAAGTATGCAAGTTTTCAGCCCGATAGCTCAAACTTAAAGGTTGCGGTGAAAAATCCATTTTTTTTCAAAAGGGGGTACCCTTTTAAAACTTTTGGGAAATCTTTGACGGCCCATAACTCAAAAACTAAGGGCTAACACGTTCTGAAACCAATTTATTCGGATTCAGCGTCCCTTAAAACATAAGTAAGCAAGTTTTCAGCGCGATAGCTCAAACTTAAAGGTTGCGGTGAAAAATCCATTTTTTTTCAAAAGGGGGTACCCTTTTAAAACTTTTGGGAAATCTTTGACGGCCCATAACTCAAAAACTAAGGGCTAACACGTTCTGAAACCTATTTATTCGGATTCAGCATCCCTTAAAACATAAGTATGCAAGTTTTCAGCCCGATAGCTCAAACTTAAAGGTTGCGGTGAAAAATTCATTTTTTTCAAAAGGGGGTACCCTTTTAAAACTTTTGGCAAATCTTTGACGGCCCATAACTCAAAAACTAAGGGCTAACACGTTCTGAAACCTATTTGATCGGATTCAGCATCCCTTAAAACATAAGTATGCAAGTTTTCAGCCCGATAGCTCAAACTTAAAGGTTGCGGTGAAAAATCCATTTTTTTTCAAAAGGGGGTACCCTTTTAAAACTTTTGGGAAATCTTTGACGGCCCATAACTCAAAAACTAAGGGCTAACACGTTCTGAAACCAATTTATTCGGATTCAGCGTCCCTTAAAACATAAGTAAGCAAGTTTTCAGCGCGATAGCTCAAACTTAAAGGTTGCGGTGAAAAATCCATTTTTTTTCAAAAGGGGGTACCCTTTTAAAACTTTTGGGAAATCTTTGCCGGGCCATAACTCAAAAACTAAGGGCTAACACGTTCTGAAACCTATTTATTCGGATTCAGCATCCCTTAAAACATGAGTATGCAAGTTTTCAGCCCGATAGCTCAAACTTAAAGGTTGCGGTGAAAAATTAATTTTTTTCAAAAGGGGGTACCCTTTTAAAACTTTTGGGAAATCTTTGCCGGGCCATAACTCAAAAACTAAGGGCTAACACGTTCTGAAACCAATTTATTCGGATTCAGCGTCCCTTAAAACATAAGTAAGCAAGTTTTCACCCCGATAGCTCAAACTTAAAGGTTGCGGTGAAAAATCCATTTTTTTTCAAAAGGGGGTACCCTTTTAAAACTTTTGGGAAATCTTTGACGGCCCATAACTCAAAAACTAAGGGCTAACACGTTCTGAAACCTATTTATTCGGATTCAGCATCCCTTAAAACATAAGTATGCAAGTTTTCAGCCCGATAGCTCAAACTTAAAGGTTGCGGTGAAAAATTCATTTTTTTCAAAAGGGGGTACCCTTTTAAAACTTTTGGGAAATCTTTGACGGCCCATAACTCAAAAACTAAGGGCTAACACGTTCTGAAACCTATTTATTCGGATTCAGCATCCCTTAAAACATAAGTATGCAAGTTTTCAGCCCTATAGCTCAAACTTAAAGGTTGCGGTGAAAAATTCATTTTTTTCAAAAGGGGGTACCCTTTTAAAACTTTTGGGAAATCTTTGCCGGGCCATAACTCAAAAACTAAGGGCTAACACGTTCTGAAACCTATTTATTCGGATTCAGCATCCCTTAAAACATAAGTATGCAAGTTTTCAGCCCGATAGCTCAAACTTAAAGGTTGCGGTGAAAAATTCATTTTTTTCAAAAGGGGGTACCCTTTTAAAACTTTTGGGAAATCTTTGCCGGGCCATAACTCAAAAACTAAGGGCTAACACGTTCTGAAACCTATTTATTCGGATTCAGCATCCCTTAAAACATAAGTATGCAAGTTTTCAGCCCGATAGCTCAAACTTAAAGGTTGCGGTGAAAAATTCATTTTTTTCAAAAGGGGGTACCCTTTTAAAACTTTTGGGAAATCTTTGCCGGGCCATAACTCAAAAACTAAGGGCTAACACGTTCTGAAACCTATTTATTCGGATTCGGCATCCCTTAAAACATAAGTTTGCAAGTTTTCAGCCCGATAGCTCAAACTTAAAGGTTGCGGTGAAAAATTCATTTTTTTCAAAAGAGGGTACCCTTTTAAAACTTTTGGGAAATCTTTGCCGGGCCATAACTCAAAAACTAAGGGCTAACACGTTCTGAAACCTATTTATTCGGATTCAGCGTCCCTTAAAACATAAGTATGCAAGTTTTCAGCCCGATAGCTCAAACTTAAAGGTTGCGGTGAAAAATTCATTTTTTTCAAAAGGGGGTACCCTTTTAAAACTTTTGGCAAATCTTTGACGGCCCATAACTCAAAAACTAAGGGCTAACACGTTCTGAAACCTATTTATTCGGATTCAGCATCCCTTAAAACATAAGTATGCAAGTTTTCAGCCCTACAGCTCAAACTTAAAGGTTGCGGTGAAAAATTCATTTTTTTCAAAAGGGGGTACCCTTTTAAAACTTTTGGGAAATCTTTGCCGGGCCATAACTCAAAAACTAAGGGCTAACACGTTCTGAAACCTATTTGATCGGATTCAGCATCCCTTAAAACATAAGTATGCAAGTTTTCAGCCCGATAGCTCAAACTTAAAGGTTGCGGTGAAAAATTCATTTTTTTCAAAAGGGGGTACCCTTTTAAAACTTTTGGCAAACCTTTGACGGCCCATAACTCAAAAACTAAGGGCTAACACGTTCTGAAACCTATTTGATCGGATTCAGCATCCCTTAAAACATAAGTATGCAAGTTTTCAGCCCGATAGCTCAAACTTAAAGGTTGCGGTGAAAAATCCATTTTTTTTCAAAAGGGGGTACCCTTTTAAAACTTTTGGGAAATCTTTGACGGCCCATAACTCAAAAACTAAGGGCTAACACGTTCTGAAACCTATTTATTCGGATTCAGCATCCCTTAAAACATAAGTATGCAAGTTTTCAGCCCGATAGCTCAAACTTAAAGGTTGCGGTGAAAAATCCATTTTTTTTCAAAAGGGGGTACCCTTTTAAAACTTTTGGGAAATCTTTGACGGCCCATAACTCAAAAACTAAGGGCTAACACGTTCTGAAACCTATTTATTCGGATTCAGCATCCCTTAAAACATAAGTATGCAAGTTTTCAGCCCGATAGCTCAAACTTAAAGGTTGCGGTGAAAAATCCATTTTTTTTCAAAAGGGGGTACCCTTTTAAAACTTTTGGCAAATCTTTGACGGCCCATAACTCAAAAACTAAGGGCTAACACGTTCTGAAACCTATTTGATCGGATTCAGCATCCCTTAAAACATAAGTATGCAAGTTTTCAGCCCGATAGCTCAAACTTAAAGGTTGCGGTGAAAAATCCATTTTTTTTCAAAAGGGGGTACCCTTTTGAAACTTTTGGGAAATCTTTGACGGCCCATAACTCAAAAACTAAGGGCTAACACGTTCTGAAACCTATTTATTCGGATTCAGCATCCCTTAAAACATAAGTATGCAAGTTTTCAGCCCGATAGCTCAAACTTAAAGGTTGCGGTGAAAAATCCATTTTTTTTCAAAAGGGGGTACCCTTTTAAAACTTTTGGGAAATCTTTGACGGCCCATAACTCAAAAACTAAGGGCTAACACGTTCTGAAACCTATTTGATCGGATTCAGCATCCCTTAAAACATAAGTATGCAAGTTTTCAGCCCGATAGCTCAAACTTAAAGGTTGCGGTGAAAAATCCATTTTTTTTCAAAAGGGGGTACCCTTTTAAAACTTTTGGGAAATCTTTGACGGCCCATAACTCAAAAACTAAGGGCTAACACGTTCTGAAACCTATTTATTCGGATTCAGCATCCCTTAAAACATAAGTATGCAAGTTTTCAGCCCGATAGCTCAAACTTAAAGGTTGCGGTGAAAAATCCATTTTTTTTCAAAAGGGGGTACCCTTTTAAAACTTTTGGCAAATCTTTGACGGCCCATAACTCAAAAACTAAGGGCTAACACGTTCTGAAACCTATTTGATCGGATTCAGCATCCCTTAAAACATAAGTATGCAAGTTTTCAGCCCGATAGCTCAAACTTAAAGGTTGCGGTGAAAAATCCATTTTTTTTCAAAAGGGGGTACCCTTTTAAAACTTTTGGGAAATCTTTGACGGCCCATAACTCAAAAACTAAGGGCTAACACGTTCTGAAACCTATTTATTCGGATTCAGCATCCCTTAAAACATAAGTATGCAAGTTTTCAGCCCGATAGCTCAAACTTAAAGGTTGCGGTGAAAAATCCATTTTTTTTCAAAAGGGGGTACCCTTTTAAAACTTTTGGCAAATCTTTGACGGCCCATAACTCAAAAACTAAGGGCTAACACGTTCTGAAACCTATTTATTCGGATTCAGCATCCCTTAAAACATAAGTATGCAAGTTTTCAGCCCGATAGCTCAAACTTAAAGGTTGCGGTGAAAAATCCATTTTTTTTCAAAAGGGGGTACCCTTTTAAAACTTTTGGCAAATCTTTGACGGCCCATAACTCAAAAACTAAGGGCTAACACGTTCTGAAACCTATTTGATCGGATTCAGCATCCCTTAAAACATAAGTATGCAAGTTTTCAGCCCGATAGCTCAAACTTAAAGGTTGCGGTGAAAAATCCATTTTTTTTCAAAAGGGGGTACCCTTTTGAAACTTTTGGGAAATCTTTGACGGCCCATAACTCAAAAACTAAGGGCTAACACGTTCTGAAACCTATTTATTCGGATTCAGCATCCCTTAAAACATAAGTATGCAAGTTTTCAGCCCGATAGCTCAAACTTAAAGGTTGCGGTGAAAAATCCATTTTTTTTCAAAAGGGGGTACCCTTTTAAAACTTTTGGGAAATCTTTGACGGCCCATAACTCAAAAACTAAGGGCTAACACGTTCTGAAACCTATTTATTCGGATTCAGCATCCCTTAAAACATAAGTATGCAAGTTTTCAGCCCGATAGCTCAAACTTAAAGGTTGCGGTGAAAAATCCATTTTTTTTCAAAAGGGGGTACCCTTTTAAAACTTTTGGCAAATCTTTGACGGCCCATAACTCAAAAACTAAGGGCTAACACGTTCTGAAACCTATTTGATCGGATTCAGCATCCCTTAAAACATAAGTATGCAAGTTTTCAGCCCGATAGCTCAAACTTAAAGGTTGCGGTGAAAAATCCATTTTTTTTCAAAAGGGGGTACCCTTTTGAAACTTTTGGGAAATCTTTGACGACCCATAACTCAAAAACTAAGGGCTAACACGTTCTGAAACCTATTTGATCGGATTCAGCATCCCTTAAAACATAAGTATGCAAGTTTTCAGCCCGATAGCTCAAACTTAAAGGTTGCGGTGAAAAATCCATTTTTTTTCAAAAGGGGGTACCCTTTTGAAACTTTTGGGAAATCTTTGACGGCCCATAACTCAAAAACTAAGGGCTAACACGTTCTGAAACCTATTTATTCGGATTCAGCATCCCTTAAAACATAAGTATGCAAGTTTTCAGCCCGATAGCTCAAACTTAAAGGTTGCGGTGAAAAATCCATTTTTTTTCAAAAGGGGGTACCCTTTTAAAACTTTTGGCAAATCTTTGACGGCCCATAACTCAAAAACTAAGGGCTAACACGTTCTGAAACCTATTTGATCGGATTCAGCATCCCTTAAAACATAAGTATGCAAGTTTTCAGCCCGATAGCTCAAACTTAAAGGTTGCGGTGAAAAATCCATTTTTTTTCAAAAGGGGGTACCCTTTTAAAACTTTTGGCAAATCTTTGACGGCCCATAACTCAAAAACTAAGGGCTAACACGTTCTGAAACCTATTTGATCGGATTCAGCATCCCTTAAAACATAAGTATGCAAGTTTTCAGCCCGATAGCTCAAACTTAAAGGTTGCGGTGAAAAATCCATTTTTTTTCAAAAGGGGGTACCCTTTTGAAACTTTTGGGAAATCTTTGACGACCCATAACTCAAAAACTAAGGGCTAACACGTTCTGAAACCTATTTGATCGGATTCAGCATCCCTTAAAACATAAGTATGCAAGTTTTCAGCCCGATAGCTCAAACTTAAAGGTTGCGGTGAAAAATCCATTTTTTTTCAAAAGGGGGTACCCTTTTGAAACTTTTGGGAAATCTTTGACGGCCCATAACTCAAAAACTAAGGGCTAACACGTTCTGAAACCTATTTATTCGGATTCAGCATCCCTTAAAACATAAGTATGCAAGTTTTCAGCCCGATAGCTCAAACTTAAAGGTTGCGGTGAAAAATCCATTTTTTTTCAAAAGGGGGTACCCTTTTAAAACTTTTGGCAAATCTTTGACGGCCCATAACTCAAAAACTAAGGGCTAACACGTTCTGAAACCTATTTATTCGGATTCAGCATCCCTTAAAACATAAGTATGCAAGTTTTCAGCCCGATAGCTCAAACTTAAAGGTTGCGGTGAAAAATCCATTTTTTTTCAAAAGGGGGTACCCTTTTAAAACTTTTGGCAAATCTTTGACGGCCCATAACTCAAAAACTAAGGGCTAACACGTTCTGAAACCTATTTGATCGGATTCAGCATCCCTTAAAACATAAGTATGCAAGTTTTCAGCCCGATAGCTCAAACTTAAAGGTTGCGGTGAAAAATTCATTTTTTTTCAAAAGGGGGTACCCTTTTAAAACTTTTGGGAAATCTTTGACGGCCCATAACTCAAAAACTAAGGGCTAACACGTTCTGAAACCTATTTATTCGGATTCAGCATCCCTTAAAACATAAGTATGCAAGTTTTCAGCCCGATAGCTCAAACTTAAAGGTTGCGGTGAAAAATCCATTTTTTTTCAAAAGGGGGTACCCTTTTAAAACTTTTGGCAAATCTTTGACGGCCCATAACTCAAAAACTAAGGGCTAACACGTTCTGAAACCTATTTGATCGGATTCAGCATCCCTTAAAACATAAGTATGCAAGTTTTCAGCCCGATAGCTCAAACTTAAAGGTTGCGGTGAAAAATTCATTTTTTTTCAAAAGGGGGTACCCTTTTAAAACTTTTGGGAAATCTTTGACGGCCCATAACTAAAAAACTAAGGGCTAACACGTTCTGAAACCAATTTATTCGGATTCAGCGTCCCTTAAAACATAAGTAAGCAAGTTTTCAGCCCGATAGCTCAAACTTAAAGGTTGCGGTGAAAAATTCATTTTTTTTCAAAAGGGGGTACCCTTTTAAAACTTTTGGGAAATCTTTGACGGCCCATAACTCAAAAACTAAGGGCTAACACGTTCTGAAACCAATTTATTCGGATTCAGCGTCCCTTAAAACATAAGTAAGCAAGTTTTCAGCCCGATAGCTCAAACTTAAAGGTTGCGGTGAAAAATTCATTTTTTTTCAAAAGGGGGTACCCTTTTAAAACTTTTGGGAAATCTTTGACGGCCCATAACTCAAAAACTAAGGGCTAACACGTTCTGAAACCTATTTGATCGGATTCAGCATCCCTTAAAACATAAGTATGCAAGTTTTCAGCCCGATAGCTCAAACTTAAAGGTTGCGGTGAAAAATCCATTTTTTTTCAAAAGGGGGTACCCTTTTAAAACTTTTGGCAAATCTTTGACGGCCCATAACTCAAAAACTAAGGGCTAACACGTTCTGAAACCTATTTGATCGGATTCAGCATCCCTTAAAACATAAGTATGCAAGTTTTCAGCCCGATAGCTCAAACTTAAAGGTTGCGGTGAAAAATTCATTTTTTTTCAAAAGGGGGTACCCTTTTAAAACTTTTGGGAAATCTTTGACGGCCCATAACTCAAAAACTAAGGGCTAACACGTTCTGAAACCTATTTATTCGGATTCAGCATCCCTTAAAACATAAGTATGCAAGTTTTCAGCCCGATAGCTCAAACTTAAAGGTTGCGGTGAAAAATCCATTTTTTTTCAAAAGGGGGTACCCTTTTAAAACTTTTGGCAAATCTTTGACGGCCCATAACTCAAAAACTAAGGGCTAACACGTTCTGAAACCTATTTGATCGGATTCAGCATCCCTTAAAACATAAGTATGCAAGTTTTCAGCCCGATAGCTCAAACTTAAAGGTTGCGGTGAAAAATTCATTTTTTTTCAAAAGGGGGTACCCTTTTAAAACTTTTGGGAAATCTTTGACGGCCCATAACTCAAAAACTAAGGGCTAACACGTTCTGAAACCAATTTATTCGGATTCAGCGTCCCTTAAAACATAAGTAAGCAAGTTTTCAGCCCGATAGCTCAAACTTAAAGGTTGCGGTGAAAAATTCATTTTTTTTCAAAAGGGGGTACCCTTTTAAAACTTTTGGGAAATCTTTGACGGCCCATAACTCAAAAACTAAGGGCTAACACGTTCTGAAACCTATTTGATCGGATTCAGCATCCCTTAAAACATAAGTATGCAAGTTTTCAGCCCGATAGCTCAAACTTAAAGGTTGCGGTGAAAAATCCATTTTTTTTCAAAAGGGGGTACCCTTTTAAAACTTTTGGCAAATCTTTGACGGGCCATAACTCAAAAACTAAGGGCTAACACGTTCTGAAACCTATTTGATCGGATTCAGCATCCCTTAAAACATAAGTATGCAAGTTTTCAGCCCGATAGCTCAAACTTAAAGGTTGCGGTGAAAAATCCATTTTTTTTCAAAAGGGGGTACCCTTTTAAAACTTTTGGCAAATCTTTGACGGGCCATAACTCAAAAACTAAGGGCTAACACGTTCTGAAACCTATTTGATCGGATTCAGCATCCCTTAAAACATAAGTATGCAAGTTTTCAGCCCGATAGCTCAAACTTAAAGGTTGCGGTGAAAAATCCATTTTTTTTCAAAAGGGGGTACCCTTTTAAAACTTTTGGCAAATCTTTGACGGCCCATAACTCAAAAACTAAGGGCTAACACGTTCTGAAACCTATTTGATCGGATTCAGCATCCCTTAAAACATAAGTATGCAAGTTTTCAGCCCGATAGCTCAAACTTAAAGGTTGCGGTGAAAAATTCATTTTTTTTCAAAAGGGGGTACCCTTTTAAAACTTTTGGCAAATCTTTGACGGCCCATAACTCAAAAACTAAGGGCTAACACGTTCTGAAACCTATTTATTCGGATTCAGCATCCCTTAAAACATAAGTATGCAAGTTTTCAGCCCGATAGCTCAAACTTAAAGGTTGCGGTGAAAAATCCATTTTTTTTCAAAAGGGGGTACCCTTTTAAAACTTTTGGCAAATCTTTGACGGCCCATAACTCAAAAACTAAGGGCTAACACGTTCTGAAACCTATTTGATCGGATTCAGCATCCCTTAAAACATAAGTATGCAAGTTTTCAGCCCGATAGCTCAAACTTAAAGGTTGCGGTGAAAAATCCATTTTTTTTCAAAAGGGGGTACCCTTTTAAAACTTTTGGCAAATCTTTGACGGCCCATAACTCAAAAACTAAGGGCTAACACGTTCTGAAACCTATTTGATCGGATTCAGCATCCCTTAAAACATAAGTATGCAAGTTTTCAGCCCGATAGCTCAAACTTAAAGGTTGCGGTGAAAAATCCATTTTTTTTCAAAAGGGGGTACCCTTTTGAAACTTTTGGGAAATCTTTGACGGCCCATAACTCAAAAACTAAGGGCTAACACGTTCTGAAACCTATTTGATCGGATTCAGCATCCCTTAAAACATAAGTATGCAAGTTTTCAGCCCGATAGCTCAAACTTAAAGGTTGCGGTGAAAAATCCATTTTTTTTCAAAAGGGGGTACCCTTTTAAAACTTTTGGCAAATCTTTGACGGCCCATAACTCAAAAACTAAGGGCTAACACGTTCTGAAACCTATTTGATCGGATTCAGCATCCCTTAAAACATAAGTATGCAAGTTTTCAGCCCGATAGCTCAAACTTAAAGGTTGCGGTGAAAAATCCATTTTTTTTCAAAAGGGGGTACCCTTTTGAAACTTTTGGGAAATCTTTGACGGCCCATAACTCAAAAACTAAGGGCTAACACGTTCTGAAACCTATTTATTCGGATTCAGCGTCCCTTAAAACATAAGTATGCAAGTTTTCATCCCGATAGCTCAAACTTAAAGGTTGCGGTGAAAAATCCATTTTTTTTCAAAAGGGGGTACCCTTTTAAAACTTTTGGCAAATCTTTGACGGCCCATAACTCAAAAACTAAGGGCTAACACGTTCTGAAACCTATTTGATCGGATTCAGCATCCCTTAAAACATAAGTATGCAAGTTTTCAGCCCGATAGCTCAAACTTAAAGGTTGCGGTGAAAAATCCATTTTTTTTCAAAAGGGGGTACCCTTTTGAAACTTTTGGGAAATCTTTGACGGCCCATAACTCAAAAACTAAGGGCTAACACGTTCTGAAACCTATTTATTCGGATTCAGCATCCCTTAAAACATAAGTATGCAAGTTTTCAGCCCGATAGCTCAAACTTAAAGGTTGCGGTGAAAAATCCATTTTTTTTCAAAAGGGGGTACCCTTTTAAAACTTTTGGGAAATCTTTGACGGCCCATAACTCAAAAACTAAGGGCTAACACGTTCTGAAACCTATTTATTCGGATTCAGCATCCCTTAAAACATAAGTATGCAAGTTTTCAGCCCGATAGCTCAAACTTAAAGGTTGCGGTGAAAAATCCATTTTTTTTCAAAAGGGGGTACCCTTTTAAAACTTTTGGCAAATCTTTGACGGCCCATAACTCAAAAACTAAGGGCTAACACGTTCTGAAACCTATTTATTCGGATTCAGCATCCCTTAAAACATAAGTATGCAAGTTTTCAGCCCGATAGCTCAAACTTAAAGGTTGCGGTGAAAAATCCATTTTTTTTCAAAAGGGGGTACCCTTTTAAAACTTTTGGCAAATCTTTGACGGCCCATAACTCAAAAACTAAGGGCTAACACGTTCTGAAACCAATTTATTCGGATTCAGCATCCCTTAAAACATAAGTAAGCAAGTTTTCAGCCCGATAGCTCAAACTTAAAGGTTGCGGTGAAAAATTCATTTTTTTCATAAGGGGGTACCCTTTTAAAACTTTTGGGAAATCTTTGCCGGGCCATAACTCAAAAACTAAGGGCTAACACGTTCTGAAACCTATTTATTCGGATTCAGCGTCCCTTAAAACATAAGTATGCAAGTTTTCAGCCCGATAGCTCAAACTTAAAGGTTGCGGTGAAAAATTCATTTTTTTTCAAAAGGGGGTACCCTTTTAAAACTTTTGGGAAATCTTTGACGGCCCATAACTCAAAAACTAAGGGCTAACACGTTCTGAAACCTATTTATTCGGATTCAGCATCCCTTAAAACATAAGTATGCAAGTTTTCAGCCCGATAGCTCAAACTTAAAGGTTGCGGTGAAAAATTCATTTTTTTTCAAAAGGGGGTACCCTTTTAAAACTTTTGGGAAATCTTTGACGGCCCATAACTCAAAAACTAAGGGCTAACACGTTCTGAAACCAATTTATTCGGATTCAGCGTCCCTTAAAACATAAGTAAGCAAGTTTTCAGCCCGATAGCTCAAACTTAAAGGTTGCGGTGAAAAATCCATTTTTTTTCAAAAGGGGGTACCCTTTTAAAACTTTTGGGAAATCTTTGACGGCCCATAACTCAAAAACTAAGGGCTAACACGTTCTGAAACCAATTTATTCGGATTCAGCATCCCTTAAAACATAAGTAAGCAAGTTTTCAGCCCGATAGCTCAAACTTAAAGGTTGCGGTGAAAAATTCATTTTTTTCATAAGGGGGTACCCTTTTAAAACTTTTGGGAAATCTTTGCCGGGCCATAACTCAAAAACTAAGGGCTAACACGTTCTGAAACCTATTTATTCGGATTCAGCGTCCCTTAAAACATAAGTATGCAAGTTTTCAGCCCGATAGCTCAAACTTAAAGGTTGCGGTGAAAAATTCATTTTTTTCAAAAGGGGGTACCCTTTTAAAACTTTTGGCAAATCTTTGACGGCCCATAACTCAAAAACTAAGGGCTAACACGTTCTGAAACCTATTTGATCGGATTCAGCATCCCTTAAAACATAAGTATGCAAGTTTTCAGCCCGATAGCTCAAACTTAAAGGTTGCGGTGAAAAATCCATTTTTTTTCAAAAGGGGGTACCCTTTTAAAACTTTTGGGAAATCTTTGACGGCCCATAACTCAAAAACTAAGGGCTAACACGTTCTGAAACCTATTTATTCGGATTCAGCATCCCTTAAAACATAAGTATGCAAGTTTTCAGCCCTATAGCTCAAACTTAAAGGTTGCGGTGAAAAATTCATTTTTTTCAAAAGAGGGTACCCTTTTAAAACTTTTGGGAAATCTTTGCCGGGCCATAACTCAAAAACTAAGGGCTAACACGTTCTGAAACCTATTTATTCGGATTCAGCATCCCTTAAAACATAAGTATGCAAGTTTTCAGCCCGATAGCTCAAACTTAAAGGTTGCGGTGAAAAATCCATTTTTTTTCAAAAGGGGGTACCCTTTTAAAACTTTTGGGAAATCTTTGACGGCCCATAACTCAAAAACTAAGGGCTAACACGTTCTGAAACCTATTTATTCGGATTCAGCATCCCTTAAAACATAAGTAAGCAAGTTTTCAGCCCGATAGCTCAAACTTAAAGGTTGCGGTGAAAAATCCATTTTTTTTCAAAAGGGGGTACCCTTTTAAAACTTTTGGGAAATCTTTGCCGGGCCATAACTCAAAAACTAAGGGCTAACACGTTCTGAAACCAATTTATTCGGATTCAGCGTCCCTTAAAACATAAGTATGCAAGTTTTCAGCCCGATAGCTCAAACTTAAAGGTTGCGGTGAAAAATTCATTTTTTTCAAAAGGGGGTACCCTTTTAAAACTTTTGGCAAATCTTTGACGGCCCATAACTCAAAAACTAAGGGCTAACACGTTCTGAAACCTATTTATTCGGATTCAGCATCCCTTAAAACATAAGTATGCAAGTTTTCAGCCCTATAGCTCAAACTTAAAGGTTGCGGTGAAAAATCCATTTTTTTTCAAAAGGGGGTACCCTTTTAAAACTTTTGGCAAATCTTTGACGGCCCATAACTCAAAAACTAAGGGCTAACACGTTCTGAAACCTATTTGATCGGATTCAGCGTCCCTTAAAACATAAGTATGCAAGTTTTCAGCCCGATAGCTCAAACTTAAAGGTTGCGGTGAAAAATCCATTTTTTTTTCAAAAGGGGGTACCCTTTTAAAACTTTTGGGAAATCTTTGACGGCCCATAACTCAAAAACTAAGGGCTAACACGTTCTGAAACCTATTTATTCGGATTCAGCATCCCTTAAAACATAAGTATGCAAGTTTTCAGCCCTATAGCTCAAACTTAAAGGTTGCGGTGAAAAATTCATTTTTTTCAAAAGGGGGTACCCTTTTAAAACTTTTGGGAAATCTTTGCCGGGCCATAACTCAAAAACTAAGGGCTAACACGTTCTGAAACCTATTAATTCGGATTCAGCGTCCCTTAAAACATAAGTATGCAAGTTTTCAGCCCGATAGCTCAAACTTAAAGGTTGCGGTGAAAAATCCATTTTTTTTCAAAAGGGGGTACCCTTTTAAAACTTTTGGGAAATCTTTGCCGGGCCATAACTCAAAAACTAAGGGCTAACACGTTCTGAAACCTATTTATTCGGATTCAGCATCCCTTAAAACATAAGTATGCAAGTTTTCAGCCCGATAGCTCAAACTTAAAGGTTGCGGTGAAAAATTCATTTTTTTCAAAAGGGGGTACCCTTTTAAAACTTTTGGGAAATCTTTGCCGGGCCATAACTCAAAAACTAAGGGCTAACACGTTCTGAAACCTATTTATTCGGATTCAGCATCCCTTAAAACATAAGTATGCAAGTTTTCAGCCCGATAGCTCAAACTTAAAGGTTGCGGTGAAAAATTCATTTTTTTCAAAAGGGGGTACCCTTTTAAAACTTTTGGGAAATCTTTGCCGGGCCATAACTCAAAAACTAAGGGCTAACACGTTCTGAAACCTATTTATTCGGATTCAGCATCCCTTAAAACATAAGTATGCAAGTTTTCAGCCCGATAGCTCAAACTTAAAGGTTGCGGTGAAAAATTTATTTTTTTCAAAAGGGGGTACCCTTTTAAAACTTTTGGGAAATCTTTGCCGGGCCATAACTCAAAAACTAAGGGCTAACACGTTCTGAAACCTATTTATTCGGATTCAGCATCCCTTAAAACATAAGTATGCAAGTTTTCAGCCCTATAGCTCAAACTTAAAGGTTGCGGTGAAAAATTCATTTTTTTCAAAAGGGGGTACCCTTTTAAAACTTTTGGCAAATCTTTGACGGCCCATAACTCAAAAACTAAGGGCTAACACGTTCTGAAACCTATTTATTCGGATTCAGCATCCCTTAAAACATAAGTATGCAAGTTTTCAGCCCTATAGCTCAAACTTAAAGGTTGCGGTGAAAAATCCATTTTTTTTCAAAAGGGGGTACCCTTTTAAAACTTTTGGCAAATCTTTGACGGCCCATAACTCAAAAACTAAGGGCTAACACGTTCTGAAACCTATTTGATCGGATTCAGCGTCCCTTAAAACATAAGTATGCAAGTTTTCAGCCCGATAGCTCAAACTTAAAGGTTGCGGTGAAAAATCCATTTTTTTTTCAAAAGGGGGTACCCTTTTAAAACTTTTGGGAAATCTATGACGGCCCATAACTCAAAAACTAAGGGCTAACACGTTCTGAAACCTATTTATTCGGATTCAGCATCCCTTAAAACATAAGTATGCAAGTTTTCAGCCCGATAGCTCAAACTTAAAGGTTGCGGTGAAAAATTCATTTTTTTCAAAAGGGGGTACCCTTTTAAAACTTTTGGGAAATCTTTGCCGGGCCATAACTCAAAAACTAAGGGCTAACACGTTCTGAAACCTATTTATTCGGATTCAGCATCCCTTAAAACATAAGTATGCAAGTTTTCAGCCCGATAGCTCAAACTTAAAGGTTGCGGTGAAAAATTCATTTTTTTCAAAAGGGGGTACCCTTTTAAAACTTTTGGCAAATCGTTGACGGCCCATAACTCAAAAACTAAGGGCTAACACGTTCTGAAACCTATTTATTCGGATTCAGCATCCCTTAAAACATAAGTATGCAAGTTTTCAGCCCGATAGCTCAAACTTAAAGGTTGCGGTGAAAAATTCATTTTTTTCAAAAGGGGGTACCCTTTTAAAACTTTTGGGAAATCTTTGCCGGGCCATAACTCAAAAACTAAGGGCTAACACGTTCTGAAACCTATTTATTCGGATTCAGCATCCCTTAAAACATAAGTATGCAAGTTTTCAGCCCGATAGCTCAAACTTAAAGGTTGCGGTGAAAAATTCATTTTTTTCAAAAGGGGGTACCCTTTTAAAACTTTTGGGAAATCTTTGCCGGGCCATAACTCAAAAACTAAGGGCTAACACGTTCTGAAACCTATTTATTCGGATTCAGCATCCCTTAAAACATAAGTATGCAAGTTTTCAGCCCTATAGCTCAAACTTAAAGGTTGCGGTGAAAAATTCATTTTTTTCAAAAGGGGGTACCCTTTTAAAACTTTTGGCAAATCTTTGACGGCCCATAACTCAAAAACTAAGGGCTAACACGTTCTGAAACCTATTTATTCGGATTCAGCATCCCTTAAAACATAAGTATGCAAGTTTTCAGCCCTATAGCTCAAACTTAAAGGTTGCGGTGAAAAATCCATTTTTTTTCAAAAGGGGGTACCCTTTTAAAACTTTTGGCAAATCTTTGACGGCCCATAACTCAAAAACTAAGGGCTAACACGTTCTGAAACCTATTTGATCGGATTCAGCGTCCCTTAAAACATAAGTATGCAAGTTTTCAGCCCGATAGCTCAAACTTAAAGGTTGCGGTGAAAAATCCATTTTTTTTTCAAAAGGGGGTACCCTTTTAAAACTTTTGGGAAATCTTTGACGGCCCATAACTCAAAAACTAAGGGCTAACACGTTCTGAAACCTATTTATTCGGATTCAGCATCCCTTAAAACATAAGTATGCAAGTTTTCAGCCCTATAGCTCAAACTTAAAGGTTGCGGTGAAAAATTCATTTTTTTCAAAAGGGGGTACCCTTTTAAAACTTTTGGGAAATCTTTGCCGGGCCATAACTCAAAAACTAAGGGCTAACACGTTCTGAAACCTATGAATTCGGATTCAGCGTCCCTTAAAACATAAGTATGCAAGTTTTCAGCCCGATAGCTCAAACTTAAAGGTTGCGGTGAAAAATTCATTTTTTTCAAAAGGGGGTACCCTTTTAAAACTTTTGGGAAATCTTTGACGGCCCATAACTCAAAAACTAAGGGCTAACACGTTCTGAAACCTATTTGATCGGATTCAGCATCCCTTAAAACATAAGTATGCAAGTTTTCAGCCCGATAGCTCAAACTTAAAGGTTGCGGTGAAAAATCCATTTTTTTTCAAAAGGGGGTACCCTTTTAAAACTTTTGGGAAATCTTTGACGGCCCATAACTCAAAAACTAAGGGCTAACACGTTCTGAAACCTATTTATTCGGATTCAGCATCCCTTAAAACATAAGTATGCAAGTTTTCAGCCCGATAGCTCAAACTTAAAGGTTGCGGTGAAAAATCCATTTTTTTTCAAAAGGGGGTACCCTTTTAAAACTTTTGGGAAATCTTTGCCGGGCCATAACTCAAAAACTAAGGGCTAACACGTTCTGAAACCTATTTATTCGGATTCAGCATCCCTTAAAACATAAGTATGCAAGTTTTCAGCCCGATAGCTCAAACTTAAAGGTTGCGGTGAAAAATCCATTTTTTTTCAAAAGGGGGTACCCTTTTAAAACTTTTGGGAAATCTTTGACGGCCCATAACTCAAAAACTAAGGGCTAACACGTTCTGAAACCTATTTATTCGGATTCAGCATCCCTTAAAACATAAGTATGCAAGTTTTCAGCCCGATAGCTCAAACTTAAAGGTTGCGGTGAAAAATCCATTTTTTTTCAAAAGGGGGTACCCTTTTAAAACTTTTGGGAAATCTTTGCCGGGCCATAACTCAAAAACTAAGGGCTAACACGTTCTGAAACCTATTTATTCGGATTCAGCGTCCCTTAAAACATAACAATCCATTTTTTTTCAAAAGGGGGTACCCTTTTGAAACTTTTGGGAAATCTTTGACGGCCCATAACTCAAAAACTAAGGGCTAACACGTTCTGAAACCTATTTGATCGGATTCAGCATCCCTTAAAACATAAGTATGCAAGTTTTCAGCCCGATAGCTCAAACTTAAAGGTTGCGGTGAAAAATTCATTTTTTTCAAAAGGGGGTACCCTTTTAAAACTTTTGGCAAATCTTTGACGGCCCATAACTCAAAAACTAAGGGCTAACACGTTCTGAAACCTATTTGATCGGATTCAGCATCCCTTAAAACATAAGTATGCAAGTTTTCAGCCCGATAGCTCAAACTTAAAGGTTGCGGTGAAAAATCCATTTTTTTTCAAAAGGGGGTACCCTTTTAAAACTTTTGGGAAATCTTTGACGGCCCATAACTCAAAAACTAAGGGCTAACACGTTCTGAAACCTATTTATTCGGATTCAGCATCCCTTAAAACATAAGTATGCAAGTTTTCAGCCCGATAGCTCAAACTTAAAGGTTGCGGTGAAAAATCCATTTTTTTTCAAAAGGGGGTACCCTTTTAAAACTTTTGGCAAATCTTTGACGGCCCATAACTCAAAAACTAAGGGCTAACACGTTCTGAAACCTATTTGATCGGATTCAGCATCCCTTAAAACATAAGTATGCAAGTTTTCAGCCCGATAGCTCAAACTTAAAGGTTGCGGTGAAAAATCCATTTTTTTTCAAAAGGGGGTACCCTTTTGAAACTTTTGGGAAATCTTTGACGGCCCATAACTCAAAAACTAAGGGCTAACACGTTCTGAAACCTATTTATTCGGATTCAGCATCCCTTAAAACATAAGTATGCAAGTTTTCAGCCCGATAGCTCAAACTTAAAGGTTGCGGTGAAAAATCCATTTTTTTTCAAAAGGGGGTACCCTTTTAAAACTTTTGGGAAATCTTTGCCGGGCCATAACTCAAAAACTAAGGGCTAACACGTTCTGAAACCTATTTATTCGGATTCAGCATCCCTTAAAACATAAGTATGCAAGTTTTCAGCCCGATAGCTCAAACTTAAAGGTTGCGGTGAAAAATCCATTTTTTTTCAAAAGGGGGTACCCTTTTGAAACTTTTGGGAAATCTTTGACGGCCCATAACTCAAAAACTAAGGGCTAACACGTTCTGAAACCTATTTGATCGGATTCAGCATCCCTTAAAACATAAGTATGCAAGTTTTCAGCCCGATAGCTCAAACTTAAAGGTTGCGGTGAAAAATCCATTTTTTTTCAAAAGGGGGTACCCTTTTAAAACTTTTGGGAAATCTTTGCCGGGCCATAACTCAAAAACTAAGGGCTAACACGTTCTGAAACCTATTTATTCGGATTCAGCATCCCTTAAAACATAAGTATGCAAGTTTTCAGCCCGATAGCTCAAACTTAAAGGTTGCGGTGAAAAATCCATTTTTTTTCAAAAGGGGGTACCCTTTTAAAACTTTTGGGAAATCTTTGACGGCCCATAACTCAAAAACTAAGGGCTAACACGTTCTGAAACCTATTTATTCGGATTCAGCGTCCCTTAAAACATAAGTATGCAATTTTTCAGCCCTATAGCTCAAACTTAAAGGTTGCGGTGAAAAATTCATTTTTTTCAAAAGGGGGTACCCTTTTAAAACTTTTGGGAAATCTTTGCCGGGCCATAACTCAAAAACTAAGGGCTAACACGTTCTGAAACCTATTTATTCGGATTCAGCATCCCTTAAAACATAAGTATGCAAGTTTTCAGCCCGATAGCTCAAACTTAAAGGTTGCGGTGAAAAATCCATTTTTTTTCAAAAGGGGGTACCCTTTTAAAACTTTTGGGAAATCTTTGCCGGGCCATAACTCAAAAACTAAGGGCTAACACGTTCTGAAACCTATTTATTCGGATTCAGCATCCCTTAAAACATAAGTATGCAAGTTTTCAGCCCGATAGCTCAAACTTAAAGGTTGCGGTGAAAAATCCATTTTTTTTCAAAAGGGGGTACCCTTTTAAAACTTTTGGGAAATCTTTGACGGCCCATAACTCAAAAACTAAGGGCTAACACGTTCTGAAACCTATTTATTCGGATTCAGCGTCCCTTAAAACATAAGTATGCAATTTTTCAGCCCTATAGCTCAAACTTAAAGGTTGCGGTGAAAAATTCATTTTTTTCAAAAGGGGGTACCCTTTTAAAACTTTTGGGAAATCTTTGCCGGGCCATAACTCAAAAACTAAGGGCTAACACGTTCTGAAACCTATTTGATCGGATTCAGCATCCCTTAAAACATAAGTATGCAAGTTTTCAGCCCGATAGCTCAAACTTAAAGGTTGCGGTGAAAAATCCATTTTTTTTCAAAAGGGGGTACCCTTTTAAAACTTTTGGCAAATCTTTGACGGCCCATAACTCAAAAACTAAGGGCTAACACGTTCTGAAACCTATTTGATCGGATTCAGCATCCCTTAAAACATAAGTATGCAAGTTTTCAGCCCGATAGCTCAAACTTAAAGGTTGCGGTGAAAAATCCATTTTTTTTCAAAAGGGGGTACCCTTTTAAAACTTTTGGGAAATCTTTGACGGCCCATAACTCAAAAACTAAGGGCTAACACGTTCTGAAACCTATTTATTCGGATTCAGCATCCCTTAAAACATAAGTATGCAAGTTTTCAGCCCGATAGCTCAAACTTAAAGGTTGCGGTGAAAAATCCATTTTTTTTCAAAAGGGGGTACCCTTTTAAAACTTTTGGGAAATCTTTGACGGCCCATAACTCAAAAACTAAGGGCTAACACGTTCTGAAACCTATTTATTCGGATTCAGCGTCCCTTAAAACATAAGTATGCAAGTTTTCAGCCCTATAGCTCAAACTTAAAGGTTGCGGTGAAAAATTCATTTTTTTCAAAAGGGGGTACCCTTTTAAAACTTTTGGGAAATCTTTGCCGGGCCATAACTCAAAAACTAAGGGCTAACACGTTCTGAAACCTATTTATTCGGATTCAGCATCCCTTAAAACATAAGTATGCAAGTTTTCAGCCCGATAGCTCAAACTTAAAGGTTGCGGTGAAAAATTCATTTTTTTCAAAAGGGGGTACCCTTTTAAAACTTTTGGGAAATCTTTGCCGGGCCATAACTCAAAAACTAAGGGCTAACACGTTCTGAAACCTATTTATTCGGATTCAGCATCCCTTAAAACATAAGTATGCAAGTTTTCAGCCCGATAGCTCAAACTTAAAGGTTGCGGTGAAAAATCCATTTTTTTTCAAAAGGGGGTACCCTTTTAAAACTTTTGGGAAATCTTTGACGGCCCATAACTCAAAAACTAAGGGCTAACACGTTCTGAAACCTAATTATTCGGATTCAGCATCCCTTAAAACATAAGTATGCAAGTTTTCAGCCCGATAGCTCAAACTTAAAGGTTGCGGTGAAAAATCCATTTTTTTTCAAAAGGGGGTACCCTTTTGAAACTTTTGGGAAATCTTTGACGGCCCATAACTCAAAAACTAAGGGCTAACACGTTCTGAAACCTATTTGATCGGATTCAGCATCCCTTAAAACATAAGTATGCAAGTTTTCAGCCCGATAGCTCAAACTTAAAGGTTGCGGTGAAAAATCCATTTTTTTTCAAAAGGGGGTACCCTTTTAAAACTTTTGGGAAATCTTTGCCGGGCCATAACTCAAAAACTAAGGGCTAACACGTTCTGAAACCTATTTATTCGGATTCAGCATCCCTTAAAACATAAGTATGCAAGTTTTCAGCCCGATAGCTCAAACTTAAAGGTTGCGGTGAAAAATCCATTTTTTTTCAAAAGGGGGTACCCTTTTAAAACTTTTGGGAAATCTTTGACGGCCCATAACTCAAAAACTAAGGGCTAACACGTTCTGAAACCTATTTATTCGGATTCAGCGTCCCTTAAAACATAAGTATGCAATTTTTCAGCCCTATAGCTCAAACTTAAAGGTTGCGGTGAAAAATTCATTTTTTTCAAAAGGGGGTACCCTTTTAAAACTTTTGGGAAATCTTTGCCGGGCCATAACTCAAAAACTAAGGGCTAACACGTTCTGAAACCTATTTATTCGGATTCAGCATCCCTTAAAACATAAGTATGCAAGTTTTCAGCCCGATAGCTCAAACTTAAAGGTTGCGGTGAAAAATCCATTTTTTTTCAAAAGGGGGTACCCTTTTAAAACTTTTGGGAAATCTTTGCCGGGCCATAACTCAAAAACTAAGGGCTAACACGTTCTGAAACCTATTTATTCGGATTCAGCATCCCTTAAAACATAAGTATGCAAGTTTTCAGCCCGATAGCTCAAACTTAAAGGTTGCGGTGAAAAATCCATTTTTTTTCAAAAGGGGGTACCCTTTTAAAACTTTTGGGAAATCTTTGACGGCCCATAACTCAAAAACTAAGGGCTAACACGTTCTGAAACCTATTTATTCGGATTCAGCGTCCCTTAAAACATAAGTATGCAATTTTTCAGCCCTATAGCTCAAACTTAAAGGTTGCGGTGAAAAATTCATTTTTTTCAAAAGGGGGTACCCTTTTAAAACTTTTGGGAAATCTTTGCCGGGCCATAACTCAAAAACTAAGGGCTAACACGTTCTGAAACCTATTTATTCGGATTCAGCATCCCTTAAAACATAAGTATGCAAGTTTTCAGCCCGATAGCTCAAACTTAAAGGTTGCGGTGAAAAATCCATTTTTTTTCAAAAGGGGGTACCCTTTTAAAACTTTTGGGAAATCTTTGCCGGCCCATAACTCAAAAACTAAGGGCTAACACGTTCTGAAACCTATTTGATCGGATTCAGCATCCCTTAAAACATAAGTATGCAAGTTTTCAGCCCGATAGCTCAAACTTAAAGGTTGCGGTGAAAAATCCATTTTTTTTCAAAAGGGGGTACCCTTTTAAAACTTTTGGGAAATCTTTGACGGCCCATAACTCAAAAACTAAGGGCTAACACGTTCTGAAACCTATTTATTCGGATTCAGCGTCCCTTAAAACATAAGTATGCAATTTTTCAGCCCTATAGCTCAAACTTAAAGGTTGCGGTGAAAAATTCATTTTTTTCAAAAGGGGGTACCCTTTTAAAACTTTTGGGAAATCTTTGCCGGGCCATAACTCAAAAACTAAGGGCTAACACGTTCTGAAACCTATTTGATCGGATTCAGCATCCCTTAAAACATAAGTATGCAAGTTTTCAGCCCGATAGCTCAAACTTAAAGGTTGCGGTGAAAAATCCATTTTTTTTCAAAAGGGGGTACCCTTTTAAAACTTTTGGCAAATCTTTGACGGCCCATAACTCAAAAACTAAGGGCTAACACGTTCTGAAACCTATTTGATCGGATTCAGCATCCCTTAAAACATAAGTATGCAAGTTTTCAGCCCGATAGCTCAAACTTAAAGGTTGCGGTGAAAAATCCATTTTTTTTCAAAAGGGGGTACCCTTTTAAAACTTTTGGGAAATCTTTGACGGCCCATAACTCAAAAACTAAGGGCTAACACGTTCTGAAACCTATTTATTCGGATTCAGCATCCCTTAAAACATAAGTATGCAAGTTTTCAGCCCGATAGCTCAAACTTAAAGGTTGCGGTGAAAAATCCATTTTTTTTCAAAAGGGGGTACCCTTTTAAAACTTTTGGGAAATCTTTGACGGCCCATAACTCAAAAACTAAGGGCTAACACGTTCTGAAACCTATTTATTCGGATTCAGCGTCCCTTAAAACATAAGTATGCAAGTTTTCAGCCCTATAGCTCAAACTTAAAGGTTGCGGTGAAAAATTCATTTTTTTCAAAAGGGGGTACCCTTTTAAAACTTTTGGGAAATCTTTGCCGGGCCATAACTCAAAAACTAAGGGCTAACACGTTCTGAAACCTATTTATTCGGATTCAGCATCCCTTAAAACATAAGTATGCAAGTTTTCAGCCCGATAGCTCAAACTTAAAGGTTGCGGTGAAAAATTCATTTTTTTCAAAAGGGGGTACCCTTTTAAAACTTTTGGGAAATCTTTGCCGGGCCATAACTCAAAAACTAAGGGCTAACACGTTCTGAAACCTATTTATTCGGATTCAGCATCCCTTAAAACATAAGTATGCAAGTTTTCAGCCCTATAGCTCAAACTTAAAGGTTGCGGTGAAAAATTCATTTTTTTCAAAAGGGGGTACCCTTTTAAAACTTTTGGGAAATCTTTGCCGGGCCATAACTCAAAAACTAAGGGCTAACACGTTCTGAAACCTATTTATTCGGATTTAGCATCCCCTAAAGCATAAGTATGCAAGTTTGCAGCCCGATAGCCCAAACTTAAAGGTTGCGGTGAAAAATCCATTTTTTCATAAGGGGGTACCCTTGTAAAACTTTTGGGAAATCTTTGACAGGCCATAACTCAAAAACTAAGGGCTAACACGTTCTGAAACCTATTTGATCGGATTCAGCATCCCTTAAAACATAAGTATGCAAGTTTTCAGCCCGATAGCTCAAACTTAAAGGTTGCGGTGAAAAATTCATTTTTTTCAAAAGGGGGTACCCTTTTAAAACTTTTGGCAAATCTTTGACGGCCCATAACTCAAAAACTAAGGGCTAACACGTTCTGAAACCTATTTGATCGGATTCAGCATCCCTTAAAACATAAGTATGCAAGTTTTCAGCCCTATAGCTCAAACTTAAAGGTTGCGGTGAAAAATCCATTTTTTTTCAAAAGGGGGTACCCTTTTAAAACTTTTGGGAAATCTTTGACGGCCCATAACTCAAAAACTAAGGGCTAACACGTTCTGAAACCTATTTATTCGGATTCAGCATCCCTTAAAACATAAGTATGCAAGTTTTCAGCCCGATAGCTCAAACTTAAAGGTTGCGGTGAAAAATCCATTTTTTTTCAAAAGGGGGTACCCTTTTAAAACTTTTGGGAAATCTTTGACGGCCCATAACTCAAAAACTAAGGGCTAACACGTTCTGAAACCTATTTATTCGGATTCAGCGTCCCTTAAAACATAAGTATGCAAGTTTTCAGCCCTATAGCTCAAACTTAAAGGTTGCGGTGAAAAATTCATTTTTTTCAAAAGGGGGTACCCTTTTAAAACTTTTGGGAAATCTTTGCCGGGCCATAACTCAAAAACTAAGGGCTAACACGTTCTGAAACCTATTTATTCGGATTCAGCATCCCTTAAAACATAAGTATGCAAGTTTTCAGCCCTATAGCTCAAACTTAAAGGTTGCGGTGAAAAATTCATTTTTTTCAAAAGGGGGTACCCTTTTAAAACTTTTGGGAAATTTTTGCCGGGCCATAACTCAAAAACTAAGGGCTAACACGTTCTGAAACCTATTTATTCGGATTCAGCATCCCTTAAAACATAAGTATGCAAGTTTTCAGCCCGATAGCTCAAACTTAAAGGTTGCGGTGAAAAATCCATTTTTTTTCAAAAGGGGGTACCCTTTTAAAACTTTTGGGAAATCTTTGACGGCCCATAACTCAAAAACTAAGGGCTAACACGTTCTGAAACCTATTTATTCGGATTCAGCATCCCTTAAAACATAAGTATGCAAGTTTTCAGCCCGATAGCTCAAACTTAAAGGTTGCGGTGAAAAATCCATTTTTTTTCAAAAGGGGGTACCGTTTTAAAACTTTTGGGAAATCTTTGACGGCCCATAACTCAAAAACTAAGGGCTAACACGTTCTGAAACCTATTTATTCGGATTCAGCATCCCTTAAAACATAAGTATGCAAGTTTTCAGCCCGATAGCTCAAACTTAAAGGTTGCGGTGAAAAATCCATTTTTTTTCAAAAGGGGGTACCCTTTTAAAACTTTTGGGAAATCTTTGACGGCCCATAACTCAAAAACTAAGGGCTAACACGTTCTGAAACCTATTTATTCGGATTCAGCGTCCCTTAAAACATAAGTATGCAAGTTTTCAGCCCTATAGCTCAAACTTAAAGGTTGCGGTGAAAAATTCATTTTTTTCAAAAGGGGGTACCCTTTTAAAACTTTTGGGAAATCTTTGCCGGGCCATAACTCAAAAACTAAGGGCTAACACGTTCTGAAACCTATTTATTCGGATTCAGCATCCCTTAAAACATAAGTATGCAAGTTTTCAGCCCGATAGCTCAAACTTAAAGGTTGCGGTGAAAAATCCATTTTTTTTCAAAAGGGGGTACCCTTTTAAAACTTTTGGGAAATCTTTGACGGCCCATAACTCAAAAACTAAGGGCTAAAACGTTCTGAAACCTATTTATTCGGATTTAGCATCCCCTAAAGCATAAGTATGCAAGTTTTCAGCCCGATAGCCCAAACTTAAAGGTTGCGGTGAAAAATCCATTTTTTCATAAGGGGGTACCCTTGTAAAACTTTGGGAAATCTTTGACGGGCCATAACTCAAAAACTAAGGGCTAAAACGTTCTGAAACCTATTTATTCGGATTTAGCATCCCCTAAAGCATAAGTATGCAAGTTTTCAGCCCGATAGCTCAAACTTAAAGGTTGCGGTGAAAAATTCATTTTTTTCAAAAGGGGGTACCCTTTTAAAACTTTTGGGAAATCTTTGCCGGGCCATAACTCAAAAACTAAGGGCTAACACGTTCTGAAACCAATTTATTAGGATTCAGCGTCCCTTAAAACATAAGTATGCAAGTTTTCAGCCCGATAGCTCAAACTTAAAGGTTGCGGTGAAAAATTCATTTTTTTCAAAAGGGGGTACCCTTTTAAAACTTTTGGGAAATCTTTGCCGGGCCATAACTCAAAAACTAAGGGCTAACACGTTCTGAAACCTATTTATTCGGATTCAGCATCCCTTAAAACATAAGTATGCAAGTTTTCAGCCCGATAGCTCAAACTTAAAGGTTGCGGTGAAAAATTCATTTTTTTCAAAAGAGGGTACCCTTTTAAAACTTTTGGGAAATCTTTGCCGGGCCATAACTCAAAAACTAAGGGCTAACACGTTCTGAAACCTATTTATTCGGATTCAGCATCCCTTAAAACATAAGTATGCAAGTTTTCAGCCCGATAGCTCAAACTTAAAGGTTGCGGTGAAAAATTCATTTTTTTCAAAAGGGGGTACCCTTTTAAAACTTTTGGGAAATCTTTGCCGGGCCATAACTCAAAAACTAAGGGCTAACACGTTCTGAAACCAATTTATTAGGATTCAGCGTCCCTTAAAAGATAAGTATGCAAGTTTTCAGCCCTATAGCTCAAACTTAAAGGTTGCGGTGAAAAATTCATTTTTTTCAAAAGGGGGTACCCTTTTAAAACTTTTGGGAAATCTTTGCCGGGCCATAACTCAAAAACTAAGGGCTAACACGTTCTGAAACCTATTTATTCGGATTCAGCATCCCTTAAAACATAAGTATGCAAGTTTTCAGCCCGATAGCTCAAACTTAAAGGTTGCGGTGAAAAATCCATTTTTTTTCAAAAGGGGGTACCCTTTTAAAACTTTTGGGAAATCTTTGCCGGCCCATAACTCAAAAACTAAGGGCTAACACGTTCTGAAACCTATTTATTCGGATTCAGCATCCCTTAAAACATAAGTATGCAAGTTTTCAGCCCGATAGCTCAAACTTAAAGGTTGCGGTGAAAAATTCATTTTTTTCAAAAGGGGGTACCCTTTTAAAACTTTTGGGAAATCTTTGCCGGGCCATAACTCAAAAACTAAGGGCTAACACGTTCTGAAACCAATTTATTCGGATTCAGCGTCCCTTAAAACATAAGTATGCAAGTTTTCAGCCCGATAGCTCAAACTTAAAGGTTGCGGTGAAAAATTCATTTTTTTCAAAAGGGGGTACCCTTTTAAAACTTTTGGGAAATCTTTGCCGGGCCATAACTCAAAAACTAAGGGCTAACACGTTCTGAAACCAATTTATTAGGATTCAGCGTCCCTTAAAACATAAGTATGCAAGTTTTCAGCCCGATAGCTCAAACTTAAAGGTTGCGGTGAAAAATCCATTTTTTTTCAAAAGGGGGTACCCTTTTAAAACTTTTGGGAAATCTTTGCCGGCCCATAACTCAAAAACTAAGGGCTAACACGTTCTGAAACCAATTTATTAGGATTCAGCGTCCCTTAAAACATAAGTATGCAAGTTTTCAGCCCGATAGCTCAAACTTAAAGGTTGCGGTGAAAAATTCATTTTTTTCAAAAGGGGGTACCCTTTTAAAACTTTTGGGAAATCTTTGCCGGGCCATAACTCAAAAACTAAGGGCTAACACGTTCTGAAACCTATTTATTCGGATTCAGCATCCCTTAAAACATAAGTAAGCAAGTTTTCAGCCCGATAGCTCAAACTTAAAGGTTGCGGTGAAAAATTCATTTTTTTCAAAAGGGGGTACCCTTTTAAAACTTTTGGGAAATCTTTGACGGCCCATAACTCAAAAACTAAGGGCTAACACGTTCTGAAACCAATTTATTAGGATTCAGCGTCCCTTAAAAGATAAGTATGCAAGTTTTCAGCCCGATAGCTCAAACTTAAAGGTTGCGGTGAAAAATCCATTTTTTTTCAAAAGGGGGTACCCTTTTAAAACTTTTGGGAAATCTTTGCCGGCCCATAACTCAAAAACTAAGGGCTAACACGTTCTGAAACCAATTTATTAGGATTCAGCGTCCCTTAAAACATAAGTATGCAAGTTTTCAGCCCGATAGCTCAAACTTAAAGGTTGCGGTGAAAAATTCATTTTTTTCAAAAGGGGGTACCCTTTTAAAACTTTTGGGAAATCTTTGCCGGGCCATAACTCAAAAACTAAGGGCTAACACGTTCTGAAACCAATTTATTAGGATTCAGCGTCCCTTAAAACATAAGTATGCAAGTTTTCAGCCCGATAGCTCAAACTTAAAGGTTGCGGTGAAAAATTCATTTTTTTCAAAAGGGGGTACCCTTTTAAAACTTTTGGGAAATCTTTGACGGCCCATAACTCAAAAACTAAGGGCTAACACGTTCTGAAACCAATTTATTAGGATTCAGCGTCCCTTAAAAGATAAGTATGCAAGTTTTCAGCCCGATAGCTCAAACTTAAAGGTTGCGGTGAAAAATCCATTTTTTTTCAAAAGGGGGTACCCTTTTAAAACTTTTGGGAAATCTTTGCCGGCCCATAACTCAAAAACTAAGGGCTAACACGTTCTGAAACCAATTTATTAGGATTCAGCGTCCCTTAAAAGATAAGTATGCAAGTTTTCAGCCCGATAGCTCAAACTTAAAGGTTGCGGTGAAAAATCCATTTTTTTTCAAAAGGGGGTACCCTTTTAAAACTTTTGGGAAATCTTTGACGGCCCATAACTCAAAAACTAAGGGCTAACACGTTCTGAAACCAATTTATTCGGATTCAGCATCCCTTAAAACATAAGTAAGCAAGTTTTCAGCCCGATAGCTCAAACTTAAAGGTTGCGGTGAAAAATCCTTTTTTTTTCAAAAGGGGGTACCCTTTTAAAACTTTTGGGAAATCTTTGACGGCCCATAACTCAAAAACTAAGGGCTAACACGTTCTGAAACCAATTTATTCGGATTCAGCATCCCTTAAAACATAAGTAAGCAAGTTTTCAGCCCGATAGCTCAAACTTAAAGGTTGCGGTGAAAAATCCTTTTTTTTTCAAAAGGGGGTACCCTTTTAAAACTTTTGGGAAATCTTTGACGGCCCATAACTCAAAAACTAAGGGCTAACACGTTCTGAAACCAATTTATTCGGATTCAGCGTCCCTTAAAACATAAGTATGCAAGTTTTCAGCCCGATAGCTCAAACTTAAAGGTTGCGGTGAAAAATCCATTTTTTATCAAAAGGGGGTACCCTTTTAAAACTTTTGGGAAATCTTTGACGGCCCATAACTCAAAAACTAAGGGCTAACACGTTCTGAAACCAATTTATTCGGATTCAGCGTCCCTTAAAACATAAGTATGCAAGTTTTCAGCCCGATAGCTCAAACTTAAAGGTTGCGGTGAAAAATTCATTTTTTTCAAAAGGGGGTACCTTTTTAAAACTTTTGGGAAATCTTTGCCGGGCCATAACTCAAAAACTAAGGGCTAACACGTTCTGAAACCAATTTATTAGGATTCAGCGTCCCTTAAAACATAAGTATGCAAGTTTTCAGCCCGATAGCTCAAACTTAAAGGTTGCGGTGAAAAATTCATTTTTTTCAAAAGGGGGTACCCTTTTAAAACTTTTGGGAAATCTTTGCCGGGCCATAACTCAAAAACTAAGGGCTAACACGTTCTGAAACCAATTTATTAGGATTCAGCGTCCCTTAAAACATAAGTATGCAAGTTTTCAGCCCGATAGCTCAAACTTAAAGGTTGCGGTGAAAAATTCATTTTTTTCAAAAGGGGGTACCCTTTTAAAACTTTTGGGAAATCTTTGCCGGGCCATAACTCAAAAACTAAGGGCTAACACGTTCTGAAACCAATTTATTAGGATTCAGCGTCCCTTAAAAGATAAGTATGCAAGTTTTCAGCCCGATAGCTCAAACTTAAAGGTTGCGGTGAAAAATCCATTTTTTTTCAAAAGGGGGTACCCTTTTAAAACTTTTGGGAAATCTTTGCCGGCCCATAACTCAAAAACTAAGGGCTAACACGTTCTGAAACCAATTTATTAGGATTCAGCGTCCCTTAAAACATAAGTATGCAAGTTTTCAGCCCGATAGCTCAAACTTAAAGGTTGCGGTGAAAAATTCATTTTTTTCAAAAGGGGGTACCCTTTTAAAACTTTTGGGAAATCTTTGCCGGGCCATAACTCAAAAACTAAGGGCTAACACGTTCTGAAACCAATTTATTCGGATTCAGCGTCCCTTAAAACATAAGTATGCAAGTTTTCAGCCCTATAGCTCAAACTTAAAGGTTGCGGTGAAAAATTCATTTTTTTCAAAAGGGGGTACCCTTTTAAAACTTTTGGGAAATCTTTGCCGGGCCATAACTCAAAAACTAAGGGCTAACACGTTCTGAAACCTATTTATTCGGATTCAGCATCCCTTAAAACATAAGTAAGCAAGTTTTCAGCCCGATAGCTCAAACTTAAAGGTTGCGGTGAAAAATCCATTTTTTATCAAAAGGGGGTACCCTTTTAAAACTTTTGGGAAATCTTTGACGGCCCATAACTCAAAAACTAAGGGCTAACACGTTCTGAAACCAATTTATTCGGATTCAGCGTCCCTTAAAACATAAGTAAGCAAGTTTTCAGCCCGATAGCTCAAACTTAAAGGTTGCGGTGAAAAATCCATTTTTTATCAAAAGGGGGTACCCTTTTAAAACTTTTGGGAAATCTTTGACGGCCCATAACTCAAAAACTAAGGGCTAACACGTTCTGAAACCAATTTATTCGGATTCAGCGTCCCTTAAAACATAAGTATGCAAGTTTTCAGCCCGATAGCTCAAACTTAAAAAACTAAGGGCTAACACGTTCTGAAACCAATTTATTCGGATTCAGCATCCCTTAAAACATAGGTAAGCAAGTTTTCAGCCCGATAGCTCAAACTTAAAGGTTGCGGTGAAAAATCCTTTTTTTTTCAAAAGGGGGTACCCTTTTAAAACTTTTGGGAAATCTTTGACGGCCCATAACTCAAAAACTAAGGGCTAACACGTTCTGAAACCAATTTATTCGGATTCAGCGTCCCTTAAAACATAAGTATGCAAGTTTTCAGCCCGATAGCTCAAACTTAAAAAACTAAGGGCTAACACGTTCTGAAACCAATTTATTCGGATTCAGCGTCCCTTAAAACATAAGTATGCAAGTTTTCAGCCCGATAGCTCAAACTTAAACTTTTGGGAAATCTTTGACGGCCCATAACTCAAAAACTAAGGGCTAACACGTTCTGAAACCAATTTATTCGGATTCAGCGTCCCTTAAAACATAAGTATGCAAGTTTTCAGCCCGATAGCTCAAACTTAAAGGTTGCGGTGAAAAATTCATTTTTTTCAAAAGGGGGTACCCTTTTAAAACTTTTGGGAAATCTTTGACGGCCCATAACTCAAAAACTAAGGGCTAACACGTTCTGAAACCAATTTATTCGGATTCAGCGTCCCTTAAAACATAAGTATGCAAGTTTTCAGCCCGATAGCTCAAACTTAAAGGTTGCGGTGAAAAATTCATTTTTTTCAAAAGGGGGTACCACCGCAACTTAAAGGTTGCGGTGAAAAATTCATTTTTTTCAAAAGGGGGTACCCTTTTAAAACTTTTGGGAAATCTTTGCCGGGCCATAACTCAAAAACTAAGGGCTAACACGTTCTGAAACCTATTTATTCGGATTCAGCATCCCTTAAAACATAAGTATGCAAGTTTTCAGCCCGATAGCTCAAGCTTAAAGGTTGCGGTGAAAAATTCATTTTTTTCAAAAGGGGGTACCCTTTTAAAACTTTTGGGAAATCTTTGCCGGGCCATAACTCAAAAACTAAGGGCTAACACGTTCTGAAACCTATTTATTCGGATTCAGCATCCCTTAAAACATAAGTAAGCAAGTTTTCAGCCCGATAGCTCAAACTTAAAGGTTGCGGTGAAAAATCCTTTTTTTTTCAAAAGGGGGTACCCTTTTAAAACTTTTGGGAAATCTTTGACGGCCCATAACTCAAAAACTAAGGGCTAACACGTTCTGAAACCAATTTATTCGGATTCAGCGTCCCTTAAAACATAAGTATGCAAGTTTTCAGCCCGATAGCTCAAACTTAAAGGTTGCGGTGAAAAATTCATTTTTTATCAAAAGGGGGTACCCTTTTAAAACTTTTGGGAAATCTTTGACGGGCCATAACTCAAAAACTAAGGGCTAACACGTTCTGAAACCAATTTATTCGGATTCAGCGTCCCTTAAAACATAAGTATGCAAGTTTTCAGCCCGATAGCTCAAACTTAAAGGTTGCGGTGAAAAATTCATTTTTTTCAAAAGGGGGTACCCTTTTAAAACTTTTGGGAAATCTTTGACGGCCCATAACTCAAAAACTAAGGGCTAACACGTTCTGAAACCTATTTATTCGGATTCAGCATCCCTTAAAACATAAGTAAGCAAGTTTTCAGCCCGATAGCTCAAACTTAAAGGTTGTGGTGAAAAATCCATTTTTTTTTCAAAAGGGGGTACCCTTTTAAAACTTTTGGGAAATCTTTGCCGGGCCATAACTCAAAAACTAAGGGCTAACACGTTCTGAAACCTATTTATTCGGATTCAGCATCCCTTAAAACATAAGTATGCAAGTTTTCAGCCCGATAGCTCAAACTTAAAGGTTGCGGTGAAAAATCCATTTTTTTCAAAAGGGGGTACCCTTTTAAAACTTTTGGGAAATCTTTGCCGGGCCATAACTCAAAAACTAAGGGCTAACACGTTCTGAAACCTATTTATTCGGATTCAGCATCCCTTAAAACATAAGTATGCAAGTTTTCAGCCCGATAGCTCAAACTTAAAGGTTGCGGTGAAAAATCCATTTTTTTTTCAAAAGGGGGTACCCTTTTAAAACTTTTGGGAAATCTTTGCCGGGCCATAACTCAAAAACTAAGGGCTAACACGTTCTGAAACCTATTTATTCGGATTCAGCATCCCTTAAAACATAAGTAAGCAAGTTTTCAGCCCGATAGCTCAAACTTAAAGGTTGTGGTGAAAAATCCATTTTTTTTTCAAAAGGGGGTACCCTTTTAAAACTTTTGGGAAATCTTTGCCGGGCCATAACTCAAAAACTAAGGGCTAACACGTTCTGAAACCTATTTATTCGGATTCAGCATCCCTTAAAACATAAGTATGCAAGTTTTCAGCCCGATAGCTCAAACTTAAAGGTTGCGGTGAAAAATCCATTTTTTTCAAAAGGGGGTACCCTTTTAAAACTTTTGGGAAATCTTTGCCGGGCCATAACTCAAAAACTAAGGGCTAACACGTTCTGAAACCTATTTATTCGGATTCAGCATCCCTTAAAACATAAGTATGCAAGTTTTCAGCCCGATAGCTCAAACTTAAAGGTTGCGGTGAAAAATCCATTTTTTTCAAAAGGGGGTACCCTTTTAAAACTTTTGGGAAATCTTTGCCGGGCCATAACTCAAAAACTAAGGGCTAACACGTTCTGAAACCTATTTATTCGGATTCAGCATCCCTTAAAACATAAGTATGCAAGTTTTCAGCCCGATAGCTCAAACTTAAAGGTTGCGGTGAAAAATCCATTTTTTTCAAAAGGGGGTACCCTTTTAAAACTTTTGGGAAATCTTTGCCGGGGCATTACTCAAAAACTAAGGGCTAACACGTTCTGAAACCTATTTATTCGGATTCAGCATCCCTTAAAACATAAGTATGCAAGTTTTCAGCCCGATAGCTCAAACTTAAAGGTTGCGGTGAAAAATCCATTTTTTTTTCAAAAGGGGGTACCCTTTTAAAACTTTTGGGAAATCTTTGCCGGGCCATAACTCAAAAACTAAGGGCTAACACGTTCTGAAACCTATTTATTCGGATTCAGCATCCCTTAAAACATAAGTAAGCAAGTTTTCAGCCCGATAGCTCAAACTTAAAGGTTGTGGTGAAAAATCCATTTTTTTTTCAAAAGGGGGTACCCTTTTAAAACTTTTGGGAAATCTTTGCCGGGCCATAACTCAAAAACTAAGGGCTAACACGTTCTGAAACCTATTTATTCGGATTCAGCATCCCTTAAAACATAAGTATGCAAGTTTTCAGCCCGATAGCTCAAACTTAAAGGTTGCGGTGAAAAATCCATTTTTTTCAAAAGGGGGTACCCTTTTAAAACTTTTGGGAAATCTTTGCCGGGCCATAACTCAAAAACTAAGGGCTAACACGTTCTGAAACCTATTTATTCGGATTCAGCATCCCTTAAAACATAAGTATGCAAGTTTTCAGCCCGATAGCTCAAACTTAAAGGTTGCGGTGAAAAATCCATTTTTTTTTCAAAAGGGGGTACCCTTTTAAAACTTTTGGGAAATCTTTGCCGGGCCATAACTCAAAAACTAAGGGCTAACACGTTCTGAAACCTATTTATTCGGATTCAGCATCCCTTAAAACATAAGTAAGCAAGTTTTCAGCCCGATAGCTCAAACTTAAAGGTTGTGGTGAAAAATCCATTTTTTTTTCAAAAGGGGGTACCCTTTTAAAACTTTTGGGAAATCTTTGCCGGGCCATAACTCAAAAACTAAGGGCTAACACGTTCTGAAACCTATTTATTCGGATTCAGCATCCCTTAAAACATAAGTATGCAAGTTTTCAGCCCGATAGCTCAAACTTAAAGGTTGCGGTGAAAAATCCATTTTTTTCAAAAGGGGGTACCCTTTTAAAACTTTTGGGAAATCTTTGCCGGGCCATAACTCAAAAACTAAGGGCTAACACGTTCTGAAACCTATTTATTCGGATTCAGCATCCCTTAAAACATAAGTATGCAAGTTTTCAGCCCGATAGCTCAAACTTAAAGGTTGCGGTGAAAAATCCATTTTTTTTTCAAAAGGGGGTACCCTTTTAAAACTTTTGGGAAATCTTTGCCGGGCCATAACTCAAAAACTAAGGGCTAACACGTTCTGAAACCTATTTATTCGGATTCAGCATCCCTTAAAACATAAGTAAGCAAGTTTTCAGCCCGATAGCTCAAACTTAAAGGTTGCGGTGAAAAATCCATTTTTTTTTCAAAAGGGGGTACCCTTTTAAAACTTTTGGGAAATCTTTGCCGGGCCATAACTCAAAAACTAAGGGCTAACACGTTCTGAAACCTATTTATTCGGATTCAGCATCCCTTAAAACATAAGTATGCAAGTTTTCAGCCCGATAGCTCAAACTTAAAGGTTGCGGTGAAAAATCCATTTTTTTTCAAAAGAGGGTACCCTTTTAAAACTTTTGGGAAATCTTTGCCGGGCCATAACTCAAAAACTAAGGGCTAACACGTTCTGAAACCTATTTATTCGGATTCAGCATCCCTTAAAACATAAGTATGCAAGTTTTCAGCCCGATAGCTCAAACTTAAAGGTTGCGGTGAAAAATCCATTTTTTTTCAAAAGAGGGTACCCTTTTAAAACTTTTGGGAAATCTTTGCCGGGCCATAACTCAAAAACTAAGGGCTAACACGTTCTGAAACCTATTTATTCGGATTCAGCATCCCTTAAAACATAAGTAAGCAAGTTTTCAGCCCGATAGCTCAAACTTAAAGGTTGCGGTGAAAAATTCATTTTTTTCAAAAGGGGGTACCCTTTTAAAACTTTTGGGAAATCTTTGCCGGGCCATAACTCAAAAACTAAGGGCTAACACGTTCTGAAACCTATTTATTCGGATTCAGCATCCCTTAAAACATAAGTATGCAAGTTTTCAGCCCGATAGCTCAAACTTAAAGGTTGCGGTGAAAAATCCATTTTTTTTCAAAAGAGGGTACCCTTTTAAAACTTTTGGGAAATCTTTGCCGGGCCATAACTCAAAAACTAAGGGCTAACACGTTCTGAAACCTATTTATTCGGATTCAGCATCCCTTAAAACATAAGTAAGCAAGTTTTCAGCCCGATAGCTCAAACTTAAAGGTTGCGGTGAAAAATTCATTTTTTTCAAAAGGGGGTACCCTTTTAAAACTTTTGGGAAATCTTTGCCGGGCCATAACTCAAAAACTAAGGGCTAACACGTTCTGAAACCTATTTATTCGGATTCAGCATCCCTTAAAACATAAGTATGCAAGTTTTCAGCCCGATAGCTCAAACTTAAAGGTTGCGGTGAAAAATCCATTTTTTTTCAAAAGAGGGTACCCTTTTAAAACTTTTGGGAAATCTTTGCCGGGCCATAACTCAAAAACTAAGGGCTAACACGTTCTGAAACCTATTTATTCGGATTCAGCATCCCTTAAAACATAAGTAAGCAAGTTTTCAGCCCGATAGCTCAAACTTAAAGGTTGCGGTGAAAAATTCATTTTTTTCAAAAGGGGGTACCCTTTTAAAACTTTTGGGAAATCTTTGCCGGGCCATAACTCAAAAACTAAGGGCTAACACGTTCTGAAACCTATTTATTCGGATTCAGCATCCCTTAAAACATAAGTATGCAAGTTTTCAGCCCGATAGCTCAAACTTAAAGGTTGCGGTGAAAAATCCATTTTTTTTCAAAAGAGGGTACCCTTTTAAAACTTTTGGGAAATCTTTGCCGGGCCATAACTCAAAAACTAAGGGCTAACACGTTCTGAAACCTATTTATTCGGATTCAGCATCCCTTAAAACATAAGTAAGCAAGTTTTCAGCCCGATAGCTCAAACTTAAAGGTTGCGGTGAAAAATTCATTTTTTTCAAAAGGGGGTACCCTTTTAAAACTTTTGGGAAATCTTTGCCGGGCCATAACTCAAAAACTAAGGGCTAACACGTTCTGAAACCTATTTATTCGGATTCAGCACCCCTTAAAACATAAGTAAGCAAGTTTTCAGCCCGATAGCTCAAACTTAAAGGTTGCGGTGAAAAATCCATTTTTTTTTCAAAAGGGGGTACCCTTTTAAAACTTTTGGGAAATCTTTGCCGGGCCATAACTCAAAAACTAAGGGCTAACACGTTCTGAAACCTATTTATTCGGATTCAGCATTCCTTAAAACATAAGTAAGCAAGTTTTCAGCCCGATAGCTCAAACTTAAAGGTTGCGGTGAAAAATTCATTTTTTTTTCAAAAGGGGGTACCCTTTTAAAACTTTTGGGAAATCTTTGCCGGGCCATAACTCAAAAACTAAGGGCTAACACGTTCTGAAACCTATTTATTCGGATTCAGCATCCCTTAAAACATAAGTAAGCAAGTTTTCAGCCCGATAGCTCAAACTTAAAGGTTGCGGTGAAAAATCCATTTTTTTTTCAAAAGGGGGTACCCTTTTAAAACTTTTGGGAAATCTTTGCCGGGACATAACTCAAAAACTCAGGGCTAACACGTTCTGAAACCTATTTATTCGGATTAAGCATCCCTTAAAACATAAGTATGCAAGTTTTCAGCCCGATAGCTCAAACTTAAAGGTTGCGGTGAAAAATTCATTTTTTTCAAAAGGGGGTACCCTTTTAAAACTTTTGGGAAATCTTTGCCGAGCCATAACTCAAAAACTAAGGGCTAACACGTTCTGAAACCTATTTATTCGGATTCAGCATCCCTTAAAACATAAGTAAGCAAGTTTTCAGCCCGATAGCTCAAACTTAAAGGTTGCGGTGAAAAATTCATTTTTTTCAAAAGGGGGTACCCTTTTAAAACTTTTGGGAAATCTTTGACAGGTCATAACTCAAAAACTAAGGGCTAACACGTTCTGAAACCTATTTATTCGGATTCAGCATCCCTTAAAACATAAGTATGCAAGTTTTCAGCCCGATAGCTCAAACTTAAAGGTTGCGGTGAAAAATTCATTTTTTTCAAAAGGGGGTACCCTTTTAAAACTTTTGGGAAATCTTTGCCGGGCCATAACTCAAAAACTAAGGGCTAACATGTTCTGAAACCTATTTATTCGGATTCAGCATCCCTTAAAACATAAGTATGCAAGTTTTCAGCCCGATAGCTCAAACTTAAAGGTTGCGGTGAAAAATCCATTTTTTTCATAAGGGGGTACCCTTTTAAAACTTTTGGGAAATCTTTGACAGGTCATAACTCAAAAACTAAGGGCTAACACGTTCTGAAACCTATTTATTCGGATTCAGCATCCCTTAAAACATAAGTAAGCAAGTTTTCAGCCCGATAGCTCAAACTTAAAGGTTGCGGTGAAAAATTCATTTTTTTCAAAAGGGGGTACCCTTTTAAAACTTTTGGGAAATCTTTGCCGGGCCATAACTCAAAAACTAAGGGCTAACACGTTCTGAAACCTATTTATTCGGATTTAGCATCCCTTAAAACATAAGTATGCAAGTTTTCAGCCCGATAGCTCAAACTTAAAGGTTGCGGTGAAAAATCCATTTTTTTCATAAGGGGGTACCCTTTTAAAACTTTTGGGAAATCTTTGACAGGTCATAACTCAAAAACTAAGGGCTAACACGTTCTGAAACCTATTTATTCGGATTCAGCATCCCTTAAAACATAAGTAAGCAAGTTTTCAGCCCGATAGCTCAAACTTAAAGGTTGCGGTGAAAAATTCATTTTTTTCAAAAGGGGGTACCCTTTTAAAACTTTTGGGAAATCTTTGCCGGGCCATAACTCAAAAACTAAGGGCTAACACGTTCTGAAACCTATTTATTCGGATTCAGCATCCCTTAAAACATAAGTATGCAAGTTTTCAGCCCGATAGCTCAAACTTAAAGGTTGCGGTGAAAAATTCATTTTTTTCAAAAGGGGGTACCCTTTTAAAACTTTTGGGAAATCTTTGCCGGGCCATAACTCAAAAACTAAGGGCTAACACGTTCTGAAACCTATTTATTCGGATTCAGCATCCCTTAAAACATAAGTAAGCAAGTTTTCAGCCCGATAGCTCAAACTTAAAGGTTGCGGTGAAAAATTCATTTTTTTCAAAAGGGGGTACCCTTTTAAAACTTTTGGGAAATCTTTGCCGGGCCATAACTCAAAAACTAAGGGCTAACATG